>BQMB01000050.1:0-495781 GCA_027943415.1 Closterium sp. NIES-67
GAGGTACAATGATGGAGTGGCAGAGTGTGGAAGCTGAAGAAAGCACTCTATGGCCTCAAGCAAGCCCCTAGGCAATGGTACATCAAGCTGCGGGAAGTCTTGGAGGCGATCGGCTTCACTCCCTCAAAGGCCGATCAATCCTTGTTCATGCTTGGCGAGGGGGAGCAGAGGAGCTTCATGGTGGTTTATGTGGATGACATCCTCATATTCTCACCCTCGTCTGACCTTGTGAAGGAGGTGATGCTGAAGCTTCAAGACAAGTTCAAGTGCAAGACCCTTGGTGACGTCAACTACTACCTTGGGCTTCACATTGAGCGAGATGTGGAGAAGCGGTGGATGCGAGTGCATCAAAAGAAGTACTTGGAGGCGTTGGCTACAAACTTTGGGAAGAGTGAAGGTCATGTGGCTACTCCTCTTCCCTCAGGGTTCCAGTGTGTGAAAGGACCAGCGGAGGAAAGTGTTGGTGAAGAGGAGAGGCGGCGTTTTCACTACTTAGTGGGCAGCCTCATGTATGCGGCCGTGCACACAAGGCCGGATGCAGCCTTTGCTACCGGGCAGCTGGCTAGGGTTGTCCAATGCCCTAATGAAGAGCAGGTAGCAGCTGGAGAGAGGGTGGCCAAGTACCTTGGCCAAATAGCAACTGTTGGACTGCAATCCTCCACGGCGGCACAAAGGCGTCAAAAGGGTGCGGATGGAGTCGCACCCGGGAGGCTCTTTCTCACCGCCTTCTATGATGCATCTTGCGCATCAGAACCAGAGGATATGACAAGTGTGGGAGGCTTCATCTGCTATGTTGGTGGAGGCCCAACAGCTTGGGAGAGCAAGAAGCAAGTGGACCAAGCATTGAGCTCGGTGGAGTCCGAGTACATGGCACTGTTCCGTGCCATAAGGGAGGTTGTGTGGCACCGGCGTTTGCTAGCTGAATTGGGGGAGGAGCAGCAAGGACCTACCCCACTCTATTGTGATAGCCAGGGTGCTATTGCATTGGCTAAGAACCCGGTTCTTCATGGCCTTACCAAGCACATGAAGGTGAAGTGGCAGTGGGTGAGGAGCATGGTAACCTCAGGTGAAGTGGAGTTGCACTACGTGAAGACGACGGCACAACCTGCTGATATGATGACCAAGAGGTTGGTTGAGCAGCAGCATTGGAAGTGTTGCAAGCTTGCTGGGATGGCTCTGAACTAAGGAGAGCAGATTCTAAGGCCAGCAGATTCTAAGGCCAACAATCCGAGGGGGAGTTTGTTGGTGCAACCCTATGGCTTGCACTCGGCTTGTCGTCCTTGTTTGTGTGTGTGCATGCATGGCATGGAATGAATTGTGACTATATGTCATTGCTATCCAGTGCTTTTGTGTGTGTTTGAACGGTGTATCACAATGTGGTTTGTGTCGGTCAAGACATTAGCGAGTTTTTACAACTCGCATGTCAAGTCGTCGTTTGTGTGTCGCATGTGTTTTTTCTATTTTGTCGAGTGTGAAGTATCCATCGTATCGCAGGTGTGTGCAGCAAGCCCCCATCAACTCAAGAAGAATTTATCTTGCAGATCCAAGAACAAGAGCTCAAGATTTCAAGCCCAAGGGACGCGGATAAATATTAAATAGTGAAAATAGTAACGTTACTTCGGGTAGTGTTACATTTCACTTGGTGTAGCCCCTTGGAGGGTTGGTTTCGAGACTCTTCATGGTTGGGGACTCTGTGGTGGTGTACCACCAACCTAGACCTCGGCTCTTGGGGTATGTAGAGGCTGGGAACCATCTCCCTCTCGAACTCTTCTTGCTAAGTTTGTACTCCTAAGACTATAGTGGCTGCTATACCTCCTGCCAGTCAAACCGCCATAGCGTCGTCAAATCTTCATGGAATTTTATGATTCAACTTGCTGCTGATAGACGACAGCAACACGCTCCAGAACCAATTTATAGATCACCGTTTGATTCAGTGACCAGATCGTTATCAATATTTGAAGCCGTCTGACGGAAATCCGACTGTGCTCTCTATCTCTCATTATAGGCACATTTCAGCCTATTGTGGTTATAACATCGCCTCCCTCCTGGCCGCAACAAACCTCCTCACCACCCTAAAACCGCCGGATGGACCTTTACGAGCGGTACTCACCCACATGCAGGCGGGAGCGGAGGGGGACCTACCACACCACGCCCTCATCCGAGACCTGGAAGCAAGGCTGACCCTGTCAGAAGCCCGCTCCACACACCCCAGGGGACAGCTGCAGGAGCGGCTCTCCCGCGACATCAACCACTTACGCGCGGAAGAACTGTTCGCAGACACCCTACTGGATGGGTCGGGCAAGGAGAACGCCCATGGCACTCGACTGACGGCGCTGCGGGGAATAGGGGCAGGGGACTGGCTGCTCGCTATCCCCACTCGGCCGGACCTGACCTTCTCCCCAGGGGAGTTCAGCACAGCACTGGCTTTTAGGATGGGCCTACCCCAGCCACTATCCGGTGGCTGCTCATGCGGGGACCACATCCCGGATCCCAGTCTGCCCAACCACATCCTCCGGTGCAAGCGTGGAGGCTATGTGAAACGCCTCCACGATGCCCTGGTTTTTTCGGTCCTGCACATAGCCCGCGAGGCCAAGTACTACACCTACCATGAGACCACCCACTTCACGACCCCCACCAACCGGAAGCGAGCAGACCTGGCAATCCGGGACATGGAGAGTGGGGAGACCTGGGTAACAGACGTCACAGTGACAGACCCGGTCCTACAGCGGCGAGACACAGACGCAGGGGGATTACCGGGATGGGCAGCACTGGAGGCGGCGCGGGCCAAGGAAAGAGTATACAATGATCGGCCGGACTGGGTGGGGTTCTTCGCCCTGGCGGTGGAGACCTATGGGGCTCTCACACCGGCCACAGCACGATGTCTTTGGATGATGGCGAACCATGCAGCGCTGTGTCGGTTCCGGGCCAGTCCGCTCTCCACCCCCACCGAAAAGCTATACTCCCAGTTCCGGCAGCGCTGGGCGGTACTACTGCATAGGTTGCAAGCCAGCACTCTCATTACTAGGTCGGGGGCGGCTCAACAGGCCGCATACCTGCCACCTCGGGGTGACCCCTGGTCTCCCTCCCTTGGGGACCTGTGGGGGACTTTAGATGTGGAAGACCTGGTGGGCAGGGGGGAAGAGAGAGGAGGTGCAGGTGGTGATGGAGCTTGCGGGCCTTGGGTGCCCACACCCTCTTTCCAGCAGGGATGCTGTTGCTTAGTTGTACCCAGGATATCTCAATGACAAGGACCGCTTGAGAGAGAGAGAGAGAGAGAGAGAGAGAGAGAGAGAGAGAGAGAGAGAGAGAGAGAGAGAGAGAGAGAGAGAGAGGGGGGGCGGGGAGATAGAGAGAAGGAGAGAAAGACAGTGAGAGAGAGAGAGAGAGAGAGAGAGAGAGGGAGAGAGAAAAATAAGAGAGAGAGAGAGAGATAGGGAGAGATAAAGAGAGAGAGAGAGAGAGAGAGAGAGAGAGAGAGAGAGAGAGAGAGAGAGAGAGAGAGGGTGATAGAGAGAAAAAGAGAGAAAGAGAGTGAGTGAGAGAGGGAGAGGGAGAGGGAAACAGGGAGAGGGAGAGATCAAGAGAGAGAGAGAGAGAGAGAGAGAGAGAGAGAGAGGGAGAGAGAGAGAGAGAGAGAGAGAGAGAGAGAGAGAAAGCGAGAGAAAGAGAGAGAGAAAGAGAGAGAGAGAGAGAGAGAGAGAGAGAGAGAGAGAGAGAGAGAGAGAGAGAGAGAGAGAGAGAGAGAGAGATAAAGAAGAGAGATGGAGAGAGAGGAGGATGCTCAAACCTGGAAGTGTGCTCAAACCTCATCGACAGTATGCCAAGGAGGATCAAGGTGGTAATCCGCGCAAAGGGACGCTGGACTAGGTACTAGTTTTGCTAGTAACTAGTTTTCTGCCTGTCCTCAGTACAAATTGTCCGGATGTGCTGTTATTAAATGTTGTCGTGTTGAAGGACCATGTACTATACTACTCTGGTTTTAGGAGACTTGAGTGAGTTCTCTAACTGCTCTTCTCTACGTGTATGGCCACCACAGATTAAGGCTTCATGTTTACTGCGTACAGCTCGTCAAAATGCAAAAACATGCTAAACATTCGGACAATTTTTCCTGCCATTGTACATACTCATGCTCTCCAAGCCATTCCAAGCCTAGGCGGGACAAATGGCTTGGAATGGCTTGGAGAGCTTGAGTATGTTGCACTAGAGTGACCCTTTTCCTCACGAGACCTCAACCCAGGTATTCTTCCCCACCAATCGAGGCTTCTTTGACTGCTGCACCATAACGATTCCTGCAAATCCTAGCGTGATTCTAATAGTGCAAGGGTGCACAATCGACCATGCTATGTTACCCTCAATTTCGCAGCATATACGCCGCTCTGTTCGTGGTTTTACCCTACAGCGGTACGACAAAGATGACCCATGATATGACAGAACCAATCGGCTAATGGCATCTTTGGCCACACCTCGGCGTGGCTAGTCTCGGAAATAACATTCAATCGGAAATTGTGCACAAAACTCTTGCATACGCTCAAATCCTTTGCGATTTTCCTAGTGCTCACCCCCTTATGCAAAAGGGTGGGTCCAAGAAGACTGCTAGAAGTTCCCTGCAAAGGTTTGCACTAACCTCGTAGACAACATGCCTAGGAGGGTGCGGGAGGTGATCAAGGACAAGGGTCGATGGACTAGGTAGTAGATATGCTGTTCGGAAGTTTGCTCTTTCTCCTGGGAAACAATTGTCTGGATGTACTCTTTGTATATCTTTTGGCACTAGGTTAGATCCAGTGTACTGTTATGGATTTTTGCACTATGAACACATCCACTATGTGCCCCTCCAAAAGCGTACCACCATTAAACATTAAGACTTTATGTACAGTGGTCAGAAAGCCCAAAAACCCTAATTAGTGCAAAACATCTGGACAATTGTTTCCGTCACTGCATGTATGCCATGTATCCTATTGACTCTAATGTAATTGGACCTTATAACCTTATGTTGCCTAGCCTAGGTGTGTCGTCTGAGTGTAGTCTAGGCTCTGCTGTTGCGTTCAGCATAGGGCCTCTTGACTTGTTTAGCCTTGGCTCCATGCAAATGCCCCCACTGGCCGACGCTACCCCCGTGCTCTCCTTCATGCTGGACTCTGGTGCGTCCGCCAGCTTCTTCCGCGACCACACTGCTCTCACGCCGCTTGCCGCCCTAGCTGCTATCGCCCTTGCTGAATCCCCCTCTGGTCCGGTAGTTGCATGTAGCTCCACTATACTTCCCTTGGGTTCTCTTACAGGTCTGCACATCCTCTCGTTCTCCAGAAATCTAGTTGGTGTTGGCTGTCTTCAGAACCTCGGCCACACTCCCAGCAGCCACAGGTTTCGCCGACCCTTCTTTGGACTGGGTCCCCTGGTGACGCGTCTGCGTTTCACGTCTGGGGTAGCCTTAGTCACGTCCGCGACTCTCGCACGGACAAGCTCACTGCCCGCACCGTCTCCAGCGTCTTCCTTGGCTTCCCCCTGGACGTCTCTGGCTGGCACTTCTACCACCCGCCATCTCACCGCTTCTTTCACTCACGTAACATCACCTTTGATGAGTTAGTGTCCTTCTACACCCACTTTCCTCACCGAGGTCTCCCGGTTACCCCGCCCCTTTGTTTGTCCCCACTCACAAATGGCACGGAAAGGGATTCTAGTCTCTTGCTAGGCACTGCCCTTATCTAGCCTAGGGGGTGTGTCAACTTATACATTTGTGATGACTCAGCCCCCTAAAAGGTTGAGCTATGAACGGCTTGGAGGACCAGTGAAAGGTGAAAAGGATGAGGAGGAGGTTGAGGTGCAGCAAGGTGATGAGCGTGCACCGTCACGTCGACCTCGTGCTACAAGTGCTCGCAGGAACCGACCAGATTTACCGCAACGCCATGAGAGCATTCAATTCCCTGCAGCAGAGGAGGAAGGAAGGGGGAGAAGGAGGACTCAGCCCCCCAATCGGTTGAGCTATGACCAGCTTGGAGGACAAGCCAACTCAACCTTGACCGATTCGGCTCCCATGCTAGGCGATGATGCGGAAGATGAAAGCGAGGAGTGTGCTTTTGCCTTCTTCTCTCAAGTGGAGATGCCGGGGGAGCCTACAAATCCCAAGGAGGCTTGGGAGGGCCCCAATAAGAAGGAGTGGAAGAAGGCCTCAGATGAAGAAATGGGGAGCATCATCGAGAACGACACGTTTGACTTGGTGAACCTACCTCCGGGGCGTAAGGCGATCTCTTCCAAGTGGCTCTTCAAGCGCAAGACCGACGCCGACGGCAACATTGAGCGCTACAAGAGCAGACTTGTAGCCAAGGGGTATCAGCAGCAGGAGAAGAAGGACTACAATGAAGCATATGCTCCTGTGGCGAAGGGTACAACCCTCCAAACTCTCTTCGCCGCGGCGGCCATCAAAGGATGGGTGGTGAAGCAAATGGATATAGTAACAGCCTTCCGCAACAGAGTTTTGGAGGAAAAGACCTATATGGAGCAGTCAGAAGGGTACAATGATGGGAGTGGCAGAGTGTGGAAGCTGAAGAAAGCACTCTATGGCCTCAAGCAAGCCCCTAGGCAATGGTACATCAAGCTGCGGGAAGTCTTGGAGGCGATCGGCTTCACTCCCTCAACGGCCGATCAATCCTTGTTCATGCTTGGCGAGGGGGAGCAGAGGAGCTTCGTGGTGGTTTATGTGGATGACATCCTCATATTCTCACCCTCGTCTGACCTTGTGAAGGAGGTGATGCTGAAGCTTCAAGACAAGTTCAAGTGCAAGACCCTTGGTGACGTCAACTACTACCTTGGGCTTCACATTGAGCAAGATGTGGAGAAGCGGTGGATGCGAGTGCATCAAAAGAAGTACTTGGAGGCGTTGGCTACAAACTTTGGGAAGAGTGAAGGTCATGTGGCTACTCCTCTTCCCTCAGGGTTCCAGTGTGTGAAAGGACCAGCGGAGGAAAGTGTTGGTGAAGAGGAGAGGCGGCGTTTCCACTACTTAGTGGGCAGCCTCATGTATGCGGCCGTGCACACAAGGCCGGATGCAGCCTTTGCTACCGGGCAGCTGGCTAGGGTTGTCCAATGCCCTAATGAAGAGCAGGTAGCAGCTGGAGAGAGGATGGCCAAGTACCTTGGCCAAACAGCAACTGTTGGACTGCAATCCTCCGCGGCGGCACAAAGGCGTCAAAAGGGTGCGGATGGAGTCGCACCCGGGAGGCTCTTTCTCACCGCCTTCTCTGATGCATCTTGGGCATCAGAACCAGAGGATATGACAAGTGTAGGAGGCTTCATCTGCTATGTTGGTGGAGGCCCAACAGCTTGGGAGAGCAAGAAGCAAGTGGACCAAGCATTGAGCTCGGTGGAGTCCGAGTACATGGCACTGTTCCGTGCCATAAGGGAGGTTGTGTGGCACCGGCGTTTGCTAGCTGAATTGGGGGAGGAGCAGCAAGGACCTACCCCACTCTATTGTGATAGCCAGGGTGCTATTGCATTGGCTAAGAACCCGGTTCTTCATGGCCTTACCAAGCACATGAAGGTGAAGTGGCATTGGGTGAGGAGCATGGTAACCTCAGGTGAAGTGGAGTTGCACTACGTGAAGACGACGGCACAGCCTGTTGATACGATGACCAAGAGGCTGGTTCAGCAGCAGCATTGGAAGTGTTGCAAGCTTGCTGGGATGGCTCTGAACTAAGGAGAGCAGATTCTAAGGCCAGCAGATTCTAAGGCCAACAATCCGAGGGGGAGTTTGTTGGTGCAACCCTATGGCTTGCACTCGGCTTGTCGTCCTTGTTTGTGTGTGTGCATGCATGGCATGGAATGACTTGTGAGTCTATATCATTGCTATCTAGTGCTTGTGTGTGTGTTTGAATGGTGTATCACAATGTGGTTTGTGTCAGTCAAGACATTAGCGAGTTTTCACAACTCGCGTGTCAAGTCGTCGTTTGCGTGTCGCATGTGTTTTTCTATTTTGTTGAGTGTGAAGTGTCCATCGCGCCGCAGGTGTGTGGAGCAAGCCCTCATCAACTCAAGAATAATTTATCTTGCAGAATCAAGACCAAGAGCTCAAGATTTCAAGCCCAAGGGACGTGCACAAAGATTATAATTGTGAAAATAGTAATGCTACTTGGTGTAGTGTTACATTTCACTTGGTGTAGCCCCTTGTTGGGTTTGTTTCGAGTCTCCTCATAGTTGGGGACTCTGTGGTGGTGTACGACCAACTTGGACCTTGGCTCTTGGGTTATGTAGAGGCTGGGAACCATCACTACCTCGAACTCTTCTTGCTAAGTTTGTACTCCTAAGACTTTAGTGGCTACTGTACCTCCTGCCAGTCAAACCGCCATAGCGTCGTCAAATCTTCATGGAATTTTATGATTCAACTTGCTGCTGATAGGCGACAGAAAGGAGCTCCAGATCCAATTTGCAGATCACCGTTTGAAGCATAGATCCGATCGGCATCAATATTTGAAGCTGTCTAACGGAATTCTGACTGTGCACAATTTCTCTCATTTTAGGCACATCTGAGCCTATTGTGATTATAATTGGGGGTGTGTCAACTTATACATTTGTGATATTTGTCTAGTGATAGGCTAGACAAGTTTATGCCCCACAACATAGATAACACCCTGTATGCCTTTGCTTGACTCACTGTGCTACTCTGAGACTTTCCTCTGCCCCTTCCTGTTCCAGTTCCCCTGTTCTCGTCTGCTTCTCCACTTTCTAAAGATTCTCTCAGTGCATCTCCTGAATTGTCTCCCTGTTGCGTTTTTTATTTGATGCCTCATTGCAGCTACCACTGGCACTGGCAGCTGACTTGCTCATCCCTCCCTACATCATTCCCCTCCATAGATGTTTTCCTGCAAGCCTCCGCTCCACCTCTCATCCCATGAACCCCCATCCCATCAGCACCCAGTTTTGAGTCATGAAGGCCGACTCAGTTCTCTGGAGCTCAGTGCCGAGAACCACAAAAGAACCATGAGCGACTATTGGAGCAGAGACAGCATAAGCGCAAGGCATGGTTAGGTACAGTGATTGGTTACAGTAGCAGCAACCTTTACCGTATACACCAGGATATAGCCGCATATGGGCTTTTAATGGAACCCCTTGCAAAATCACATGGGCTCTTAAACGAAAAAAATCTATAAGCGCATGGGCTTATTAAAAGTATCATAAGGGAAAAAATATTTGGAGCCACCAAACTGTAGCTCTCATCAAGCCTGGTCGAATGGGCCAACCTAATATGGGGGTCATGTTGATAGATTGCAAGTAAAATTTTCCCAAACCTTCTGCTAGGACAGCCTTGTACAGTTTATTCCCAACAACCTAAGAGGAAAGCCCAGTTGTGCATAGCTGTGCCAGCACCTTCTGGCCTGTGCACTATGGGGGCAACATACACGCACATGCGCAACAGCATTGCAGAGAGGATGCAGATTCGCTACATCCGGCCATCTGAGGAACCATCCAGAACGCCAGCAGGGCTTTCTGGATGTGCTGCTGGCAAAGATTCCTTTGCCGCGCAATCCTATACGAGAGCAGAGCAGGGGCTGCTCCACAACTTGTAGAGGAGACCGAGCTACCTATCAAGAGGGGACTCGGCTTCCATCATCATTTCACTCATTATTTCTGAACGAGAGCAAGAAACTCCTCTCACTCTCGTTTGGCCTGGCGAAGCCATGGCTGGCCTTTCGTAGTCGGCCATGTCTGTCTTGTTTGGTAGACCTGGCAAACCAACCCATGTTAGATGGGTTGGCGTATCGTTTGGGTGGTTCATCCCTCCGCCCTCCGAACCTCCTCCTGACCGTGGGTACTTTGAATTGTCTTCACCAGCTGCGTCAAGTTGTCCTCGCGAAGCTGTTGTAATTACAATAGGCTCAGATGTGCCTAAAATGAGCAATAGAGATCACAGTCGGATTTCCGTCAGACGGCTTCAAATGTTGATAACAATCTGATATCTGACTCAAACGTTGATTTTTAAATTGGATCTGGAGCGCCCTGCTGTTGCCTATCAGTAGCAAGTTGAATGATGAAATTCCATGATCATTTGACGTCGCTATGGCGGTTTGACTGTCAGGAGGTATAGCAGCCACTATAGTCTTAGTAGTACAAACTTAGCAAGAAGATTAGAGATTGAGATGGTTCTCAGCCTCTACAAGCCCCAAGAGCTGAGGTCCAGGTTGGTGGTATACCACCACAGAGTCCCCAACCACGAAGGGACTCGAAATAAACTCAACAAGGGGCTGGACCAAGTGAAATGTAACAATACATGAAGTAGCATTACTATCTTCACTATATCAATATTTATCCACTTCCCTTGTGCTTGAAATATTGAGCTCTTGGTCTTGATTCTGCAAGATAAATTCTTCTTAAGTTGATGAGGGCTTGCATCACACACCTGCGACGCGATGGACACTTCACACTCTACAAAATAGAAAAACACATGCGACACGCAAACGACGACTTGACATGCGAGTTGTGAAAACTCGCTAATGTCTTGACCGACACAAACCACATTGTGATACACCATTCAAACACACACACAAGCACTAGATAGCAATGGCATAGACTCACAAGTCATTCCATGCCATGCATGCACACTCACAAACAAGGACGACAAGCCGAGTGCAAGCCATAGGGTTGCACCAATAGGAGTATCGTTAGGGTGGTTCATCCCTCCGCCCCCCGAACCTCCTCCTGACCGTGGGTACTTCGACATGTCTTCACCAGCTCTGTCAAGTTTTCCTTGCAAAGTGCCTGCTTCACTTGCCGCTAACATCATCGACGGCCATGCCTTCCTCACGCTGCTCCTACCTGCACCACCGTTTTGCACAGACGAAGAGTCTACGGAAGGGGCTGGCGGCATGGGTGGCTGGGGTCTTGACTGCGGAATTCCCAGCAGTGAAGATTGGCCAGACAACAGCTCTGAAGGGGAGGGTGACACTGAATATTGGTCTAAAGATGGCTTGCCTGAAAAGCTTCAAATTCCTACGTTTCCACCAGCTCAAGTTAAGAAAACGTACCCTTCCCGTCAGAACCGCGATGCCCGTCCCCTGTCTCCTAGGAACCGTGCCACGAAACGCCAACGACACTCGTATACCATGAAGGAAAAGCTGCAGTGGATCGCCCGGCTCAATGAGGTGAAGGGCGTGATCGACGTTTTGCGTGAGTTCAGAATCTCCCGCAGGTCATTGTCGATGTGGGTGGGGATGGAGAAGGTCCTGAAGGAGGCTGGGGGGTGTCGGAAACGCCTGCATGGACATGGGCGCTCAAGCTGGAATAAGGACATGGAAATTGAGGTCTATTCCCGTGTCCTTGCTGCACGTGCCCAAGGCCACGCTGTCGGCGTCCGTAGGCTGCAGTCGTGGTCGCGGTCTGTCATGAGCGAGCTCCGCCCAACGGTCAAGTGGAAGGGGTCCTACCGCTGGACTGAGCGCTTCCGTCGCAGGTGGAATCTCAGTGTTCGAGCTCGTACAAAGGTGGCTTAGAAGTTGTCTGACTGTAAGTGTTATTTACGACCCATGCCCTCCATTGTTTTGTCATGTGTGTATCCTTTTCCAAAGATTATTGTGCTCTGTGTATTTGATTCTTAATTGATATCTATCTTCCGATTAGTACTACCCCTTTCTTCCCTGTGTGACAGAGTGGGAACAGCAGGTCTTGCGGTTCTGGAGGTTCGTCCGCGAGTCGCGCCGCTTGTATAATATTGGCCCACGCTGGATCAAACCCCCCTGTGGCTAGAGATGCCCGCGAAGACGACGGTCGATGAAATCGGCACCAACATTGTCACTGTTTGTAACGCCGGTTACTAGAAGGAACGGGTGACGGTTATGCTCGCCTGCACCATTAATGGAGAAAATTTGAAGCCCAGGGTCTTGTTCAAGTGTGCCACCGTTCCGAAAGGCATTTTCCCGTTGGGTAAGGAATCTTTATTTCCCCCATGTATTTCATTTTGAATGCGATACTTGCCTAAACTGTGTTTCTTGTTGCCTGTTTATGCAAAAGGCGTTGAACTGCAAGGTTTTTACTAACAAACATACTGTTTGTTTCCGTGCGTGATTTCAATGGCAGATGTTCACGTCGCCGTCCAGCCGAATGGATGGATGGGTGCCAACGGCGTCCTCCGCTGGCTGGATGAGGCGGTAAAGCCTTTCATCCGGCCGTTTTTCGACCCGCGGACACGCACCGCTCTCCTCATCTTGGATTCCTACCACGTCCACCTCACGCAGGAAGTCAAAGACAAATACGCCGAGCTCGGCGTGGTGCCCGGCGTCATTTCTGCAGGCTGCACGTCGGACGTCCAGCCTCTGGACGTGTCAGTCAATCGCTCATTCAAAGCGAACATGCGCCAGCAATATCAAGGGTGGTTCGAGCTGGAAGGCTGCAACCTCTTGACTGCCAAGGGTGAGTCCACTTCACGACATGCGCATTGAGTTCCTTAATCCTGCCCCTCTTGCGTTCTTAACTTCGGACACGTTGTTTGCGAGTGCAGGGAACTTGAGGAAGCCTCCACCTGAGATATCCCTCAGGTGGGTATCCAAGGCATGGAAAGGCAGTGCCTGCAACCCTCATCCAGAAGGCATTTTTGACGTGCAGCATCAGCAACGCCTTGGACGGCAGTGAAGATTACCTGTGCATGCGGCACAGGAGAGGTACGGAAGACACGGAGGTTGAATGCACAGGTGAAGTTGCAGCTGATGGTTTCTTCGTAGCCAACGAGACTGTTGCTGCAGAGGAGGCACAGTCTGAGGATGAGGAGGATGTGGCAGAGTAGGTAGACAGTAGAACTTTGCATACTAGATTTGTGGACTGCTAGTAGAGTAGGTGGTAGAAATTGCAAGGTAGATTTGTGGAATATTTGCCCTCGGGAAGGGCTAGAGTAGATAGATTGATTATTATGTGACTTCAAATACCTAATTAATAGGAATTGACCAAGTTAGGCGAATGCACATATAAAACGTCTTTTCATATAAGCATGGGTATGCGATGCGGCTATAATAAACACATCCCCCCCCAAAAAAAGTGGGCTTATTATGAAATTAATAGATATAAGCCCGATCGCACTGCATATGCCCATGGGCTTAATAAATGGCTGCTCTTAGATCCTTGTGTATACGGTATTAATGCAGCTGTTTTTGTATTGCATTAGGTCTCCAGTGTGTGTGGGTGGTGGTGTAAGGCTTGGAGTTGGAATCATATTGAGTTTTCCTAGTATGGTACCATATATACCGTATATTCCCACTTGCATTGCACCTGCGACAGTCTACACTATATACATCGCTTCATGTGAACCTCCTGCTCCTATTTTTGGCTCTAACCACTGGACACGCCAAGGCTCCCTCAAGTGTTCATGGGCTACATTGTCAACTTATACATATATTGTTATGTAGAAGTTATAGGCTAGATAGGGTATGTTCTTAGTGGGTACAACCCAAACGCTATATCTCCCCTGTTCTCGCTTCTTCTATTCATTCTTTCTAGTCTCAACATGGTATCACGAGTAGGTAGGTCCACCCACCCGCTTACGCCCCGTGCCGCCACCTACCGGACCCTCGCGCCCCAAGCTTGCCTCGCGCGCCCCTACAGCCCCGTCGCACCCCTAGCAGGCCCCGTCGCGCCCCTACGGCCCCGTCGCGCCCCTAGCAGGCCCCGTCGCGCCCCTAGCCAGCCCCGTCGCGCCCCTACCGGCCCCGTCGCGCTCCTACAGCCCTGTCGCGCCCCTAGCCGGCCCTGTCGCGCCCCTACCGGCCCCTTGCGCCTCTAGCTGGCCCTGCGCGCCACTACGGCCCCTCGCGTCCCTAGCCAGCCCCGCCGCGCCCCTACCGGCCCCTCGCGCCCCTAGCCGGCCCCGTCGCTCCCCTACCGGCCCCTCGTGCCCCTAGCCCGCCCCTCGCACCCCTACAGCCCCTCGTGCTCCTACCGGCCCCCCCGCGTCCCTAGCCGGCCCCACGTGCCCTTGTCGGCCCCGCTCGCCCTAGCCGGCCCCTTGTGCCCTAGCCGGCCTTTTGCGCCTTAGCCGGCCTCGTCGCCTGAGCCGCCGAGCCACCGAGCACCCATGTCGCCGAGCCGCCGAGCTGCCGTGCCGCCGAGCCGCCGCGCCGCCGTGCCGCCGTGTCCCCAAGCCGCCGCGCCACCGAGCCGTCGAGCCGCCGAGTCGCTGCGCCGCTGAGCCGCTGTGCCGCTGTCACACTGTGCGATGGCGGACATGGTTCTTCGCTTGGACGCTGAGGGGCACGCGATCAACTTCGCCGCCTGGCTCGTCGACCTCCGCCGGCACCTGACAGGTCAGCGCCAGGATGGGCACTCCCTGGCTATGCATGTTGATGGTTTGCTTCCCCGCCCCCCTGCGCCTGATCCCCTCCCTCCTGACCCTACCATTGCTGAGAGCGAGGCTTTTGCTGCTGCTGTGCTTGCTTGAGCTGTCTGGGATTCTTGCGACGCAGTAGCCCAGCCTGCCATTAGCCATGCCCTCCCCCTGTCTGAGCGTATGCGCTTTACCGCTGTCGCGAACGCCAAGAACTTTCTCGCTACAATAGTTGAGCGTTACTCCACACCTGCTTCCGCCTCTGCTGGCCGCTTGATCCTACACATGCTCTCCCCTGATCTTTCTGCTTTCCCCACAGTAGCTGACCTCGCTACTCACCTCCATGCACTAGAGACCAGCTACCGCGCCGCTAGCTCTGCCGCCCAGCTTACTTCCTTCCCCCCACCTTTCTGCGCTACCCTGTACCTCATTGCCATACACCTGCCTAACCACTTAGCCACTGCCTACGACCACTTCCTTAGTCAGCACCCTGCCGACCTCACTCTGACCGCCTTTCTCACTACTCTGTCTGAGATAGAGACTCGCTTGCGCACTATCACTCAGTCGAGCAGTGTTGCGGCCGTCCCAATCTTTCAGGGTTGTGCCCCCTCCCAGTGCACGTACGCTGACGTCTCCGCCGCAGTTGCCACGACTGCGCCTGCACCTGAGACAGCAGCTGCGGCTTATCCGCAGCAGCGCCAGTGCCGGGGCCGCCGTGGCCCCAAGGGAGGACGTGGAGGTGGCGCTAGTGTTGGTGGTGGCGGGGACAGTGGTTCTGACAAGGGGGTTGATGCTGGTGCCCAGGAGCAGCAGCAGTCGCCGCAGTTGCAACTGCCGCAGCAGCAGCAGCCGTCCCAGCAGCAGCAGCAGCCGTGGGCTTGTCTCCCGCCCGGGTGGCAAGGAGCCCCTGGCGGTGGTGGTCGTGGTGGTGGCCCTTGCAGCTCGGCGTCCACCGGCAGCTTCGGTGCATTGAGCTGCCAGTACCAGCTTCAGACCGGGCCTCTGCGTGGCACGGTGTGCCGCCGCACGCACCCCACTGCACGCTGCTTCCACCGCCTCGACGACCTCTTCCGTCGCCGCTTTGGTCCCGCCCCGGACCTCCCTGACTAGCCCAGCCTGCTGCGCCACGGTGTGTCTGTGTTTGACTAAGACATGGATCAAATTAGTTCTGCCTTGGATTTTCTGTATGCTGACGCTTTGAGTGTTTTCGGATCGTATTATGCTGTGTTCTCTAGCTTAGGCGTAGCACCTGTGTTGTCCAGACTCCACTGCTGCGTTAGGCGTAGGACAAATTGCTTTGTCTTGCCTAGGCTCTACCCTTGCTCCTCCGTCGTCGGCCACTACGGCGTCGCTGTCCTTTACTCTAGACTCCGGTGCGTCAGCCTGTTTCTTCCGCGACCACGCTGCCCTCACGCCGCTTACTGCGCCTGCCACTGTCGCCCTTGCAGACCCCTCCTTTGGTCCTGTAGTTGCTCATAGCTACACTACCCTTCCCTGTCCGGCGGTTCCCTCGGGTTCCCTTACAGGCCTGCACATCCCTTCGTTCTCCAGGAACTTAGTTGGTGTCGGCTGTCTTCAGGACCACGGCGTCACCACTACGTTCCCTGGTCACGAGCGGTACGCCGTCTGTTCCGAGGCCGCCTCAGGTGCCCACCTTGGAACGTTCCCCCGGGACCATGTTTCTCGCCTGTTTACGCTGGACACTGCTCCCCCCCCCGGCGGGCGAGTCCTCCTCCGGTTATGCGTCCACCCAGGTAGCTGCGGCCTGCTCGTGTCGGTCGCTCACTCACCCGTCATTGTTGTGGCACCACTGCCTAGGTCACCCTGCACTCCCCCGCCTGCGTCACATGTCTCAGCATGGTCTAGTCCTCGGCCTCCCTGCGTTGCTCCCTGCTCTCCCTCCCTCGCATGTGCCGCCGTGCACGCCCTGCGTCGAGGGCCGAGTGCGCCGTGCTCCTCACTCCTCCTCACTTCGTCCCTGCCACTGCACCCCTTCAAACCTTGCACTTGGACGTCTGGGGCCCAGCCCCTGTCCCTGGACCGCATCGCGAGCGCTACTTTCTGGTGTTCGTTGACGAATTCACACGCTACACCACGGTGTTTCCCCTAGAGCCGAAGGCCGACGTGCCTGACGTTCTTAACCCGTGGCTCGTTGCTGCACGCCTCCACCGCGGTCTCCCTGTGCTGTGTCTCCACTCCGACCGTGGCGGCGAGTTCGCCTCTGGTCGGCTGGGTCAGTTCTGTCGTGCGGAGGGTATCACCCTACCGGACTCCCCGCAGCAAAATGGAGTCGCTGAGCGACGCATCGGTTTGGTCATTGAGGTGGCTCATACCTCCATGATCCATGCCGGTGCACCCCATTTTCTGTGGTCGTTCGCCGTTCGCTACGCCGCTCACCAGCTTAAAATCTGGCCTCGCTCTCAGCAGCCGCAGGTTTCGCCGACCCTTCTTTGGACCGGGTTCCCTGGTGACTTGTCTGCGTTCCACGTCTAGGGATGCCTCCCTCACGTTCGTGCCTCTGGCACGGACAAGCTCACTATCCGCACCGTCCCCTGTGTCTTCCTTGGTTTCCCCTTTGACTCGTCTGATTGGAACTTCTACCGCCCGCCGTCTCACCGCTTCCTTCACTCCCGTGACGTCACTTTTGACGAGTCTGTCTCCTTTTTCCACCGCTTTCCTCAACGAGGTCTTCCGGTTCCCCCCCCCCTGTTTTTGGTTCCCACTCCCTCGGTCGCCCCTGCTCCCCTCCCTCCTCGTCCTTCTCTGTTTGTTGTGTCTCATGTCACTCCCCTCCCGTCGGTTGTCCCGGTCGAGGAGTCGGCTGACTCCGGTGGCCCCGCGACGCAGTCTGCGCCACCCATCCCTCCCCTGGTGTCTCCTCCTCCCTCGTTGCAGTCGTTGCAACCGCAGCCGCCGCCGCAGCCGCGGCCGTTCGTGGACTCTGGGGGTGCTGGAGTTTGAGAGGGTGCTAGTCCAGGGGCTCCCGTCGTGGCTTGTCCCCCGGGGCTCGGGGGTGGCACCGGCACTGGAGACGTTTCTGGTTCTAAGGGTGCTGGCGTGGAGTGTACCAGAGGTAGCAGTGGTGCAGCAGGTGGTCCAGGTGTCGGCGTTGAGCACCAGCAGCAGCAGTCGCCAACGGTGTCCGCCCTTCGCCTGCTCGGCCTTCCCTCCCCTGACCGCTCGCCTGCGCCCCCTCTTCCTGTTCATGGTCCTGTATTTCCTCCGCCGGACTCGTCCCCGGCTCGTTTCCCCTTTTGTTCCCCTCCTCTTACTCCTCCTCTGTCTCCTGACCCAACGCCTCCGTCTCACGTCTTGTCTCGCCGTCCCTCTCGTGCTCGTCCTGTCTCTCCTGTTCAGCGTCCTCACCCTATGTTGCTTCGTTCCCACACGTTTTGTCCTCACCGTTTGCCTTCGCCTCCTCCGTCGTCGCTCACTGTCACGCCTCCTCCTCTGTCTGACTACCTTCATGCTGCTCGTCC
Source organism: Closterium sp. NIES-67 (assembly GCA_027943415.1). Lineage (NCBI taxonomy): Eukaryota > Viridiplantae > Streptophyta > Zygnematophyceae > Desmidiales > Closteriaceae > Closterium > Closterium sp. NIES-67. The sequence goes on from BQMB01000050.1 coordinate 17,770, forward strand.
TCTTGTTCCTCGGGTCCTTGCCTCCCTCGTTACCGACCCGTCTGTCCCTGTCTCCAGTCTTGACGCTCTTGTAGCTGCTATCACTGACTTTGCCTCTACTCGCCGCCTTGACTTCGCTATCGCTCTGGTCTCTGACCCTGTCTGTCTTCCGTCCGTTAGGGGTGCTCCTGCCCTCGGCAGTGACGTCTTGGAGGACCGGCAGTACGAGCTTGCTTTCCTCTCTGAAGCAGCTCCCCATCTCTGTTCCATGCTGCTAGTCCTTGAGGGTGACCCCGACGCCTTTGACATCCCGACCCTTCGCACCTACGCTGAGGCGACATCGGGACCCTGGGCCTCTAAGTGGATAGCTGCCATGGAGCAGGGGATGGCATCTTGGAGGGCTACCGGCACCTACGTCGACACAGTTCCCCCACATGGGGTGAACGTAGTCGATGGCCGGTGGCTCTTCAAGATGAAGCGCCCCCCAGGAGAGCCGCCTGTGTTCAAGGCGCGCTACGTGGCTAGAGGTTTCAGTCAGTGAGAGGGGGTGGACTTCTTTCAGACCTTCCCCCCGACCCCGAAGATGACTACTCTTCGGGCATTGCTACACGTAGCAGCACAGCGTGACTACAAGTTTCACTCCCTCGACTTCTCTACTGCTTTCCTCCAGGGGCAGCCTACACGAGCAGGTCTACCTGCGCTGCCCTCAGGGCTTCACAGGTACTTTCCCTCCTGGGACCCAGTGGCTCCTCCGGCGCCCCGTCTACGGCTTGCGACAGGCGCTCCGTGAGTGGCACGACACGCTGCGTGACACGCTAGCTGACGTGCAGTTCTTTCCGTCCTCTGCTGACCCTTCGCTCTTCGTTCGTGCTGGCCAGAATCCGTTCTACATCCTAGTCTACGTAGACGACCTGGTCTTTGCTACAGCAGACAAAGACGCGCTGGCCTTTGTGAAAGCTGAGCTTCTAAGGCGACACACCTGCACTGACCTTGGAGAGCTGCGCCACTACCTTGGACTGCAGATCTCCAGGGACAAAGCAGCGCGCACCATCACTCTTACACAGGCACACTTGGTGCGCCAGGTCCTTCGGAGGTTCGGTCTTCAGTTCTCCTCTGTACAGCCCACACCTCTGCCAGTAGACCACAGGCTCTCAGCTCCAGTTCCCGAGGAGTGAGCAGAGCCCAATGGTCCTTACGCAGAGCTGGTGGGTTGCCTCATGTACCTGATGACTTGCACTCGCCCAGATCTCGGATACCCTCTCAGCATCTTGGCCCGCTTTGTGGCCACAGGCAGACACCGACCACGGCAATGGTCGGCCGTTAAGACGGTTTTGCGTTATCTTGCAACTACATCTGGCATGCGGCTAGTTCTGGGAGGACGCGGGCCAGTGGTCCTTACTGGGCACACAGACGCTTCTTGGGCAGACGACGCTGAGACACTCCGATCCTCCCAGGGCTACTGCTTCAGCCGTAGTTCTTGTGCCATCTCGTGGAGGTCCACTCGCTCGTTGTCTGTTGCTTAGTCTAGTTGCGAGGCTGAGATCTACGCCGGTGCCATGGCGGCATAGGAGCTCCGCTGGCTGACCTTCTGCTTGCCGACTTAGGTGAGCGGCCTAGCTCTGCCACGGTTCTGTACGCTGACAACAGGGCCATGATCATCCTGTGTCAGGAGCCTCGACTTGAGGGCAGAGCGAAGCACATCCAGCTGCGGTACTTCCTCATGTGCGAGCTACAGCAGCGCCGCCTGGCCCGCGTAGTTCACTTGGCCTCCGGTGCCAACACAGCTGATATCTTCACTAAGGCGCTTCCGCCTAGAGATCATCAGCGGCACTGCTTGCAGTTAGGTCTAGTCCCTGTTGACTCTCACTTACTATGCCCTTCATTGTGTACTCCTTTCTATTTATGCCTTGCGGACTGGCCTTGTGGCCTTTCCTCCAATGGTTGGACTAGTAGTGCCGCCTTGGTTTGCTCTTTCTTGCTTGTAGTCTTGCTGACTGGTCTTCGGGCCCCTGCCTCAAAGGTTGGACTAGTAGTGCCACCCTGAGCTGCGTGTTTTTTGCTCAACACTACCCCTTATCTAGCCTAGGGGGTGTGTCACCTTATACATATATTGTTATGTAGAAGTTATAGGCTAGATAGGGTATGTTCTTAGTGGGTACAACCCAGATGCTATATCTCCCCTGTTCTCCCTTCTACTTTTTCTTTCTAGTCTCACCTTTCTAGTCTCAACATACAACACATGTGGTGGAGAGGTTCAGCCTTCAGCAATTGCTTTCTTTCTGCTTGGGGGGCTCACTTCACTTCACTTTCTTGGCTGCCGTGGATAAACAGGATGGCTTGGAACTACTGGTCAGCTCCTTCCCAGTGCCGCTGTACCTGCCAGCATTGCTGATTCGCCCCCTGGTGCTGCTAATGCACTAGACAAATTCAGGGAGCCCACTCCATCGAGCGTGCCACTGCCCACCGCCCCCTGGGCGCGGCGCAGCACGATGAAGCCCGACCCCTTGGTCTCGGGCACCTGCTCGAAGCCGCCGTGCTGCGCGAGGAACGTGGCTGGGATGCTGCCGCGGTCGTAGCTGGTGGGGCCGGGCGGGGAGGCGGCGGGGAAGAGGCCCGGGTGCGAGTCAAAGATGGCGGTGCGCGGACCCGTCAGCAGCCAGTGTGCGTCGTGCGCGGACGGCGGGTGGAAGAGCGGGTCCTCGTTGCCGCGCGTGCTGATGCGCACGAGGTCAAAGCGCGGCAGCGCCAGGAAGCGCAGCAGAAAGGGACCCGACAGCCCCAGCACCACGTTCGAATGCGCCCAGCTGCCCTCCGCAGCCTGCATGGGCAGAGCAAGAATTGGGGAGGGCAGAGCAACAAATGAGATGGGCAACGTTGTGAAGGGAGGCAAAAGCAGCGGCCGCTTCAGCCTGCGAGCACCATACAGGCCAGCAGGAGCGCTCGGCAGTGCGCTCACCTGGGCAATGATGAGTGCGCTCACCTGGGCGTTGATGGAGTGCGCTCACCTGGGCGTTGATGACTGCGCTCACCTGGGCGTTGATGGAGTGCGCTCACCTGGGCGTTGATGAGTGCTCTCACCTGGGCGTTGATGGAGTGCGCTCACCTGGGCGTTGATGAGTGCGCTCACCTGGGCGTTGATGGAGTGCGCTCACCTGGGAGTTGATGACTGCGCTCACCTGGGCGTTGATGGAGTGCGCAGGGGTGAGGCGGCCATCCAGCGCCCCCACGTGCAGAGTGGTCTCGTAGGGCCACAGCCCGCCCCTCACGGCCACCACATTAGACAGCGCTGCCGTGTTGCGCTGCAGCGCGCAGAAGCTGCTGCCGCCTGCCTCCACCGCCACCACCGTCGCCTGCGGGTTCCTGGGGGCAGTGGGCCAAGTGGTGTGGAGTATGAGTGGCATGCGGCAGCAGGTGGGACAGGCACTAGTGGGCACTGCCATTGGCACACAACCTAGACAGGGCTGTGGAGCTTGAGGTGCGCATGGTGCGGCCCAGCAAGCATGTTGACCTGCACGTCAACTGTACGCCTTCCCCAACCACGCTATGCTTCTAGCCCACATCAGCTATCCCGTGCCCCGCCCATCCACCAATGCCCCTCTCACATGGCGGCCAGCAGCACGGAGAGCACGCCGACGCCGGCGCCGGCGTCAAGGATGGCGAGCAGCGAGGGGTCGGCGCGCAGCACGGGCAGCGAGGCGTCCTTCTCGTAGAACACATGCAGCGCCGCCGTGTCTGCACCCGCGGGGGGGTGGGGGGAGGGGAGGGGGGAGGGGTGGAAGGCGGGGAGGGAGGAACACAGGGAATCGGGGAAGGGAGCGAAGCATAGTGGTTGGTGAGGAGGACGACAAGCGTGTGTCACCCAACACAGCGGCAATGGTGCATGCTGGTGGCCATGGTGCATGCTGGTGGCCATGGCGCATGCTGGTGGCCATGGCACATGCTTGTGCGCATGTCGCATGCTTGTGGGCATGGTGCGCATGTATGTGGCACAGGGCGAGGGAGTAGAGCGGGTGGTTTCAAGGGCGAGGTCCACCCGTGACGCCAGCAGTGGGGTGGTGTGCTCCGCTGGCGCTGGAGGAGCAAGAGCAAGGGGCGGTAGCAAGGGGCGGCAGCAAGAGCAGCGCGGGACCAAGGGGAAACAGAGACCTCACCGTGCGAGCCTTACCCCCTCTCAACGCCCCTGTCTTTCCCCCCTTTCTCCTCGTGCCCGCTCACCTTCCTTGAGGTGGCGCAGCCAGAAGGCGTGCACGCACGGCATGTGCGGCTGGCACTGCAGGTCGCGCCGCACGGAGCACGCCAGCACGCACGACACGCGGCCCGCGTCATTGTCGCGCGACACCTCGCGCTCCAGCAGCCCCCAGTCCATCCACACGCCCCCCAGGAAGTACCGCGCCTCGCCCATGCCGCAGTGGTGCGCGTGTTGCAGCGCCGCCGCCACCTCCTCTTCGCTGTACGCGCACAGCTGCGCCGCCCCCCGGTGCCCCGCGCGCACCACCACCGCGCCCGCGTGTGCGGCGCGCGGCGCCACGCTGTCCGAGAGCGCTGCCACCGCCGGATGCACCTAAGGGGGGGGGGAGGAGGAGGATGGGGAAGGGCGCAAGGAGGGGGAAGGGGGGAAGGATTCGTTGGGGAGGGTGGGTGGGGGAAGGAAAAACGCCGAGGGAGCGGGGATTGAGGGAGTGAGACAGAAGGGGGAGAATGTGGCAGGTGAGGCGGCAGATGGGCGGTACTGGGCGACGCTGGATGGGCGCGATCGGGGCGGGGATGGCAGAAGGGGCGTGCGAATGCGGATAGCACGACAGGCACGGCCCCCTGGCTTACTGACGCCACGTGGTCGTCGAGGCGCGAGAGCAGCAGCTGCTGGAAGCGCTGCTGCGCCGCCAGCGCGCGCTGCAGCCCCTCGCCGTCGCGCCGGTCGCGCGCCCACAGCGCCACCGCCGCGCCCGCCAGCACCGCCGCCAGCACCAAGGCGCCCACCGCGCGCCGCGTCAGCCACGCCGGTCGCTCCCGCGCCATACGCGCTATTGGCTCGGGATTGGATGACGAAACATGTTACGACCGAGATCAGCGCTGGGATCTGAGGCTGCCTGTAACACAGACAACCCCGTGTGACGACTCGACAAATAAACTAACAGTGTCTGCTCCCGCAGCAGTGTCGCAGTCACACCACATCCCAAAAATTAGGGTGGCAAAATGATACCCTCAAGACTGCCGCAAGTCACCTGGGGGTGTTGCGCTGGGGGGTAACCCTGGGGTCTCGGACTGAGGTACCTCAAAGAAACCCACAGCCAGAGAACTTTCGTTGTGACCCCGAGGTCACCCGTTGATGAAACCCTCGGGACACCCTCGGGTCAACCTCAGGTGAGGTCTCATCCCTGCTGCAGCTCGTCCTTGATACATGCAACTCGATAGTGTTATAATTAGCGTGGCAGATGCGGTGTTCATCTCGTATAAACAAAACGCATCTAGGTAGATTCTGTTAAAGTAAGAACTGAATAATAAACTAGAAGTGGAAACCTAGAACAAATACTAGATGGTTGTACTCACTAGAAACATACCCCAGTCTAGCCTATAACTTGTACACAACTAACATGTAAAAGTTGACACAACCCCTAGGCTAGACAAGGGGTGAAGCTAAGCAAGAAGCAAACAGCTCAGGGTGGCACTACTAGTCCAACCACTGAGGCAGGGGTCTGGAGACCAGTCAGCAAGGGTACAAACAAGACTAAGCAAGCCAGGGCAGCACTACTAGTCCAGCCACTGGAGGTAAGGCCACAAGGCCAGTCTGACAGGCATATATAATAGAGAGTACACAATCAGGATCCTTACAGGTGAGTAGCTACAGGAACAAGACCAAGCTGTACACAGTGCCGCTGATGATCTTTAGGCGCAAGCGCCTTAGTAAAGATATCAGCTGTGTTGGCACCTGAGGCCAAGTGAACTACGCGGGCCTGGCGGCGCTGCTGTAGCTCGCGCAGGAGGAAGTACCGTAGCTGGATATGCTTCGCTCTGCCCTCAAGCCGAGGCTCCTGACACAGGACTATCATGGCCCTGTTGTCAGCGTACAGGACCGGGGCAGAGCTAGGCCGCTCACCTAAGTCCGTGAGCAAGAAGGTCAGCCAGCGGAGCTCCTGTGCCGCCATGGCACCAGCGTAGATCTCAGCCTCACAGCTGGACTGAGCTATAGACGACGAGCGAGTGGATCTCCAAGAGATAGCACCCGAACCAAGGCTAAAGCAGTAGCCCTGCGACGACCTGAGCGTCTCAGAGTCGTCTGCCCAAGAAGCGTCTGTGTGCCCAGTAAGGATCACTGGCATGCGTCCTCCTAGCACTAACCCCATGCCCGATGTACTAGCAAGATAACGCAAAACCCTCTTAGCGGCAGACCAGTGCTGAGGTCTGTGAGAGTACGACCCCGTTACACCAATTTCCCCTTTCCATATTTCCTTTCTATTTCATTCCTCTTTCACTCCTGATTCATTTGGTCTTTATCTCATCTCATTTGGTTTCCTATTCCTCCTTTTCCATTATCCTTTGGTTTATCCTATTATTATGATTATATCACCGACTAGGCTCGGGATGTACTGGCGCGCTATATCTAGCGTAATCCTGCCGTAATCCCTTAAAGCCAATAGCCTCGCGTGGCTATTCGCATGGTGATTCTATTTCTAGAAGGGTCTATTCCCTTTGGATAGGATAACCTGGTTACCTGATGTATCTTGGAAGTATAAAAGCACCTTGTATTGATTGATAGTGCAACATTGAACATTGAGCAAACCTTTCCTCGGGACATTCGATCCTGTGACACTTGGTAATCAGAGCCAAGGTTTCAGTTCAACGCTTAACCGCTGGGCCCCCAGGAGCACGCGGAGGATGGAGTCGAAACTTCAATTCCTGTAAGTACAATGCACTTTCATTTAAGTTTCGTCTCACCTCTCGCAGTTGCACCTGGGGTCCCCTTCGAAGGCGAGATGCCTCGCCAACCGTTCGATGGACTGCATCGACGGTGCCGTTTTTTCGCGGGGGCAAACGGGCCTCGACCTCGCGATCGCGTCAGTTCCGGCGGAACACTCCCTGCGACATTCGGAGAAGTTCGCAGTTCGCGACAACACTTGGAGTTGCGCGGAACTCTGCGGAGGTTCGACCGACGACATCCGTCCGATGGGGATTCGACGCTTCAGATCAACCGAGGCGAAAACGAAATCCTGCTGAGAGAGATCGAGTTTCATCGCGAATGGGAACGGGACCTCGCAAGCCGCGAAGTTCTTCGGGACGTCCGATCGTTCGACAGCCGACATCGACGACCGAGAACTGCTGCAGGAAACGAGTCAATCCGTGCACCGAAAGCTGCTGAACATGACTCAGGAGGTTCCTCAGATCGCTTGGAGTTTGGACCGTCGGATCGACTTCTACTTCAACGGACGAGATGGAGCGCGACTTCTGCACGAAGGGAGAATGACGCGCAGAACCAAAAATCAGCCGCCTTCGACACCGTCGACAACATCTGGACAACCAAATTCGAATTCCTTCATTTGGTGACGAATTTGGCGCGTAAATCATCTGCAGAGTCAGAAATCTGCCAAAGAATTACCTACTTGGTAATATCTGCATGCAGAAAAATGACAGGAGAACGTGGATCGTCGGATCGGTGCGGAATCAGCGGCACGAATGCAGCGGAGACTACACTATGGGAAATCATCATCATGGAGACAACATTCGTGACCAGCGACTGCACAATCGACGCATCTTCTGACTAGTGTCGATAACGATCGAGTAATTTTGACGAAGTCGTCTTCGTTAAAAATGGATCGACATCAACACAGCGGATCTTCACCCAGGAAAAACAATGGAGCTGCGTGAAGACATGTTCTCCATCCACAAGACACTTCTTCATACAAATTGATCGACAGCCTATGGGATTGCAGAGAAGTAGCCGTTTTCTCTTGCAATATTCCCAACATCAAGTTGCTGCGAAGGAGCAGATTTCGCACGCAACGATGACGCAGTGAACCCGTCTCGTCAAGGCCAGCGAGACACTACTTCGTAACAGGAGCTGAACGATTCGTCTTCATCAAGAATCTCAGCCATCCGAGGTGATTGATTGGAGCAGTCTCAACATCGACCTCACGAGGCGACACACCAATCATGCGTCGCGATTCCAGGTGTTAATGACCTGCGTGGAAGAAAATTCCGTACATGTCACGATGCTTGACAGATTGAGGAGTAATTAACCTCTAATCCGGCAAGTACTCGTTCACTAGCGACCCTACGGCACATGCATTGGAGGCGATTCTACCAGAAGCCGAAGCGTTACAAGCATCAGCGTAACTTCGACGATGCAGGAGAACGTCAAGCAATACGAGGTGTCAACAAATGAGGGAGATGCGGACTACTACAACACGATCACGCGCTCTACCGACCGTACATCGGAGGCACGGATGAGCATACCAGGAATTGCTACCCGTGGATACATTGAGGGGAGAAGCAAATTTCTCTTCATACCCTCAAATGAAACAATCACCGGCAGCAATGGAGCAACACGTGTGTACTAATGTGCACGTGTTCCTGGTAGTTACGCCTGTTACACCCATCAGGAACACTCTACTGGGAAGAGGGAGTTGATGGATTCTCCTTCAACCGGTACGAGTTAAGAGAATTCTCTGCAGCAGCTGCCGCCGTCGCCGTCGTCGCAACCGCCGCCGCCGCCGCAGCAGAAGACTCGACACAACAGTCACAACCAAATCCTGATGGATGATTCTCCACTCAATAGAGATAATGCTGGATTATATTCCAGTGGATCGTTAAGACCTGGCCAGGCACAGTCCTATGATTTCCAGCTAGTGGGAAGGAGATACCACTATGCGAAGAAACAACATGGCAATGCCATATACCCTCAAGAGCGGAAGATATTTGCTCTTATGAGGATGGGAGGACCACGGTACTCTACCGGTATACAAGTCCTCATAGCCTATGGCTTTCCTTAAAAGTCATAAAACCTGCGTCGCAACCAATCCATCACCAGCACCAACTCCACGGAAGCAGATAGGCGTGGAATGGAGCGCCGACGCCACTCCGGATAGTGGACTCCGCGTATCTCCAACAACACCCCTGTTTGCCGAAATGGAGTAGACTTCAACACCGATGCTGAGTAGCTGAGACGTCTTCGACATCAACGCTAGTTCAATGACAGTAACAGATTGAGACAACACATGATGGCACCAGAAGACCTATCTCAATATATGCGCCAGACACCGATGCCTACCGATGGCCTCCGTGCTAAACTGGACGTGCATAAGGTCATCCTGGATTGGCTATCAGCAATGCTCATTTGGACACAGGAGAGGATTATTTGGGAATAGCCCCAACATTCCCAAATGTCCTAACCCATCATTGTGGGATGACTACACAGATGAGATTCCTTGCCTGAGCAACCAGCGAGGGAAACTACAGCACTTGGCGCCGATTCTGGAAGTTACCAGCTCCGCGTTTGTGGTACCAACCCCTCGCATGGTTCTGAACACAAGGGATACGTGGAGCAGCACTTCGCATCCGATGTTGTACTCGAGGCAGTGTGACTAGCAGACCGCGTGGTGGACAGGGTTACTACTAGTGATTCTGCTCTCCAATCCGCGGCACTACGATGCCGAGTGGGTACGACTCGCGACAACACTAAGGCATGGACCAGCTCGACAGAAGCAGTACTACGACACGACTGCCATACCACCAACACTTGGTGATCTTCACACGTGGACCAGATGCGGGTAACAGCATGCACGGATCGGACAACATAGCCATTCATCTGCACGTTACAGCACACTGTTTCAACCATTCACATCTCCAACTCCGACTTGCATCTGCCCGTCCTGGAGTTTGCCTATAAGTATGCTCCTGACGCCGCTACTGGACAGACGCTGTACTTCGTCTGTTACGGACGCCACCCGATCACACCACAACAGCTAACCATACCAGCCACAGTCCAACTGGCTTCCGATTTCATTGCCATCATCCACCATCTTGTACATTGACCACACAAGCGCCCTCTTGGACATCCAACATCAGCACAAGCACTTGGCAACTCATCACTACCCTTCTCAAGACCATAATCTCGACATCAACCAACTTCCATCCAAGCTTCAACCTTGCTTCTGCGGGACTATCCTCGTTGAAGTAAATGTCACTGCAGTCACCTTCCGCTTCCGCCTACCAGCCACTTGGAAGATCCATACCGCCTTCCATACCAGCTTCTTAAACCCTATCAAGACCAAACACGCTCTACACCGAATGCCAACCACTGTCGTCGCCCGTGTTCATCCACGACATGGGACAACTACGTACTTGGACACCGTCATCGTCCGACTTGCACTCTGGAGCTTCTTCTTTGCTGGAAGGGTTATGATACTTCTGAGGCTGCGTCTCTGAACTCGACATGGGTAACGCCCGTCGTCCTCTTCGCGACTACCTTGTCAAGCAGGGTGTTACGTCTACCACCCAGCTTTGAGGGGGGGAAGTGTGAGAGTACGACCCCGTTACACCAATTTCCCCTTTCCATATTTCCTTTCTATTTCATTCCTCTTTCACTCCTGATTCATTTGGTCTTTATCTCATCTCATTTGGTTTCCTATTCCTCCTTTTCCATTATCCTTTGGTTTATCCTATTATTATGATTATATCACCGACTAGGCTCGGGATGTACTGGCGCGCTATATCTAGCGTAATCCTGCCGTAATCCCTTAAAGCCAATAGCCTCGCGTGGCTATACGCATGGTGATTCTATTTCTAGAAGGGTCTATTCCCTTTGGATAGGATAAACCTGGTTACCTGATGTATCTTGGAAGTATAAAAGCTCCTTGTATTGATTGATAGTGCAACATTGAACATTGAGCAAACCTTTCCTCGGGACATTCGATCCTGTGACAAGGTCGGTGTCTGCCTGTAGCCACAAAGCGAGCCAGGATGCTGAGAGGGTATGCAAGATCTGGGCGAGTGCAAGTCATCAGGTACATGAGGCAACCCACCAGCTCTGCGTAGGGGCCACTTGGCTCTACGGGCTCCTCAGGAACGGGAGCGGAGAGCCCATGGTCTACAGGTAGAGGTGTGGGCCTTGCGGAGGAGAACTGAAGACCGAATCTCTAAATGACCTGACGCACCAAGTGTGACTGTGTCAGAGTGATGTGTTGCTCTGTCCCTAGAGATTTGCAGGCCAAGATAGCGACGCAGCTCTCCAAGGTCAGTACAGGTGTGTCTCTTCAGCAGCTCGGCCTTCACAGAGGCCAGTGCGTCCCTTTCAGCAGTAGCGAAGACCAGATCGTCTACGTAGACAAGGATGTAGAACGGAGTCTGGCCGGAACGCACAAACAGTGAAGGGTCAGCAGAGGACGGAAAGAACTGCAGGTCTGCTAACGTGGACCGCAGCGTGTCGTGCCACTCGCGAGGAGCCTGACGCAGGCCGTAAACCGCGCGCCTGAGAAGCCACTGGGTCCCAGGGGGGAAGGTACCAGTGAAACCCTGTAGTCGGCGCAGGTAGACCTGCTCGTGTAGGCTGCCCTGAAGAAAGGCAGTAGAGAAGTCGAGGGAGTGAAGCTCGTAGTCGCGCTTTGCTGCTACGTGTAGTAGTGCCCGAAGAGTGGTCATCTTCGGGGTCGGGGCGAAGGTCTGGAAGAAGTCAACCCCCTCGCGCTGACTAAAGCCTTTGGCCACGTAGCGCGCCTTGAAGACATGCGGCTCTCCAGGGGGGCGCTTCACCTTGAAGAGCCACTGACCATCGACTACGTTCACCCCAGACAGGGGAACTCCGTCGACGTAAGTGCCGGTGGATCTCCAAGATGCCATCTCCTGCTCCATGGCAGCTATCCACTGAGAGGCCCAAGGTCCCGAGGTGGCCTCAGCGTAGGTGCGAGGGGTTGAGATGTCGAAGGCGTCTGGGTTACCCTCGGGGACTAACAGCATGGAGCAGAGATGGGGAGCAGCCTCAGAGAGGAAAGCAAGCTCGTACTGCTTGTCCTCTAGGATGTCACTGCTAAGGGCAGGAGCACCCCCGACGGACGGAGGACGGGCAGGGTCAGAGACCAGAGCGGTGGCGTAGTCAAGGCGGCGGGTAGAGGCGAAGTCGGCGACAGCAGCGACAAGCGCGTCAAGTCGCGAGACAGGAATAGCAGGGTCGATAACAAGAGAGGCAAGGACCCGAGGGACAAGGGGACGAGCGGCACGGAGGTAGTCAGAGAACGGAGGAGGTGCAACAACAAGGGACGAGGGGGGGGGGGGCGGGAGGAGGGAAGGACAAGACGAGCAGGAACGGAGCAACATAGGGTGGGTGGGAAGGACAGGAGAGACGGGACGAGCACGGGAGGGACGGCGAGACCAAACATGAGACGGAAGTGTAGGGTCAGGGGACAGCGGAGGGGACACAGGAGGGGAACGAGGAGGAAGACGGCCGGAGACGAGTCCGGCGGCGGGAACACAGGATCGTAGACAGGAAGGTCAGCCGGCGGTGGGGGAGACACCGGCGCGCGGTCCGGGGAGAGAAGGCCGAGCAGGCGGAGAGCGGAGACCGGCGGCGACGGCTGCTGCGGCGGCGGCGACGGCTGGGCCGGAACCCTCGGACCGGCAGAGGCAGGACGACCGTCGGCAGAACACTCAACAGCAGCACCCCCAGAACCAACACCCCCAGAGCGAGAACCCCCTCCAACACCAGCGGCACCCCTAGAAGACGCAGGACGAACACCCTCCTCAACACTAGCACCCCCAGGGGCCAAGAGCGGCGGCGACAGGGGCGGCGCCAACTGCGGCGGTGACGGCTGCGGCGGCGGCGACAGCGGCGACGGCTGCGGCGACGACGGCGGCGGCGGCTGCAGCGGGGTCGGCGATTGCGACGGTGGGGGCGGAGGCACCGGGGAAAGGGGACGCGGCAAGGACGGACCGGGGGTACCACTAGAGTCGGCAGACACCTCAACGGGGACAACCGACGGGAGGGGAGTGACGTGAGAGACACCAGACGGGGCAGGACGAGGCGGGAGACGGGCAGGGGCTATCGGGGGAGAGGGAGCAAGGAACAGGGGGGGGGCAACCGGGAGACCTCGGTGAGGGAAGCGGCGGTAGAAGGAGACAGACTCGTCAAATGTGACGTCACGAGAGTGGAGGAAGCAGTGAGACGGCGGGTGGTAGAAAAGCCAGTCAGACGAGTCCAGGGGGAAACCGAGGAAGACACAGGGGACAGTACGGGCAGTGAGCTTGTCAGTAACAGAGGCACGAACGTGAGCAAGGCAGCCCCAGACGTGGAAAGCAGACGCGTCACCGGGGGACCCGGTCCAAAGGAGGGTCGGCGAAACCTGCGGCCGCTGGGAGCGTGGCCACAGGTTAAGCTGGTGAGCAGCGTAGCGAACGGTGAACGGCCACAGAAAATGGGGGGCATCGGCATGAATCATGGAGGTACGGGCGACCTCCATGACCAAGCCGATGCGGCGCTTAGCGACCCCATTCTGCTGTGGCAAGTCCGGCAACGTGTACGACTGGGTGATGCCCTCCGCACGACAGAACTGTCCAAGCCGACCAGAGGCGAACTCGCCGCCACGGTCAGAGTGGAGACACAACACGGGGAGACCGCGATGAAGACGCGCAGCTACGACCCACGGGAGAAGAACGTCGGGCACGTCAGCCTTCAGACGCAAGGCGTGCACGGTGGCGCGGTCGAGGGAGGAAGGGCAGGGAGCGACGCAGGGAGACCTAAGACAAGACCGTGCTCGGATTTGTGACGCAGACGTGGGAGTGCAGGGTGACCTAGGCGGTGGTGTAAGAGAAGGGACGGGTGAGTGAGGGACCGACACGAGCAAGCTACAACGACCTGGGAGGATGCACCAACCAAGGGGGAAGCAGTGTCTAGGGTGAACAGACCGGACACCGGGTCCCGGGGGAACGTCGCAAGAAGGGAACCTGAGACAGACTCAGAACAGACAGCGAACCGCTCGTGCCCGGGGAACGTGGTGGTGACGCCGAGGTCCTGGAGACAGCCGACACCAACCAGGTTCCTCGAGAACGAGGGAATGTGGAGACCTGTAAGGGAGCCCGAGGGAACTGTTGGACAGGGAAGGGACGTAGAACTGCGAGTGACAACAGGACCCGCAGAGGGGTCAGCGAGAGAGACAACAGCAGGCGTAGCAAGCGGCGTGAGTGCGGAGCGGTCGCGGAAGAAGCAGGCAGAGGCACCGGAGTCGAGAGTGAAGGACAGCGAAGCATCGGCGGAGGCCGGGAATGGAGCCGGTGCAAAGACTAGGCTAGGCAAACTAGGCAGTCCTACGCCTGACGCAGCAAGGGAGGCTAAGCTACACAATGGTGCTACACCAAGGCTAGAGTACACAGGGTAATAAGATCCAGCAACACTAGAAGCGTCAGAATACAAAGCATGCAAAGCAGCACCTATCTGATCCATGTCTAACTCAAAGATCGGCACGCCCTGGCGGAGCAGGCTGTGCCAGTCGGGGAGGTCCGGGGCCGGGCCAAAGCGACGACGAAAGAGATCGTCGAGGCGGCAGAAACAGCGGGCGGTCGGGTGCGGGCGGCGGCACAGAGTGCCGCGGAGAGGCCCGGTCTGAAGCTAGTACTGGCAAGTGACAGCATTGGAGCCGCCGGTAGACGCCGAGCTGTGCGGGCCGCCACCACGGCCACTACCTCCGGAGGTGCCGTGCCAACCAGGCGGGAGACGGGCCCACGGCTGCAGCGACTGCTGCTGGGGCTGCTCCTGCTGCGCCTTGGGCTGCTGCTCCTACCCACCGGTGGTAGTCCCCTCAGGCGGACTACCGTCACGACGACCACCACCACCACCACCTGCACCACCACCCCTACCTCCCTGACGACCACAGCCACCACGGCGCGAGCGCTGCTGCGGGTGGACTGCAGCAGCCGTCTCGATGAGAGGGATCGCCGTGGCGACCGCAGCCGAAATGTCAGTGAACGTGCACTGGGAGGGGGCACAGCCGTGAAAGATAGAGACTGCCGGCGCACCGCTCGACTGAGCGATAGTGCGCTGACGAGTCTCGATCTCGGTGAGGGTATCGACAAAGGCGGTGAGGGTGAGATCACCCAGGTGTTGGCTAAGGAAGTGATCGCGAGCACTAGCGAGGCGGTCTGGCAGGCGCATGGCGATAAAATAGAGCGTCATGCAGAAAGGGGGGGGGAGCGCAGTGAGTTGGGCGGCAGCGCTGGCAGTGCGATAGCGGGTCTCTAGGGCACGCAGGTGAGTGGCAAAGTCTGCGATGGTAGGGAAGGCTGCAAGGTCTGGGAAAAGCATAGGGAAGAGCAGGCGGCCAGCAGAAGCAAACGCGGGTGTGGAATAGCGAGCAATAACGGTGGCTAAGTAAGCTTTGGCCGTCTCAATAGTAGCAAAGCGCGAGCCCTAAGACACAGGGAGGGCGTGGCTAATAGCAACCTGAGCGACTGCATCGCGAGACTCCCAGACCGCATGGGCAAGCGCAGCAGTAGAGAAGGTCTCACGGTCATCAGAGGAGGGGTTAGCAGGGAGGGGAGCAGGTGCGGGAGGGCGGGGGAGCAAGCCATCGACATGGACAACCAAAGAGTGGCCATCCTGGCGCTGACCTGTAAGGTGGCGGCGGAGATCGGAGAGCCAGGCGGCGAAGTCAACCGCATGACCCTCAGCGTCCAGGCGGAGCACAAAGTCGGCCATCGTGCGGGGTCAGCAGCACAGCTCCACAGCTTCGCAGGAACACAGCGACGCAGGGACACGGCGGCGGCACTCTCCAGCACGGCAGCCGCGAGACGCCCCGGCGCTGGCGAGCAGAGGAGACGGAGCCCGAGGTGGCACGACAGGCCGAGCAGGCACGAAGGGGGGCCAGGCGAGTAGTGGGAGAGGCCAGAGAGACGCGGCGGGGCCAGGCAGGCGCGGCAAGGCCAGGCAGGCGCGGCGGGGCCAGGCAGGCGCGGCGGCGCCAGGCAGGCTCGGCGGGGCCAGGGAGGCGCGACGGGGCCAGGGAGGCGCGGCAGGGCCAGGCAGGCACGGCGGTGCTAGGCAGGCGCGGCGGGGCCAGGTAGGCGCGGCAGGTGTCAGGAAGGCGCGGCGGGGCCAGGGAGGCGCAGCGGGGCCAGGCGGGCGCGACGGGGCCAGGCAGGCGCGGCAGGGCCAGGGAGGCGCGGTGGGGCCAGGGTGGCGCAGCAGGGCCTGGCAGGCGCGGTAGGGGCCAGACATGCGCGGCGGGGCCAGGAAGGCGCTGCGGGGCCAGGCAGGCGCGACGGGGCCAGGAGGGCGCGACGGGGCCAAGCGGGCGCGGCGGGGCCAGGCAGGGCGCGACGGGGCCAAGCGGGCGCGGTGGGGCCAGGCAGGGCGCGACGGGGCCTAGCAGGCGCGACGGGGCCTAGGAGGGGCGTGACGGGGCGAGGAGGCGCGACGGGGCCCAGGAGGGGCACGACGGGGCTAGGGGGCGCGTTGGGGCCCAGGAGGGGCGCGACGGGGCTAGGGGGGCGCTACGGGGCCCAGGAGGGGCGCGACGGGGCTAGGAGGCGCCACGGGGCCCAGGAGGGGCACGACGGGGCTAGGAGGCGCGACGGGGCCCAGGAGGGGCGCGACGAGGCTAGGAGGCGCGACGGGGCCCAGGAGGGGCACGACGGGCCCAGGAGGGGCGCGATCGGGCTAGGAGGCACGGCAGAGCCCAGGAGAGGCGCGACGGGGCCCAGGAGGGGCGCGACGGGGCTAGGAGGCGCGGCAGGGCCCAGGAGGGGCGCGACGGGGCTAGGAGGCGCGACGGGGCCCAGGGGGAAGCGGCGGGGCCTAGCTAGGGTATGGGCGGAAGCGGTAGGTGGGGGATCCTAACCTACGCGTGATACCATGTTAAAGTAAGAACTGAATAATGAACTAGAAGTGGAAACCTAGAACAAATACTAGCTGGTTGTACTCTCTAGAAACACACCCCAGTCTAGCCTATAACTTGTACACAGCTAACATGTATAAGTTGACAGATTCGAGGCCCGCCGTCATTGCTAATTTGTGAATATCCGAAATGAGGGGATTTGTTTACCAACTAGTTGACATATTCTTGTACGAATAAACGTCCAGCAATAATTGCTCGTACAATATATACAGTTCTACTAAGGCATTCGACAAACACAGAATGGCTTGGACACAGTATTGCTAAAATTATATTTTATATAATTATAGGCTTGGTAGTTGTGCTGTTGCATCCTACTGTAGAGGAGATAACTCCCCTTCTTGTACTTGATTCTCTTCTAGTTGATGCCCCTTCTCTCTCGACATTCTCGTCTACCTCCTAGCTAAACCCCTGGCGTCCTAGCTATCCTACCTTTACGGCATGGTAACAGATCAGGCCGCCCGTCCCGGGCCTGCTCATTACGCTTCCGCTGCATACTTCCCTGTTTGCCATCGTCGCGGCCTTCCTGCTGCCTGCCGCCGTGGCATCTTTTCCAAGATGCCGCGGCAGCCTTTCTGTGGTGTCGTCCCAGCATCGTCGAGCAGCCGTGGCATCGACGCCACGCTGTGGTGGCGTCGTCTTGGTGCCGCGGCGGTGTCGTCGACCTGTTGCCGTCGCGCATCACCTGGTGCGGCCGTCGCAGCACGCATCCGTGGCGACGCCATCGACGTCCGGGCGTGGCAGCGTGACGGCGCCGTCGTGCTGACGTCGCGGCGTCGACGTCTCGCTGCAGCATCGACGCCGCTCTTTGGCGGCGCCGTCGGGCTGCAGCCGACCGTGCGACGCCGGTGACGCTGCCGCCACCCACACGCTAGCCTGCACCCTCTCCTCTACACCACCCCTTCTCCTTGCGTCCCCTCTCCCTCCTGCCGCAGCTGCTGTCTTCGGCTCGGTCATCGCCAGGTCGTGCCACACCGCCGAGAGCCCTCAGCCGCCGCAGTCGCCGCCTGTCCTCATCGCCGCAGCCGCCTTGAGCACGAGCTCCGCCGCTGTCCTCATTGAGGCCGCCCAGATACGACCAGCTGCCTCTCGTCCGGGGGTGTCATCGCCTAGCACGAGGGGTCGATACCCGGCTGCTCATGAGAATGAGGGTATCCAAGGTTAGGGGGGGTGTGTGTGGGTTGAGTGGGCTTGCCACTACCAAGCCTAGGGGGTGTGTTAAAATTATATTTTATATAATTATAGGCGGTAGTTGTGCTACTGCATCCTACTGTAGAGGGGATAACTCCCCTTCTTGTACCTGATTCTCTTCTAGTTGATGCCCCTTCTCTGTCGACATTCTCGTCTACCTCCTAGCTAAACCTTGCCGCCATAGTCATGGCGTCCTAGCTATCCTACCTGCACGACAAGTATAACCAGTTGAGCTGACTGACACACCTCTGATCTGGGTACAGCTGACCTGCACATGTAATTTTCTAAAAGAGTGTAATGCTTTCTAAAAACTGTGTATTGTGAAAGTGTAGCGAGGGCCAACGCAGCAAAGACAGCGTCGAAGCGCTACTCACCCTCGTTTGCCTACAAAAGGGGGACGTGAGGCCACTCGGCCTCACCCACGTTCTTCATTTCTAGTTCCAGTTTCGTTTTCCCCGCCCACCCACCCTATTTGTAGGTGTAGTCTAGTGGATGAGAACCATTTACGCAATCCCATATAAAATGAAGCACGCTGCCTTTGCCAAGATGACCCAAGCAAGCTTTCACAATAGGAAGGTTAACAACATAAAGGGGTTAGCATAGCAATAATGTACAACAAATACGAGGAATGTTGAACTACAGCAAAGCTTCACTCACAGCTTGGTCTCAAGTCAAGCATAACCCCTATAAGAGACACCTGCAGGTAAAGAGAGATCACAAGACAGCACGAATGGTTTGATGAACCGTGAAAAACGCACATAAGTCACATACCATTCATCGCTAATAGCAGGGAACCACCACTGGACACGCGAAGACTTGTCCGATCTAAAAAAAGTTGATCCCGTGCCATCATCTAAAGGCAGAGAGATAGCCAGCAATGGAATTGAGTAAGGGGAAACGACAATCAGGGAAGATAATACAGAATCTTGGCAGACGCTAAGAGTTCCTACCCACACGAACGGCATCAACTCGGGGATAATCCGCGGGCTTCAGTTTTTTAAATGAGGCAATGAACGCAAAAAACTTTTAAAAAATGTCAAAACACCTTCGAAGTATTAAGCGCGGGACAACCCATAGGGTCGGGCAACTACTTGTGGGGCGCAACAGCGGCTGCAGGAGTTCTGCAGCCATGCCTTCATACGGTATGAACTCCATGAGCTTGGTAGGGATGCACAGAGTGATACATGCACCGCGATCCTCTTACACGTCCCACCCGGAGTGCAGCGCGATCCCCTCACGCGTCCCGACCGACGTGCACCCTTAGAAGCCCATGCATCCCGACCGACGTCCAGCGTTTGAAGCACATGCACCTCTCGTTCACTGAACCCTTCAGCCTGAATGCACAAAGCGAAACGTTACGCAGAACAACCAACTGAAAAGCTACACGAGGAAGAGCATCGGGGAAAAGAACTCTAAGGAATAGACTATTGGTCAAGTTGTTGGTGAGGAGAAAACGAGGACTATGAAAAGTCACTTTGATCCCCTCATAAATGTGTGACAAGGAATTGTCACCGGTGGGTTTCGAATTTTGGGGCTGTAAACATTGCGTCGACTGGAAGCCTTAATTCATATGTAGAATGAAACGTACATCGTGCTATTCAGCAACGGATGAGCCGAGATTTTGTAGCGCAGAGTACTCGAACTGGAAATCTGATTTTTCAAACATGCCCTCTGGAATATTGGTGGTACGCAGGGAGCCAGGATGTTTACTCGGAACCTTGCATGGATAGGTTGAGTAATGGACCAATAAATTGACAGCTAACAATGCGTTCGTTGGTCAGCTTGTCCAAGTTGACCCATCACTTTCATACCCCATGACACATGTTTCGTCAATACGAAAGACGTACAGTAATTAGCTTGTTATGTGCACTTTACGAGTTTTCCACGCAATTCACTTTTGGGGCCTGACAGATTCAACGGCGCCAAACCAATTGCCTAACCTCGTTAGCGCAAGCTCAAATTTCGCCATGGTCCGGGCCCAACCTGCGATGTTACCTACAAGTCACCTCGAACCGAGCTTGTACACTATTGGTTGGAATGATCGCGCGCGACGCTTGGCGAGACTCTGACAAATTTTCAAGGCGTCGCCAATATCCGCAGATAACCCTGAGGGGCCTTATGGGGAACTTTGGGTTGTCTGGGGCGGGGTTACCCACCTTTCAAAAGTCAGAATGGGTTTGGTGAATTTTGGGATGCATTCGCACACGAAGCTGAGCACGGGGTGGTCTGCTACACATGGCCTGCTGTAATTTCATAGTGTGAACGTGGATGGCAAGATTTTGGATTTTTTTGGATTGTTGAAAATGCTGGGCCGAAATTTCACCCAGCATTTTCACGGGGTCATCCAAATTGAGGTGTAAAGCGCAGTGGTGACTCAGCTAAAGCGAATGCCATTTGACGTGGCATATTTGTAGTGGGTCGCGTCATTTCTAGAATGTTGAGTTGCGAATTTGGGGTCCAGCACTAGCCTCAATTTCCTCATCGTCCATCCCGTTCAGCGCTTGATTCAGATTGGCCAGTCTGCTGCACCATTTTCGTCCCGTCCGTGAATGCCGCGTCATCGTTTCTGGGGAGCTGCTTTTCCCTCACCTTTGGAACCGCCCACGCTAGTGCGGTTCAGCTTTCCGAAACTTGACCCCAGCACTTGCCAACTTATACTTCTGTTGTATGTAGAAGTTATAGGCTAGATAGGTGTATGTTCTTAGAGAGTACAACCCAACACTATATCTTGCTTGTTCTCTCTTATTTCTAAAATATTCTAGTATTCGAATACGGTATCATGAGTAGGATAGGTCCACCCACACGCTTCCGTCCCGCGCCCTAGCCTACCGCGCCCCACTGGCCCCTAGCGCGCCTAGCTGGCACCTCGCTCCTAGTCCCCCCCCCCCCCCCCTCCCCTCCCCCCCCCCCCGCGCTCAGCCGGGTCCCCCTCTCGCGCCGTAGCCGGCCCCATGCACTGTCGCCGGCCCCTTGCACCTAGCTGACCCCTCGCGCTTAGCCGGCCCCTCTCGCACCATAGCTGGCCCCTCGCTCCTAGCCGGCCCTTCGCTCTTAACCGGCCCCTCTCGCGCCTAGTCGGCCCCTCGCGCCTAGCCGGCCCCTTCGCACCAAGCCGGCCCGTCTCGCGCCGTAGCTGGCCCCTCGAGCCGCAGCCGGCCCCTCGTACCTAGCCGGCCCCCTTCGCACCGTAGCCGGCCCCTCGCGCCGTAGCCGGTCCCTCGCTCCTAGCCGGCCCCCCTTCGCACCCAGCCGACCCCCTCTCGGACCATAGCCAGCCCCTCTCGCTTAGCCGGCCCCTCTCGCACCTTAGCCGGCCCCTCGCGCCTAGCCGGCCCCTTCGCGCCCACCCAGCCCCTCGCGCCTAGCCGGCCCCTCGCACCCGGCCGGCCCTTACCGCCTAGCCGGCCCCTCTTGCGTACCGCCGGCCCCACATGCCTTACCGGCTCCTCTCTACGCGCCGGCCCTTCCCCTACCTGCCCGGCCTCTCACACGCTTGGCCGGCCCCTCGGTGCACCTCAGCCCCTTGCGTGTCCGCTGGCTCCTCACGCGCCCACCGGCCCACTTGCACCCTCCTCGGTCTTCCGCTCGGTCTCCGCTCCGGAGAGTCCTGTCGCCACGTCGTTGTACCGTTGTGCAGCTGAGTACATATGTCCCTGTGCCGCTGCATCCCTGTGCCGTGCCACTGTGTCCTGGTGCCGCTGAGGTTGCAGGTGGCGGACGCCATGCTACGTCTGGACGCGGAGGGGCACGAGATCGACTTCGCCGCGTGGCTTGTCGATCTTCGTCGGCACCTGACAGGTCAGTGTCAGGATGGGATCTCCCTGGCTATGCATGCTGATGGCTTGCTTCCCTGCCCCTCCACCCCTGATCCCCTCCCTGCTCACCCCACCACTACTGAGAGTGAAGCCTTTGCTGCTACTGCGCTCGCTCGCGCTGTCTGGGATTCTCGCGATGCTGTAGCGCAACTTGCCATTAGTCATGCGCTTTCCCTATCTGAGCGTACTCGCTTCACTGCTGTAGCAAATGCCAAAGACTTCCTAGATGCAGTATTTGCACACTACTCGACGCCTGCCTCCGCCTCAGATGGACGCTTGATCCTCCCTATGCTCTTCCCCAATCTCTCGGCTTTCCCCACTGTCGCTGATCTCGCCACTCACCTCCATGCACTAGAGACTAGCTACCGCGCTGCTAGCACTACTGCCTAGCTCACTGCCTTTCCCCCGCCGTTCAGCGCTACCCTGTACCTTATTGCCATGTGCGTGCCTGACCACTTAGCCACTGCCCGCGACCACTTCCTAAGCCAGCACCCCGATGACCTCATCCTGACCGCTTAGTCACTACCCTTTATGAGATAAAGACGCGCCAACGAACTATCGCTCAGTCGAGCGGTGTTGCGGCAGTCCCTATCTTTCAGGGCTGTGCTCACTCCCAGTGCACGTACGCTGGCGTTACCGCCGCCGTCGCTATGGCTGCTCCTGCCACTGAGACCGCGGCGGCGGCCTTCCCGCAGCAGCAGCGAAAGCGTCGGGGTCGTCGCGGCCCCTAGGGAGGGCGTGGTGGTGGTGGTGGTGGTGGTGGTGGTGGCGGCGACAGTGGTTCTGACGAGGGGGCTGGGGCAGGTATCCCGGAGCCGAAGCAGCCACAGCAGATGCAGCAGCGGTAGTCACGGCAGCACCAGCAGCCGTGGGCCCGCCTCCCGCCGGGGTGGCTAACAGCCCCTGGAGGTGGTGGCCGAGGTGGCGGTCCTCGCAGTTCGGCGTCTACCGGCGGCATTGGTGCTGTGGGCTGCCAGTATCAGCTCTAGACCGGGCCCCTCCGTGGCACTGTGTGCCGCCGCCCGCACCCGACCGCTCGCTGCTTCCACCGCCTCGACGACCTCTTCCGTCGCCGCTTCGGCCCGGCCCCGGACCTCCCAAACTAGCCCAGTCTGCTGCGCCACGGTGTGCTTGTTTTTCACTTGGACATGGATCAGCTTAGTGTGTCTATTTTTTACTTAGACACGGTATGTCTGCCCTGCATTCTCTGTATGCTGACGCTTCTAGTGTGTCCGGATCTTATAACCCTGTGTTTTCTATCTTAGGCGTAGCACCTGTGTGTAGTCCAGACTCCCCTGCTGTGTTAGGCATAGGACCGTTTGCTTTGTCTAGCCTAGGCTCTACACTCACTCCTCCTTTGTCTGCTGCTACAGCTTCGCTATCCTTCACACTTGACTCCGGTGCTTCAGCCTGCTTCTTCCGCGACCACGCCACCCTCACGCCGCTTGCCGCATCTGCCGCTGTCGCACTTGCTCACCCCTCTCTTGGTCCTGTCGTTGCTCGCAGCTACTCTACCCTTCCCTGTCCGGCGGATCCCTCGGGTTCCCTTATAGGCCATCGTTCTCCAGGATCTTAGTTGGTGTCGGCTGTCTTCAGGACCTTGGCGTCACCACTACGTTCCCTGGTCACGAGTGGTACACTGTCTGTACCAAGACCGCCTCATGTGCCCCCCTTGCGACGTTCCCCCGGGACCCGGTGTCTGACCAGTTTATGCTGGACACTGCATCCTCCCCGTTAGGCGCGTCCTCCCCGGGTCCTTCGTCTATCCAGGTTGCTGCGGCCTGCTCGTGTCGGTCACTCACTCACCCGTCGCTTCTGTTGCACCACCACCTAGGTCACCCAGCACTCCCGGGTCTGCGTCACATGTCCCAGCACGGTCTCGTCCTAGGTCTCCCTCCGTCGCTTCGTGCCCTCCCTCCCTCGCCTGCGCCACTGTGCACGCCCTGCGTCGAGGGCCGGCTGTGCCGTGCTCCTCACTCCTCCTCGCTTCGCCCTGTAACTGCACCCCTCCAGACCCTGCACTTGGACGTCTGGGGCCCAGCCCCCGAGCGCTACTTTCTCGTGCTCGTCGTCGACTTCACGCGCTACATCACGGTGTTTACCCTGGAGCGGAAGGCCGACGTGCCTGACGTTCTTATCCCGTGGGTCGTAGCTGTACGCTTCCACCACGGTCTCCCTGTGCGGCGAGTTCGCCCCTGGTCGGCTTGGGCCGTTCTGTCGTGCGGAGGGCATCACCCAGTCGTACACTCTATCGGACTCCCCGCAACAGAATGGGGTCGCTGAGCAACGCATCAGTTTGGTCATAGAGGTGGCTCGTACCTCCATGATTCATGCCGGTGCACCCTATTTTCTATGGCCGTTCGCCGTTCACTACGCCGCTCACGAGCTTTACCTGTGGCAGCGCTCCCAGCGGCCGCATGTTTTGCCGACCCTTCTTTGGACCGGGTTCCCTCGTGACGCATCCGCGTTCCACGTCTGGGGCTGCCTCTGGCATGAACAAGCTTACTACCCGCACTGTCCCTTGTGTCTTCCTTGGTTTCCCCCTGGACTCGTCTGACTGGCACTTTTACCACCCGCCGTCTCACCGCTTTTTTCACTCCCGTGACGCCACTTTCGACGAGTCTGTCTCCTTTTACTACCGCTTTCCTCACCGAAGTCTCCCGGTTTCCCCTCCCCCGTTTCTGGTCCCCACTCCCCCGGTCGTCCCTACTCCCCTTCCTCCCTGTCCTTCTTCGTCTGGTGTCTCTCACGTCACTCCTTTCCGGTTAGTTGTCCCCGTCGATGAGTCGGCTGACTCTGGTGGCCCTCTGGCGCAGTTCCCGTTGCCTGTCTCCCCTCCGGTGTCTCGTCCTCCGCCGTCGCAGCAGCCACCACCGCCGCCGCCGCAGCAGCAGCAGCAGCAGCCGTTCGTGGACTCTGGGGGTGTTTTCGTCGAGGAGGGTGCTAGTCCTGGGGTTCCTGTCGTGGCTTGTCCCGGCGGGCTTGGGGGTGGCACCGGTGCTGGAGAGGGTTCTCATTCTGGGGGTGCTGGACTGGAGTGTTCTGGAGGTAGTCGCGGTACAGCTGGCGGTTCAAGTGTAGGCGTCGAGCAGCAACAGCAGCAGCAGTCGCCGGCGGTGTCCGTCCATCGCCTGCTCGGCCTTCCTTCCTCCAACTGCTCGCCTGCGCCTCCCCTTGCGCCGCCTCCCCTTCCTGTCCTCGGCCCTGTATTCCCTCCGCCGAACTCGTCTTTGGCCCTTTTCCCACCTCGTTCCCCACCTGTTACTCCCCCTCTGTCTCCTGACCCGACGCCTCCGTCTCACGTCTGGTCTCGTCGTCCCTCCCGTGCTCGTTCTGTGTCTCGTGTTCCGCGTTTTCACCCTATGTTGCTTTGTTCCCACGCGCCTTCCCCTCCTCCGTCGTCGCTTGATGTCACGCCTCCCCCTCTGTCTGACTACCTTCGTGCTGCTTGTCCTCTTGTTCCTCGGGTCCTTGCCTCCCTCATTACCAACAAGTCTGTTCCGGTCTCGAGTCTTGATGCTCTTCTCGCTGCTGTCGTTGACTTTGCCTTTACCCACCACCTTGAGTACGCCACCGCTCTGGTCTCTGACCCTGTCCGTCCGTCGAGGGTGCTCCTGCCTTTGGCAGTGACGCCCTAGAGGACAGGCTATACGAGCTTGCTTTCCTGTCGGAGGCTACTCCCCATCTTTGTTCCATGCTGCTAGTCCCTGAGGGTGACCCAGATACCTTTGACATCCCGACCCCTCGCACCTACGCTGAAGCAACCTCAAGACCCTGGGCCTCTCAGTGGATAGCTGCCATGGAGCAGGAGATGGCATCTTGGAGATCCACCGGCACCTACGTCGACGCAGTTCCCCCACCTGGGGTGAACGTAGTCGATGGCCGGAGGCTCTTCAAGGTGAAGCGCCCTCCTGGAGAGCCGCCTGTGTTCAAGGCATGCTACGTTGCTAGAGGCTTCAGTCAGTGAGACGGGGTGGACTTCTTTCAGACCTTCGCCCCGACCCCGAAGATGACTACTCTTCAGGCGCTGCTACACGTAGCAGCACAGCGTGACTACGAGCTTCACTCTCTCGACTTCTCCACTGCTTTTCTGATGGAGGGCACCCGCCGCATAGAATGAAAATACTCGGCATACAAATACAGCGAGCCAGGTGTAATTGAGGATGTCCTCAGTGCCTCTGCTGCAGTGCTCGTGACTAGTGAATCTCGATTGCTGATTTACCGGTTGTTATCCTAAGAACCCGACACAAAGGAAGGTGGTTATCATAAGGACGCGTTACAAGTTGGACCAAGAGGGGTTCAAGTTTTGAACGTTCAAGTTTCCGATGTGGTTACCCTATTGTAACCTCTCTACACGTTACAAATCTACCAACGCGGTCAAGATGCCGCGATTTTTCGCTCCCGCCAGGATGAACGCATGCCGCGAGCTCTTGACCCCCACGTTCGTCCACAGAGACAAAAGTACCGAATCGGCACATGCCAATCGTGGCGAATATGTGCAGACGAAAACTTCACCCGCTTTTTTCGCCGCGTCGCGCAGTCAATTGGAATTGTGCGGTTTGAAGTGAGTGCGGTTCGGTTGCGGGCTGTGCAACCATGTGTTTTTTCGTCAATTCGCTTTTGTCGCCAGATTCCCGTCGTGCGAATTTTGCATCTTGATCGACAATGGACGAAGCGCGGTTGGGTACATCTTCCACCCCCTGTCTTGACTGCCTGTATTGAGAAAGCTCGCTACTTGTAGTGCAAATGGCATCGTTCTCATTCCACTGGCATCAAGTACAAAGAGTTCCCAATAGATTCATCTATTAGCATAAACTTTCTAAACTGTCTACACTGGGATATGTCTATGCCGAGGATGATCCACCGAAGCGGTGCATGTTGAAGAGAGTAGACGGAGCGGCTTGGGTGGGCGGGAATTGAACTTGAGCTGGGAAAAAAGAAAAACGTGGGTGGAGGAAGAATGACCTCCAACCCCATTATATGGTTGGAGAAGAGCGAATAGCGAGCTTTGACGATGCCTTAGATTGCGTTACAAGCAGCTTCTTATTCACAATACACAATTTTGAAAGTGTGAACACTTTAAAAACTTATATGTTTTGACCCTTCGCGATCAAACTCCCGACAGAGGCATTCGAACGCGCTGTTCGTCCCAAACTGTGAATCTCCATCTTGGTCCAAATTGTAACGCGTCCTAAGAAACACACATCTCCTTACCAAACTGTACTGCATCGCGTACCCTCTTGTCCATGCGCCGTTACCTTTCCACTCCGCCTCTCCCCCACAACCACAAACCCCGAGGTTCTCGCCTGGGTTGGACACGCCCCTGGTTTTGCCCTAGGGCTTCATCTGTACTGCATTTCTGTTGGTCACACTTCCAATGTTCACTTTATTCTGCACACTATAGATTCTCACCTTTCTGCGTGCTTCCAAGGGACTTCCTATCCTGCCAGGGGCATTTGGAGCACCATAAGCTAATGAGGAGGAAGTTTCATCATCACAAAAAAGTGAGGTCCCAAAACAACTTCAGAACTAACCCACAGGACTCCTTCGGGACAGTTGCGGGACATTGGCTCCGGGACACTCTCGGGACCAAAGGTGGGTCAGCCAGGGTATACGTGTCCAGGACATTAGGGGGTCACGCCCGGGTGCTCTCAGGGGTTTTTTTTGGGACACCACCGGAACATCTCCGGGACAGTTGTAAGACAGTTGACGGATGTTGACCGCTGATGACTGAACAGTATATACGCGATGCTAAGCTGCCCCACATTCATTACAACAAATTACGATATGATACGACCAGGATTCCTGCTAAGTTTTAGGGCTGTCTGAGAATCATACGCGGTTTCGAACTTTCGTCTGACCATCAGACGAGCTACCTGGGCTGGTCTAGATTTTCAGACGAATTGTCCAGCATCATCTGAGCTTCCAGACGGAAAAAAAGGAACTTCACAATGAACTAAAGTACAGTACTGGGGTGATGACGCGCCACGCGGCAAAAATGTTGCGCGGGTGGCAGGTTTGAAAGCTTGTTCCTATGAACCTCTTCCCAAGCTGTCCTCTTCCCAAACTCGGCCCTTGCCTGAGTGAGAGCGTGTTCGGAGAACCGTTTTTCCAGCTAATTCGTTTCAGAATCACATTATAAATCGCGTCAATCCCACTGTACAGATTCGCGCATGACTGAAATTTTCGCGCCTGAAACGAGATTTGAAAACACGCCTTGAATCTCGACAATCCCAATCTCGCGTCACACCACGCGGAACCGCATTTAACTGTTTCGTGTCAGAATTACGTGACACTGTAGCGCAGGAGTTTGGGATGAGGTTGGCTGGGAAGAGGCAGCAAGAACATGCTCTGAGACCCGATGACACACGTGGCCGAATGGCCACAAGGGCGTGGACTACACCAAATTTGTAAAACGGGCGGGAAGGGGGGGGGGGGGGGACATGTTACTACAAGGTGGGCGCAATGTACCGCCCACCAGAGTGGGAGGAGTGGGTGAACCGTCGAGATCGTGATCGTTGATCGACAAGATATTTCTCAGCTGTGTGTTGCGATTAACTTAGCCAGCAACATTCTCGCCAATTCGGAGCGATTTTGATTGGCTACACAAGAGAAAGGCTTCTTGTGCTTGTGCCCAGACTTCACGACGACCAATGTGACTCCTTTTCTACGAAAATATTTTCGCACCCACTTCGCCTTCCAGCTCAAGTTCTGAATCTAATCAGAGCCCCGTAGGAACACGCTCTCAGACGGAAATATACGCGCTATCTGGAAATTCAGACAAGTGCCTACACCAAGTCTGAGAATTCAAACGGATTTATATAACCAAGATGGTCGTTCAGATGAAAAACGTACATGTGCGCACTAAGGTACGCATAATGCTGAGGCAGGTTCTGCTAGGCATGCTTCTCAATCCAACCAGCAGACTCGCCACATACCCTCATTGCCAATGATGGGTTCATCAGTGTCCACTTTCCTCCTCCTTTGTCTCCCTGAAAGAATTGGCCAGTTTACTGCCTGCTAATCCCCTCAACGCCTACAGACTCTGAAGGCTGGCGCATTCCTCCCTGGAGAGGCTCACTCCTTCCAGCTGGCCCACACTCTTCCACTGCAGCCTCGCCTCTTTTCCCTGCCTGCCTGCCTGCTGTCTGAACCCGTGACTTTCTGCGGCAGGGAAGGGAGAAGAAGACGCAGTTCCAGGAGCAGCAGGATGCGGGGACGCTCATGCCAGGCGCGGCTGTACCGGTGGTTCCTCTGTGAGTGTCATCTGATGTTCCCGCCCTGCTCCACATCTTCACACCCGGCTCTCCACCTCGCAACGCATCGCTGGGGCCTCCAGCTGCTGGCGTCTGTTGCTTGCCACTGCGTCTGCCATTCTCGTCATCGTCCTGATCACCATGCGCCATGTTGAGGTCAAAGCCCAGTCCTGTTCCTTCCCTCTCACTCGCACCACGAGCAGCCAAGGCAGCAGCAGCAGCAGCAGCAGCAGCAGCAGGGGCAGCGATGGAGCAAGAGACTGCAGTGGAGGAGTTGAGAGCGCGAGAGGGCAGCTCGTCTGGTGCAGTGAGACCGGCGCCTCTCTCCGCCTGCCGTGGAAGGGAGCCCGAGCGAGATGGGTCGGGTGCCTGCCAGGGGGGCAGGTTGATTTCAAGGACCTCCACCCGCGAGCGCTGTGTCTTGTGCCAGCGCTGCGCGTCCATCGCAAATGGCACTGCCTCCTCTGTCCCACGCACCTGGTCTTCCCTTCCACCTGCTCGATCCCCCTCTCCGGTCTCTGTTGCAGCCCTGCCAGGTGCCACAAGCCTGCCTTCAACACCGCTGCCAGCAGGGAAGCCGGATTCCGAAGGTCCCCACGGCCCCTCTCGCCGCAAATGAGCTGCTCTCAGCCATCCAGCCATGGCAGTCACATCAGCCGCTCCTGCCTGGGCCGCAACACTCCCATGCATCGACTCATCTTCTGCCATGCCATCACCCGCCATGCCTTCCCGCTGCCTCTTCACATCATGCCCATCATACTTTGCCAAATCAAAGTCCCTTGGAAGGTGGACCTCTACAGCGCTGCCCCTCGTTCCGCCTCCACCAGCCGCTTGTGAGCCACTCCCTGGGCCGTCTATGTCCCGTTCCCCTGAGCGGAGGCGCTTGGACGGGCTCAGCATGGTGCCACCAGGCGTTGCATTCATTCCGCTGCGGTGCTGCTGCATGTACATTCCCAGTCCCCCCTGCCCGCCTTCCGCCCCCTGGAGTCCAGCTGTCATGGGCGAGTGATGAGACGGCAGAGAGAAGGCCGAGGCGGAGGAAGGGGAGGCAGCGGAGGGAGCACTGCAGTAGATTCGCTGTGGGGGGGATGTGTTGGTCAAGCTGGGCTGCCGTGTGAGCAGTACCGCGCTCGCTGATGCGCTCTCTGGCTGCTCGCTCTCATGCCTTTGGCTCAGTGACCGCTTTGCCATGTGCTCCTTCAGCGAGTCACCAGACACGATCTCGCTCTGTGCTCGCTTGCTGCCCGACGCCTCTCCTGCCCGCGCACCTTGCCTCTCAGGGCTCCTCACCCCGCCACCTCCAGGAGCCCCCTTTTCCCTGCCCTGTATTTTCCGGGCAATGCCACCCTTTCCTCTGGCAGCTCCTGGACTCCCAACTGGCTCGAGTATGGACAGCCGAGGCCACAGCATCCCTGTGCTGTCCCTCGTCGTCTTGGTGCTGGTGGCAGTTCCTTGCCCATCACCGCTCCTTCCATCACCCCGCCTCCCATCACCTTTCCGTTCATTTCCCTTCCCTCCAGTGTTTCTGATTCTATCGCCAGCATCACTGACACCAGAACCCCCTCGACGACCAGCAGCAGTAGCAGCAGCAACAGCAGCACTACCACCACCATCTGTTACGGCTGCCCCATCACCTGGCCCAGGCACAGCAGCACCAGCAGGGGCAGAGGCGTGCATGGGCTGGGAGCCGAGGGAGCAGCGCCAGCGGTCGTGCTGGTGCTGCTTGAGGCCCACGGCCGTGGGGAAGCTCTGCTTGCATACGGGGCACACGTGCGGGCCCTCGTCGTCCGACCGCAGCCACTTGGCCAGCAGCTTGCTGACGCGAGGGGCCATGCCGCCATCACTACCACAAACACTGGCCCTGATGCCACTGCCACTTGTGCCAGTCGTTCCAGCAGCGTTCGTAGCTGTGGCTGTTCCGGCAGCAGCAGCGGGGGTTGTAGCTGCGTTGGTAGTGGAGGGGAACGCGGCGGAGGGGGAAGGCTGGGAGACTGTGGACTGAGCAGCTGCTGCCGTCTCTGTGGGTGCTGCTGCCACCACCGCAGCTGCTGACTCAACAGCGAAGCGGCGGTGCGCTGCTGCTAAGTCCATGCGATGCTGCTGCTGGCCAGCACCGGCAGCAGCAACAGCCAGCATCATGGCATGCATGCCCATCAATGCCTGGCCGGAGAGCGCTGCTGACATTGCTGAGGCTGATGCTGCAGCTGCAGGGACCGGGGACGGTACAGCAGGAGCAGGGGCAGCTGGAAGGCTGAGCTGGGTGGGTGGAACACGGGAGAGGGAAGCAGGGAGAACTGTGGCGTTCCTAAGCACTGGGCCGAGCTGGTGGGCGGCCAGAAGAGACCCCTTTTGGGACATTCCTGCCTCGGCTGCGTTGGCTGCCGCTAGGCCTGCAGCTGCTGCTGTGTCTGAGCCGCTGGCGCTGGCGGCAGCGGCGGCAGCAGCAGCAGCAGCCATGACGACGGCGACCATGGAGTCCCGCGCGCGCACCTGCGGCGAGTCCTCGCCCACTGCCGCCTGCCGCTGCACTGCTGCCAGGTCGCGCGACACGGAACCACATGCTCCCCCCGTCTGGAGGTTCAGATTCGCCTCGGTTCCTCTTCCCGCGGCGCTGCTGGTAGTGGCAGTTGCATGGGAGTCACGGTACATCCAAGACGCTCCATGCTCAAGATTCCGACGCTCCGCTGGCGAGACCTGGGCGACAGGAAGGCCACGGTGTCCCCTGTGAGATGTGGTAGATGGACGGTTGAGATCTGATGGGAGTATTTCCAAATTGGGCCCCGGAACGGAAAGATTTCTTGGATCGGTCGTCAGGGGGTTCAAGCTGTCGATGAGGTCAATCGTTGGAAGTACATGGGTGCGAATTGCAGCACAAGGAACACCCCCAGATCGTGTATAGTAGCGCAAATCATCTGCTCCTTGGATGCGAGACTCGCCGGCGGCGGCTTGACGGGACTCCGAGTTGACGACTGCATAGTGAGACTCATGTTTTGCTTGATGACGGGCGGCGACTGCAGAACCAGCATGCACGCGTTCTTCGGGATAAAGTCTCGCGATCGTTGACTGCAAAGATATCGACGCAGGCGAAATATGCGTCGAGAACTCGGTTTCCTCGCCCAATCGTTTCTGATCGCCTTCATCCCATTGCCGAGTGTCTGAGAGACCGGCGTGGGCTTCGTCGTTCGTAATGGGGGCGAGACTGAGCTCAAGCTCGAGTCGAGGCGGCGGCGGAGGTGACGGAACCAATCTAGTGCTCGTCTCACGCGGCCTTTCGGGAGAGAATGTTTCTCTTTTCGCGTGTGCAGAGTTTGCCATAGAAAATTTGTGCGCCTGTGACGAATTCGACACGAGATAGGGCATCACGTAAGCTGGCCTACTGAGAGGATAGAAAGTTGATACTTCGTTATGCTAAAATGCTGTTTAGGGGAAGGCCCTCTGGATTACTGACTGCCTCCAAAGCTGAGTGACATGGGAGGGGTGACACCTGAAGACTGACCCTGAACCTTTTGAAATTAGATTAGCTGTTTCCCTTTCAGAAACATAATTTAGATTGTTAGTCTACCACATCTTCCTTCTCACGAAGGCTTCTGGGTGCCACAATTAAAGACTTCCCTTAGGGTGAATGCTCGAAAAGGCGTGTCCAGCATATATGTTTCTACAGGTGTAATCCTTGGGTAAATAGCGAACGTCAGGCCTGGGTGCTCATTCCAAGCCGCCATTAACAACTTTACAGGGTTTTTCTTCCTGCAATCCAGATCATAGGTAACTTAACACGAAAAAATGCTTTGAGTGAGGACCTCCAGCTTTCCTACAACGTTCATCAGAACCAGGGCTCAAGATAAACAGCTAATAACCCGGAATTTCAGTTAAATTTTGGACTGTTTATAAAGAAATCCGTGCCGGAATCAAATACGGATTGCCTAAATGGGCCCAAAGTTGCCCGTTTCAAAGCCTATTCTGATCCTTTCAACGAGGTCTGCGACCCTGGGATCTTAGAAATGTACAAACCGCGACATTTAGCCTTTTTCGAGGCATCAATATTCAAATCTGGAAGAATCCGGATTCATGAAATTCCAATCGTGAGGTCTGATCAGAACCCCACTTTCCCCAACAATCCCGCGTGCATCCCCACACACACCCCAGTCCTAGATTCTGGTCCTTTGCGCTTGACGTGGCATTTTGAGGAAATTTGATGCGTGAACCGCAAAGCATATTCATCTTTTGGCTGGCAGCCACTCATGTTGCGGTGGGTGGCGGTGTGGTGAAGTGTATCCTTTAGATTCGGAAAATTTTGAAGGGTGCGAAGGAAGGTTCGTCCATAGGTCTACTGTGGAGGGCCAGTTACTGTAGTACGGTTACTTACGGATCCTGTAATGAAAATAACTTTTGACGCTGAAGCCAACAGCATTGGTTGTTCCAGGAAGAATCAGTTTCAATTGGTTAAAGCCCGCGGCCCAGATTGCGAGGCGCGACCTTCAAACGCACTGCGTTTGAAAGTCACGTTTTTGTGGGTGTAGATGGGGGTAACGTGACTCGCGTCACTCGGGGCTGGCTTTCAAGTTCAGTGCGGAACGTATTTTGGGACACCAAGTACCTCGCGTATTTTAGCCGTCCAATATTTGTCGATTTCCATCTGACTGCGCGCAAGAAAAGTGCTTTCCCCAATCAATCGAAATGTAATCTCAGCCGTCGCACTGCCTACTTGCAAATCGAACGATCTACGACAAATTGCGAACTCGCGAGATAAAACACCCTCACGATTTTTCTGCTTATTTCGTCCAGGCCGAGGCTCAGTTCATACGCAATGTGTATGAACAATTTGGGCCGCGGGTTTTAAAACAGCTGAAATTGAAGTTTGACTGAAATATGTCAGGGTGCAGGACCTTCCCATTTTGCAATTTTGTACCCTGGACACATGGGATGCGACAGAAGCCAGAGTGTAGCAGGCACATAGAAGTGTAAGATATTCTTTGAGGCTACCCGTTTTCTACGGTCAACTCTCCTAATAAGCGGTACAGTTGTATGAAGGGAAATAAATAATCTAAAGCAATCCAGCGTGAAAGTGAAATGAACCAATGAAAACCTATGGAAGATTCTACTGATCATTACCTTGGCGCATGCGTAAGCCGCTATGATTAAAAGATATTAAGAAGGTTTCGGAGAGCCAATGCTGGCGGAAAACCATCACCATTAAAGATATGTGATCTAGATGGAGATCTATCCCACCGAGTTTGCTGCGATGCAATCTTGCTTGAGCCCTAAGGCGCGGAAACCGAAAAGGGTTTCGTTTTGTCTGCGTTGGCAGACCATCAAACCAATCAGTGAAGTCCCCTTCTCAAGTAGAATGTTGATTCAGGGCATAGTTATGATATAGCACTCGTTAGCATATAAGACCCCATGGATGTCTGAGGATCTCAAGAGGATGGATAGGTGGCCACTATGGCGAAAGAGATTGTATCAACTCATCTTCATGGATTTTGTAACTTATGAAATGCAGTAAAAACTAAATAACAATTATGATGCACAAACAACAAGAAATGGGTATCGACTCTCGAGATTATCTATAACTCGTATGCATAATGGCACGATCAATATAGCTGTATTGTTAAAGCCCGCGGTCCAAATTGCGAGGCGCGACCTTCAAACGCAGTGCGTTTGAAAGTTGCATTTCCGTGGGTGTATTGGGGGGTAACGAGACTCTCGTCACTCAGGGGTGCCTAGCAAGTTCAGTGCGGAAGGAAATTTGGAACACCAAGTGCCGAGCGTTTCTCAACCGTCCAGTTTTTCTACACACGTCTCGCACATTGCCAGACAATGGTTAGACACTCAACACCAGTGTGTTAGGGACGCCCAATTGTTCTCCAAGAACATTCGGTCATCCCAAGTGACGAGGAATTTGATAAGATGGGCGCCATGCATGTCTCGACAGTTGGTTCAGCGAATGGTTGGAATTTTGGAAATGATGAAACGATTGAAGCATTTCAGGAGTTTCGCGTGCTGTACAAATACATGATCATGCAACATCGACGATTGCCAAGTCAAACCTGCGACAGTACCTCTTATGGATGACACAGGTTGACGACATCTCACGGAGGTTGTGAAAGGCAAGGGTCACAGACCGTTGACCTTACAACCCAACAGTCAGAAGTACAAGAGTCGAAGTCAGCGTGACAGCAAGGACACATAAACGTCCCGGTATCACAGCACGGTTGGTTACACGAGTCGTGCTTATCGAGTCGTAAAGGTAATGTCCCCCTCGAAGTGCACAGGTAGTTAGACTCTTCATGTTCTCTTGTATAATTAAATAAGTCCTTGTATCCCTTTGCTATAATCAATCACTTCTACTCACATACCAGTACAAGGGTTCAAATCAGACTTCCGCTGTGCTATCAAGCACTCTTTTTACAAGGACTTAGTTTCTGAATAGGATCCTAGGGCTATTCTCAGCCCAACATAGTATAAGAGCTAGTCAGGAACTACGTTCTCATTAGAAACTCTCTCAGTGAGTTTCTAAGTTGGATCAGAACACTCGCAGTAATCTCAGCTTGATTATCAAGATTCAACATATGGCACCATCAAAGGTCGGATGATCCTTTACTGGATCTTCGGGCTACGAGGCATATGCACCTCCAGCCTCTCAGCTACAGACTGAGGCAGGCGTTACTCAAGGCGCTACTCAAGGTGCAACTCAAGGCGCAACACCAGGCGCACCTGCGGGAGCTTCCACGCATCCAATGGCCTCCTCCTTGGGCATTGACCCAGGATTCGCGGATAAGTTCTTCTCCTTCATGTTGCACAACAAGCAACCTTCAGCACCTGCTTTGTTGGTACATAGCAACAACATTAGTGGCGCCAATAGTGGCATAGCACCTATGAGCCTCGACAGCTCATCGTATGGAAGAGGCAATCAACAACCTATTCAACATCAGCCTTACCAGCCCTCGCTTGGCTCGTTCACCTACCTGCCAACTCCAGCGCCATCGGCGAACTCGCAACCAAGCGACAATTCAACAACATTCCGAAGCTGCAAATGTCTTTCCCATTCAATGGAAAAGGCTTCTTTACCCGGAGCTTCGAGTTCGAGTTGCTGATGGGCGGTGCATAGATCCTCAACTTCTTCACCTTCTCCTGGTCATTTCCTAAAAATGGGACTATTCAAGGAAAGGAAGTCTACGCATAGTAGTCGCGTATGGCGATTACCATCCTTCTGCACAACCTGACGCTAACAGAAAAACATAACATCCAGACATACAAAAACTTTGGCAACTCGGCTGAAGCCCTGGAGGGACCAAACAGGAAGAAATGGAGGGAAGCAATAGATAGGGAATTAGCGGCACTGCACGAACGGAACACCTGGAAGCTGATTCCCATATCTCAGGCGACAGGAAAAACCATTCTCTATGAGAAATGGGGTTTCCAACTGAAAACAAAAGATAGCGGCACCATCGACCGCTTCAAAGCTTGCTGGGTGGTGCGATGTTTCGACTTGAAGCACGGACGTGACTACATCGAAATTTTCGCCCCAGCCAGCCGTCACACATCACTGCGTATTTTACTCGTCATCGCCGCCGCCTGCAATCTCCGCCTGCGACAAATTGACGTTGCCACGCCATTCGTGTACACACTAGCCGACGCTGACATCTTCGACGAGCAGCCCCATGCGTAGGTCGACGACCCACCTCATCTGCCAGCTCATCAAATCCCTTTATGGGATTAAGCTGGCCTCGCGGCTGTGGCAGCAGTACCGATACCGAATCCTCACCACCATGGGATTCGCTCAGCTCCTGTATGACCAAGGAATGTACCAGCTATCCCGAATTGGCGGCTACGTGCTCCTGATCGTCTACATCGACGATCTTGTCTACATCGGTCCGACGACCTCCATCCTTGTCTTGTTCGAAGGGGAGCTACGGCTCCAGCTCACTCTCATCGTCTGCCCTACTGTCACGCAGTATCTTGGCCTCAACATCACCGACGGCTCCGACACCATTCACCTCTCGTCATCGAAGTATGCCGAGAACATCGCTGCCCGATTCAACCTATTTCCCCTGCCCCTCGCCACACCATACCTCTACACGAACCCAGCTCCCACGACACCCTCCTCCATCCTCACATCGGCTGGCATCTAGGTGTATCAGCAGAAGCTCGGATGTCTGCTGTTCGCCGCCGTCACCTGCCGCCCCGACCTATCCTACGCTGCTAGTCAACTTGCCACGTACCTTAAGCGGCCTGAAGGGGAGAATTTAGAGGAACTCGACCATGTGCTGCTCTGCTTCATCTCTACCCTGATGATCGGCCTCACCTATCACAAGAACGCTACCACCAAAGACTGAGCTAATCGGATATGTTGACGCCGATCATGCCGGCGAAAAAGATAATAGGTGTTCTCGCATCGGCTATGTCTACCGCTTGGAGTCTATGGACACTATCTCTTGGCACTCGGGGAAGCAAGAACTAGTCGCTCTTTCATCTACACAACTACAAAGGAAAGACTCTACCTGTGCGAGCTGCTCGAACAAGCGAAGATCGTCGAGTTACCGAGCTTCTCTCTCTATTGTGACAACCAATCAGCGATCAAGATTGCCAACAAAAATGGCTTCGCGAACAGGACGAAGCACATCTCACTTCGTTACTTCTTCATGAAAGACGAGATCGAGCAGGGAAGAATCTAGCTGGCCTATTGCCCCACTACCGAAATGGCAGCCGACTACCTGACCAAGAAGTTGTCAAAGGCGAAGTTCCAGTACTGCATGCTGCTAGCTGGACTTCAACACGCCAACAACCTCGACCACATTGACACTCCAAAAATGAAGGGGAGTGTTGGAAATGATGAAACGATTTAAGCATTTTAGGAGTCTCGCATGCTGTACAATTACGCGAGTACCGCAACATGGAGGATTGCCGAGTCAAACCT
The DNA here is from genome assembly GCA_027943415.1 of Closterium sp. NIES-67. Taxonomy (NCBI): domain Eukaryota; kingdom Viridiplantae; phylum Streptophyta; class Zygnematophyceae; order Desmidiales; family Closteriaceae; genus Closterium; species Closterium sp. NIES-67. The sequence continues at coordinate 55,793 of BQMB01000050.1, forward strand.
GCTACAGTACCTCTGACGGTTGACGCAGGTCGACGACACCTCATAGAGGTTGCGAAAAGGCAAGGGTCGCAAACCATTGACCTTGCAACCCAGCAGTCAGAAGTAAAAGAGTCGAAGACAGCGCGACAAAAAGGACACATAACCGTCGCGTTATTACAGCACGAATGGTTACCCGAGTCGTGCTTATCGAGTTGTAAAGGGAATGTACCCCTCGAAGTGCACAGTTAATTAGACTCTTCATATTCTCTTGTATTATTATATAAGACCTTGAATCCCTTTTGCTATAATCAATCACTTCTTCTCACATACCAATACAAGGCTTCAACTCAGACTTATGCAGTGCTATCAAGCACTCTGTTTACAAGGACTCAGTTTCTGCAAAAGGTCATAGGGCTATTCTCAGCCCAACAGGATCCCTGGGTTGGCTTCGTGATACGTCAATTGACCTATGTTGGCTACGTAAGGTTGTAGCAATATCACGTAAAATTACGTGTTGATGGATTAGGTGGCAGGTAACAGGAGGTGAGGTGTCACGATGGTAACAATGTGGCTGATAGTAAATGGTCCACATGAGTGAGAGCGTAATTTGAGGGCGATAGTCAGTTGAAGAATCTGAGAGTTGAGAATGAGTTATCCTCCGGTGTGGTAGGAAACGTCTCTACTGTGTAGATTAGCATTGCATTTTGATATGATGTCCGCATGCGTAAGAGCTTCAACTGCTTATTCTCAGGCACTTCGTAAACCCCTGCGAAATATAGCGCATGTGGAACTAGATTGTCAGGATTTAGGGTGATTGGCTCTACAGGGTATTATTCGTAGTTAAGGTAGAAAGGGGAATCGCTGGTGGTTGCTGACGGATCATTGTTGTATACGAACTTAATGAATAAAAATTGTTGTTCTTAGTCAGCCATGTCATCGCAAGTGGCACGAATTGGCTGCTCAATGGGTTAATTGGCCCGTTATGTGTGTTCATTGGTTTGCGGGTGGAAGGCGGAGGAGAAGAGTAGGCGGAATCCGAATTTGTCCCACAAGTAGCGCAAATATTTTACTACTAAGCACGTGCCTTTGTAAAAAATAATTGCAGTTGGTATCTCGTGGAGATTGATGAGGGTTGAGATGAAGATGCGGGCAATTTTCTGGGATGTGACGGTTTTTTTGCATGCGGAAAAATGTGCCATGCCAGCCTATCCATGATGAAGAATATCAAATCACCGTAGAATTCATTGGTCGGTAATCCCATAAAGAACTCAACTGCCACCTGTTTCCATGCTCGCCCAGGTAGTGGGACTGGTTGGATTTGTGTAGTCGGCCACTGCCTTGATGACTTCTTTCTTTGACAGGTGTGGCACAAGGTCACATGATTCTGCACATCATTCTACATGCCTGGCTCGAAGTAGTAATATTGTAGTACTGCCTTGTATTTTTTACCATGAAATGCCTTGAAATAGTCGAATCATTTGCTTCTTGCAGTTATAACTCCTTGTACTGTATATGGCCATTCCGTGTATTTACATAATATGTGTCTCTAGCCGTTGCGAGCTTAGGATAATTCCCCGCTGTAAAGAGTGTGTCCATTTCGTAACCATGGGTAAAAAGGGCTGTTAATTGCGAGTATGAATGAATGGGTCGGGGATGTCTGAAGGCCATTTCTTGTACGTGAGAGTGTAGTGAAAGGTTGACTCCATGTAGTCCAACCAACGGATCTGATGTGGATTGCGCAATGGCTGTGCACGAAGGTACTGTACTGTAGGTTGCGATGGGATGTGCGTGCTGTCACATATGAGGTAGCAACACCAAAATTTGAAAGCATGAACGATCACGAGTATTTCCTTATGCTCAGGCAAGCGCAACTTCAATAACTCATGTGCGATTGGTTGCAGACCTTTATTGATGTCCTATATCAATACTACAGTAATGTCTCTATTGATTGTGTCAATGGCTAATTCAAATGAACGGCTGGGATCGGCAATGCGAAGGACCAGAGCAGAGGAGAGGAAAGTTGTCATCGCGGAAATAACAACTTGCTCTTTCTTCCCCCATCTGTACTCGACCATTGCGCAAAAGATCGGTTACTAGTGCAGCTAACCCCATCATATCTTGTAGAAATATAGGTTATAGTTAACAAACCCCAAAAAACTTTTGGTGCTCAAGCAAGTTCGTCGATGGTAGACAGTATGCATGTTATCGACCTTCTTTCAGTACACTTCGACTCGTCTAACCGAAAAACCTAGCCTATCTTTGAGAACCCACACATAGAGACCTAGGTGAGCTCTTGCAGTAGTGTGAAAAATGCCTCCAAGTCCGCTACGTGTTGCTCGCGGGTGATGCTGAGGATGTCGTCGAAATAGGCTATAACACACTTGTCAACTAGTGGGATAAGGGTGTGTTAGTTATTGAATTTTGTCAGAAGTCTGTACCCAGTGCGCGTACAGAGAGTACGAGCTCCTTGCAAATCAGTGAGCTTACAGCAACTTCCCTCCCTTGCAAAATCATATCCTCTAGTCCGAACACGGTCAAGCGCACACTTGGGTACGTACGTGAGGTATGAACATGGTCAAGGCATGCTCAAAACATGCGAACATTTTGTCAAGCAGCACGACGAAAAAAATATGATTCGCGCCTCGCCCAAAAAAAACATGCGAACAACATAATGTTTCACCTGTTATGGCATCGCCATCACCACATGTTTTATGTGACAGGGTGTTGGGTCAATCTTGATGGGAAGTTCAGATGTTGGTCTATTGGGTAAAAACGCACTCTAACATCCTCCTGACATTTTCCGGCTCATCCTCAGTTGTGCATGATTATGTCGATAACAGTGACGAAGGATTTCACGAATTTCGCAATCCATTACCACCCAAAAATGCGTACCTAATGCCCGAAGCGTTACACACCCTAATTGTCTAGTTCACGGTCATTTGAGAAATAGCAGGATCGTTGGTGAGGCCGAATGGAGTGACCACATACTCGTAACTACTGTACGGAGTACGAAATGCAGTCTTGCTAGAACCCTCTGATAGGGTTCTGGTATGGTGGTAATCGCCTCGCGAACTATCTTCGTGAAAAACGAGCCGTGGAAAGATGATCGACAAGTTCGTTCACTCGAGGGATGGGGTAATGCCACTTGATCGATCCCTCCAAACAAATCATCTTGGAAGATGCTTGGGGATTCTTTTATCAGATATGCCAAATCTTGAAGTCGTGTAGTGTTACATTTCACCAAACGAGCGGCCGTAGTGATGCAGTAGAACAGTTGTTTGATGAACGCGAACAGCCGTTTGATGCAGCAGAGCTCGATGATGCAAAAGAGCAGGCTATTGACATCCCAAACATAGAGTTGACTTCTGTGAGCATTGAAACGACTGAAGATGTGGCTGCCACCACCTCTAAAGACAAAGCTGTGTGAGTGTGGTTGTGCTAGCTAGGCCTTGACTTGACAAATGTTTAGTAGTTGTAATGTGATCCAGACTAGCATGGCATCCAGTGGTACTACTAATCTTGTATCCCCTTGAAATAGCAAACTTGATTGGAGATCAAAGAATGTTGTTTTCTAGGAATAACAAAGAGAAAAAAAGGGAGGATCTTTAATTTTATAGTGCCAAAACATTTGTCCTTGCGCATTTGACCAAAACAAATGACATCGCTTCCGCTTCAGACCCTTAAGGGGGGGTTATGTATGAGGGAAATTATGGCAGCTCAAAGAGTAAAATAAGCGTACATTTTCTCATATCAATTCAGACACGCGAGGTCAATGTAAATCACCAAAAATTGGTTGTCCTGAGCTCGAAACCATCCATGCACATATCTTTCAAGTGAACACGAAGAGACCAGAACCATTTCAAAAGACTCCTTTGGACAGGTTGCGGAAAAGAAAACCCTCCGGATCTGTCGCAACCCGGCCCTCTCTGGAATGAAACATCGGCACACCTGAGTAGAAACATTGCGGATAGAATGCGTGGGTTCAGTTTCCGCCAGCAACAAAATTCCAAATGGCATGAAAAAAAACAAGCCACAAGCTTGTGCGGAAGTTGGTTAGAGGTGCTTGCGCATCAATCACCAAGTGGTCACAATAAGACCAACCATGGCTGTTTGAGACGAAAACGCAGTTGGAGTTACGTCGCTCGGAGTTCTAACGACATCTTTGGGTGAACCACGAAAAAAGGGGGGTGAAAAGGGGGAAAGGGAATTATGAAGACTGCAAATTTACCGGCTAATATTCAGGGCCATTGTAAAGAATCAAGTCCAGAAAAAAAGGGGCCACATTTGTTACAGGATCAAATTGGTCGAGAGAAAGTTGCACTATCGATCGATACAAGGCTCTTTTATACTTCCAAGGTATATCTAGTAACCAGGTTTATCCTATCCAAAGGGAATAGACACTTCTAGAAATAGAATCACCCAGCGTATTGCCATACAGGGCTATTGGCTTTAAGGGATTACGGCAAGATTACACTAGGTATAGCACACTAGTACATCCCGAGCTTGGTCGGTAATATAATTATAATAACAGGAGAAACCAAATGATAACGGAAAATGACAAATAGGAAACCAAATGAGATGAGATAAAGACCAAAAGAATCAAGAGAAAAAGGCAAATGAGATAGAAAATAAATATAGAAAGGAGAAAGATGAATAACGGGGTTGTACTCTCACACTTCCCCCCTTCAAAGCTGGGTGGTAGAAGTAACACCCTGCTTAACAAGGTAGTCGCGAAGAGGATGAGGGGCATTACCCATATCAAATTCAGAGACCCAGATATCCTCAGAAGGATCATAACCGTTCCAACGGATGAGAAGCTCCAAGGTGCCATTCCGGCGACGGTGGTGCGCAAGCACATTCGACCTCGTACTTGGGTTCATCATGGACAAGGACGGGCAGCGGCGGCGGCGGTTGGTGTCCAGTAAAGATGGTGTAAGGATCTCGGTAGGGTTTCGGAAGTTGGACGTGGAAGGCGTTGTGAATCTTCCAGGTAGCGGGAAGGCGTAAGCGGAAGGTTACAAGGGTGACCTGCGCTTCAACGATGAAGGGCTCACAGAAGCGAGGTCGCATTTTGGATGGAAAATGGCTGATGTTGAGATTGTTGGTGTCGAGTAGAACACAGTCTCCCACGGTGATGGCTTGGTCATCGCGGTGGCGATCAGCCTGGCGCTTTTGTTGCTACTGAATATCAATGAGGCGCTTGTGGTTCCGATCCAAAAGGTGTTGCATGGTGGTCATGAAGTCGTGTGCGGGTTGAACGGTTGCTGGTGCTGTTGGTTTTTGTGGGGTGAGCGGGTTGCATCCGTAACAGCAGTAGAACGGTATCTGTCTGGTAGCGATGTGGGTGGCATTGTTGTAGGCAAACTCCAGGATGGGCTGATGCAAGTCCAACTTGGAGATGTCGTCCTTGCATGCTGCACGGAGGAGTTGCTCCACGATTTGGTTGAGGCGTTCGGTTTGTCCGTTGGTCAGTGGATGGTATGCAGATGACATGACGAGTTTGGTCCCGAGCAAAGACATCAATTTCCTTCCAGAACTTGCTAGTAAACTTAGGGTCTCGGTCAGAGATGATTGTGGTTGGAATGCCATGCTGAGAGATGATGTAGTGAACGAACAGTAGTGCCCTCTCCTCGGTGCATGCTGTTGTGTGTGTCGGGATGAAGTGTCCCATTTTGGAGAATTTGTCAATGGCGACAAGCATTGCGTCATGACCGCTTGTGGTAGTTGGTAACTCGGTTATGAAGTCCAGGCTAACCACTTGCCATGGCTGTTCTAGGATACTGTAGGAAGAGGCTATAGCAAACCTGCTTTCTTTTACTTACTGCTCTTCATCCGCTGACATGTGGCGCACAAGGTGATGAATTTATGTACGTCGTCCGCCATATGGGACCAGTAGTAATGATTTGCTATACCGGAGAGCGTCTGATTGCTACCGAAGTGTCCAACATACATGAGATCATGGTATTCTTCGAGTAGTATCTGACGCAAAGGTGGATAGTTTGGTAGATTTTCGTTGATCCTTTCCGTTACGTGATGGCACTGTCCCACTCTAGTAGATGTCGCTTTTCTGCCAAGGGAATTTCGGGGTCGATTGTGTACCTGTGTGTGACGACTCCCTTGAGTAGTGAATTCATTCCTTCGACCTGGATAGCGGCAACGTGTTAAGAAGGCTGAGAGCATCTGTTTTGTTTTTGTGGCTAGGGCTTGTACATGATGTCGCCGTGGAAGTGCGTCTCGAGGAAGTCGATCCACCGGACCTACCGCCTGGAGAGGTTTGGCTCTGTCTTCAAGTATTTTAGGCTGCAGTGGTCGGTGTAGACAGTTGTTTTTCGTCCTTTGAGATAACACCTCCACATTTTGAAGGCAATGATAATAGTAAGGGCCTCTTTGTCGTGCATCAGGTAATTTAGTTCTGCCCCGTGTAGTTTCTTGCTGAGGTAGTCGATTGGTTGCAGTCTATTCCCCTGGTCTTGCAATAAGACTGCTCACACTGCCTGGTCACTTGCGTCAGCTTCGATGACGTAGTCGCGTTCGGGATCTGGCAAGATGAGTACAGGTGCGGATGTGAGTGCTTGTTTCAGGTGCTCCATGGCTTCCGGATGTTTTGGTTCCCACTTATAGGGTGTGTTCTTCTTCAGCAGATACATAAGTGGTGCGGCAATTTTCTCGTACTGTGGCACGAACCTGTTGTAGTAGTTGGCAAAGCCTAGGAACTGCTGCAACTCCTTCACGTCCAGCTATCACGCGAGTTGCACCACCACAAATTCGTCCAAGAGCGGGCGTAGAATGTGGTTCATCTCGGCTTGGAAGGTTATCGGTGCGCTGGTGAGTCCGAACGGCATTCGCATGTATTCATACGACCCATACTAGATTCAGAATGCAGTTTTGTGGATGGAGTTGTCCGCCATTCTTATCTGCCAGTATCCGGACCGCAAATCCAGTTTGGAAAATACCGTGGCTCCCCAAAGCTGGTCAAGCAGGTCATCAATTGGTTGCATCGGGTATATATTCTTGATGCCTTGCTTGTTGAGAACTCGGTAATCGATGCACCTGTTCGGTTTCGGTGTGAAGAGTACTTGGGAACCGTATGGTGAGGTAGATGGACGGATGAGTCATTTTTCGAGGAGATACTCAATCTGTTTCTTTATGTCAGCTAGCTCTGTAGGGCCGAGCCGGTATGGTGCTCGGAAGGTCGACTTCGAACCTGGTTCTTCCAGGATCTCGTGTTGGTGCATTCGGAATGGCAGTAGCTAGTTCTGAAGGTCGTCGGGAAGAATGTCTTGGAACTCCTTTTGTAATTCCTTGATTTTCTTTGGAGGTTCCGAGGCTTTCTTTTCTTCTGCATCTGTTGCTATCGCAAGGAAGCCAGTGTCAGTTTGTTTCATGTCCTTCTCAAATCTGACGAGTGTCTCCACTTGGATATCTCCTGTGTCATCTCAGTTTGGTAGCTGGACTCTCCTTCCTTTCTAGCCGCATGCAGTGCGGTTGACCTAGTTTGTCTTGGGGTTTTTTTTTTTTTAAGGAAGTTTCGCCCGAAGGTCAAGTCAAGCCCTTTTCTGTTTGTGATGGGGAGGGCAGGTTTACAGTGTAGTGGTCCAATTAGTAGGTGTAACACTGCTTCGCCGTAGACTGGTAACTTGCTGCCGTCCACCATCGTTGCACAAAATGTTGAAGGCTTGCACTCTTCCCGAAGTCGGTCGATTGTTGCCTTGTTGCATACGGTGTGTGACGCTCCGCTGTCCACAAGTGCTTGGAGGCATCGCCTTTTGCAGATGACCTCGAGCACAAGGGGCAGGCATTGTTCGGAGTACGCAAAGATGGTTTCATTGACAGGATCATAGGGTACATCCCTAAATTCCGTATACACATTTCCATTGCTATCTACTCCTGAGCTGGCAGCTGGCCAAGGTTGCTTGGAGAAGGGCACTTCTCCAGGGCCTAGAGCTTTCTTGACGACTGGGTGTGTCATTTATGCCAAAGTTGCTGAGCTGGATACATCAAAAGGAGGAAATTGGGAGTTTTGCAGCTTCTTGTAGACATAAGCTTCCTCTTGAGCTGCACCAGCTCCACTAACGTCTTCCCTTGGGAGCGGGTAGTCATTGTGCACTAGTGTCAGGAGAGGACGTTGACTCCGTGGAAACGTCGGCTCCTTTCCACACTCCATATCCTGTAGGGCGGCGATGCGGGCGAAGAGTGGCTTGGTAAATTCGGTATTGTCGAAGCTTGCCATCCTGTTCAAAAGACATGCGGAGGGGTTAATTAAAGGGGTTAATGAAAAAAATGCAGATATAGTGCTAACAAGAATCGGCGCCGAATTAGTCGCCCCTGGCGGTTTTTTCAAGCGGGTTTTCCCGCTGCTGCTGCTGCTTAGCTGAGTGGGGCCGAGTGCGAAAAGCTCTGTTTACCAAGTGTTATAGGATTTAATTGGTCGAGAGAAAGTTGCACTATCGATCGATTTAAGGAGCTTTTATACTTCCAAGGTGCATTAGGTAACCGGGTTTATCCTATCCAAATAGAATAGACCCTTCTAGAAATAGAATCACCCTGCGTATAGCCATGCGAGGTATTGGCTTGAAGGGATTACGACAGGATTACACCAGTACATCCCGAGCGTGGCCTGTAATATAATTATAATAACAGGATAAAACGAAGGATAATGGAAGATGAGGAATGGGAAACCAAACGAGATGAGATAAAGACCAAAAGGATCAGGAACAAAGGGCAAATGAGATGGAGAAGAAATATAGAAAGGAGAAAGAAGTGTAACGAGGTCATTCTCTCATAACATCCATGGCATGCACCAAGGAGTGGATCCAAAAAATGGGCTTCTAGGGTTATGTTTGAGGCATGCGGCATGATGTGGGGGGGTTTGGGGGGGGGGGGGGGGGGGAAGGGGAGGAGAGGGGAGGGGAAGGAGGGGAACACTTAGCAAGTTTCAATAAAGAATTTGGTTGACAAGGAACATTTCAAGGTGGGTGAAGGAGGGTACAATGAGGGCGAGAGAAAGATGTTGACCCCATCCACCATCGATTACGCATCAACCCCACATATTGGAGCAAGCCACTGACACAGCTATTAGCATCTCCCATGAAGTCCTGGATGGATGCCTATCAGACCACCTGCTATTTATTGTTGTCAACGTGGAAGAGTGTGAGGCACTTCCGACAGTCTACACTATCATTGCAGACATAGCTGAATCAGCCCCACTTTAGCGACACCTTCACGACATGTCCATGTTCCCCACAGCCCATCCAGTTGTGGGTGGGAATGGCAATGTCCATGTTACGTGCGGAAAAGGAGGAGGGGGGATTTCCATGGGGGGGTCCCTTGTATGAGGAGACCTACAAGATAGGGTGCTCACTCCCACAGCTGCCGGCCAGCATCATCGTAAACCCCATGCAATCACGCCTCTCGGCAAGAACAGCAAACTTCGATCCTACAAACCTTGCCATGGAAATCATAAACGCAACCAGCACAAAGGATGGACATGATACCTGTCAACAAATATACATTCATACGTTACGTAAGTTATATTTGTTATAGACGAGATAGGTCAGTTCGTAGAGGGTACAATACCCACTCTTGTACTCTCTTGAAAAATTTCCATCATTTTTTTTGCGCTACTCTAACAAGGTATAGAGCCAGGTTAGGTTTCCCCCTAGCGCCAAGCTTCCGCCAGTAGTGAACCGTTTTTTTTTCTTCTTCTTCTTCTTCTTCTTTTTCTTCTTCTTCTCTTATTTTGGTGCAACTCAATCTCTCCAAATTTCGCACTCTGTAGGCCCTCCTAGCTAGCCAGCGTGCCAGCCAGCTAGCTAGCTCGCTAGTCAGCTAGCACGCCAGCCAGCTAACTGGCTCGCTAGCGCTAGCAGTGCCAGCCACCCCGCCCGCCTAGTGTCGATAAATCCGAGTTTCCTTTGCAGGATAAAAATTTCATCACCATCGACACTTCGCAAGTGTAGCATAGTGCACGCACTAGATGGATAAATTTTATAACTGTATTCTCGACCTGACCGAAGGGTAAAAGGTGCAATCGTACCTCGCCAGGCTGAAGACCGAAGTCAAACGACAGGTGGCAACGACAAATTACGCGAGCTATAGTGACGTCGTATCGGCAACGGAGCGATTCGACATGGTCAATTCCGGAACACGACAGGCGCACGTCGGCAGTACGCGACAGGGCAACCGCTCGGCACACCCCACGTTCGCCGACCCGATGGAAATCGACAGGTTTGACAGGCGGCCACGTCCGAAAAACGCAAATTTCATGTGCGATTTTTCCTGAGTGCAGGGTCATCGAATCTTTGGACATGCAGAATATCAGGCGTGCAGCAGTAACGGGACTTCTTCAGCCAATCAGAAGTAAAAAAACGGGAATCCCCAGTGGTTGCAGATCTAGCTGGGGAAAAAGAGATCCAAAAGCGGCTGCATGATCCCTGAGAAATCAACTTCGACGAAGCTGATTCGTCGTGAGCAGGAGGAAATGATGGGGACAAATCTCCACTCCACGACCAGTCTTTGCCAAGGAAGTTCGCCGAGAAAAATCTAACTCCGTGAAAAAAAGACCCTGCCGAGACGGGGAAACTCCTGGAAGACCCATAAGGATTCGTTAAAGTTATCTAATAAAGATGCTTGAATGAAAACTTATGATTCTCAAGGGGCTAGAGCCGTAGAGAAATTTTGGGAGGGACAGAAGAAGAAGTAGAAAATTGAGGAGATTGTACCGGTACCTGATAAATTGGGGAGAAAGCTAAGGAGTGTGGAAAGGAGCCGACCTTTCCACGGAGTCAAAGTCCTCTCCCGACACCAGCACACAATGACTACTTGTTCCCCAAGGAAGATGTAGGTGGAGCTGAAGCAGCTCAAGAGGAATTTGCCAGTTGCTCGGCCAGTTGCCAGCTCCGGAGTAGATAGCAACGAAAAGATGGATAATATTGGGATATACCCTATGATCCTATTTATGAAACTATCTTTGGGTACTCCAAGCAACGCCCGCCCCTTGTGCTCGAGGTCATCTGCAAAGGGCGATGCCTCCAAGCAATTGTGGATAGCGGAGCATCACACACCGTATGCGACAAGGCAGCAATCGACTGTCTTCAGGAAGAGTACAAGCCTTCTGTGTTTTCTGCAACGATGGTGGATGGCAGCAAGTTACCAATCTATGGCGAAGAAGTGTTACACCTAAAAATCGGACCACTGCGCTAAAGACCTGCCCTCCCCATCACCAATATAAAAGGGCTTGACTTGATCTTTGGGCAAGATTTCCTTAAAAAATTCAACCCCGAGATCAATTGTGTTAACCGTATAGCAAACATCTACAACAAAGAAAGGAGAGTCCAGCTAACTGGGACGACACTGGAGATATCCCAGTAATGACACTCGCCAGATTCAAGAACGACATAAAATCAACCGACACCGGGTTTGTGGCGATAGCAATAGATGCGGAAGATGACAGAACCTCCAGATAATATCAAGGAATCACTAAAGGAGTTCCGAGATAGTCTTCCCGACGACCTTCCAAACGAGCTACACACATACTGAACCCACCAGCACGAGATCGTAGAGGAACCTGGTTTGAAGCCGACCTTTTGAGTGCCATAGTGGCTCAGCCCTACAAAACTAGCCGATATGAAGAAACAAATCTAGTAGCTCCTCGAGAGAGGACTTATCCTGCCGTCCACCTTGCCATACGGTGCCCAAGTACGCTTCACACCAAAACCGGACGGAAGCTTGCGCATCTGCATTGACCACCGAGCTCCACGAATCGATGACCTGCTTGACCAGCTTCGGGGAGCCACGGTATTTTCCAAACAGGATTTGCGGTATGGATACTAGAAGATACAAATGTCAGACAACTCCATTCATAATACAGTCTTCCACACTCGTTACGGGTCGTACGAGTATCTGGTCATGCCGTTCGAACACACCAATGCAGCGGCAACCTTCCAAGCCGAGATGAACCACATTCTGCGCCCATTCTTGGACGAATGCGTGGTGGTGTATCTGAACGACATTCTCATCTACTTGCACGACATGAAGCAGCACGTCGAACACTTGCGACGCGTCTTCAATTTTTTTCGACAGGAACGTTTCCACGTCCAATTCCCATGACACATGGTGAGCGCTCAAGGAGTTCATGTCGACCCCAAGAAGATTGAAGCCATATGCACGTTGAAGACACCTGAGAATGTAAAGGAGTTACAACAGTTTGTAGGCTTCAATAATTATTACAATAGGTTTGTGCCATAGTGTGCGAAAATCGTCGCACCACTTACGAATCTGCCAAAGAAGAACACGCCCTACAAATGGGAACCGAAATATCAAGAAGTTGTGAAGCAGCTGAAACAGGCCCTTGCTTTTGTCACCACCTTAAAAACGTGGAGATGTTGTCTTCAAGGACGAAAAATAACCATCTACACCCCCACTGCAGCCTGAAATATTTGTAGACAGTCAAAACTCTCCACGCAGCAGATCCTGTGAGAGTACGACCCCGTTACACCACTTGTCCTATTCTTATCTCCTTCCTATTTCATTCTCCTTTTTATCTCATCTCATTTGGTTTCTGTTCTCCATTCTTCCATTATCCTTTGGTTGATCCTGCTATTATAATTATATCACCGACCAGGCTTGGGATGTACTGGCACATTATCCAGCGTAATCCTGCCGTAATCCCTTAAAGCCAATGGCCTCGCGTGGCTATACGCAGGGAGATTCTATATTCTAGAAGGGTCTATTCCTTTGGATAGGATAAACCTGGTTACCTGATGTACTATGGAAGTATAAAAGCACCTTGTACTGATCGATAGTGCAATCGATCCTCGAGTCATTCGATCCTGTGACACTTGGTAATCAGAGTTTTTCTCACTCGGCCGCGCTCAACAAAGCAGCAGCAGCGGGAAAACCTGCCTCGAAAAACCGCCGGGGGCGACGAATTCGACGCCGATTCTGGTAAGCACCAGCTCCGCGATTTTCGAATTACCCCCTCCGTGCGTGTTTTGAACAGGATGGCAACCTTCGACAACGCCGAGGTTACCCAGCAACTCTTCGCGCGCATCGCCGCTCTTCAGGAGGAGCTGCGAGCGGATCGCGAAGCATGGCGAAACGAGTTCGAGCGAGTAACTCGACTCGCCGGAGCGCAGCACGACTCGACAACGGCGACGACGCAGCAGTCGCAGCAGTTTCTCGAGGCTCCGAAACCGCGCCCACCTGAGCCGTTCGATCCGAGCGATCGAAACTCCGACGCCCGCAGATGGATCGCCGGGATGGAGATCTACTTCGCAGCCGTCGGATGGAGCTCGCCAGTCTGGGACGGTCAACGTGTACGACTCGCGGCGACACTGATGCGAGGGCCGGCACTCGAGTGGATTGGCGGCAACAGCACCTTCATCCACGGTGAAGCCACGTGGCAGCAGTTCCGCGCCGACCTGCTCAAACGATTCGAGCCGATAAATTCAGGTTTCCTTGCCCGCGAAAAAATTCATCGCCATCGACAGTTCGGGAGTGTAGCACAGTACACGCAGCAGATGGAAGAATTTTATAACCGAATTCCCGACCTGACCGAAGGGGAAAAAGTACAATCGTACCTCGCCGGGCTGAAGACCGAAGTCAAACGACAAGTCGCAGCGTCAAACTACGCGAGCTACAGTGACGTCGTTTCGGCAGCGGAGCGCTTCGACATGGTCAACGCCGGGACACGACGGACGCACGTCGGCAGTACGCAACAGGGCGACCGCTCGGCTCACCCCACGTTCGCCGATCCGATGGAAGTCGACAGATTCGAGGGGCGGCCACGTCCGAAAAACACCAACTACACGTGTGATTTTTGCGGGGTGCCGGGCCACCGAATCTTCGACTGCAACAAAATGAAGGCCGCACGCGCAGAGTATCGGGCACGCAACAGTGGCGGAAATCTTTCGGCCAATCAGAAGACAAAAAACGGGAGTCGCCAGTGATTGCGGATCTAGCTGGCGAAAAAGTAAAGATCCGAAAACGGCCGCGGGATTCCGGGAAAATCAACTTCGACGAAGCTGATTCGACGCGAGAAGGAGGAAATGATGGGGGAAAATCTCCACCCCACAACCAGTCTTCGCCAGAGGAAATCGCCGAGGAAAAATCAGACTCCGCGAAAAAAGACTCTGCCGAAACGGGGAAACTCCTTGAAGACCCAAGAAATTATAAGAAATCGTTAAAGCTATCATATAAGGATGCTTTAATGAAAACTTATGATGTTCGAGGGGCTAGAGCCTTGGAGAAATTTCGGGAGGGACTCCAAAAGAAGCAGACAGCTGTGGAGATTATACCGGTACCGGACAACTTGGGGACCAAATTAAGGAGTGTGGAAAGAAGCCGACCTTTCCACGGAGTCAACGTCCTCTCCCGACACCAGCCCACAACGACTACCCGCTCCCCAGGGAAGACGTCGGTGGAGCTGAAGCAGCTCAAGAGGAAGCTGGGGGTCTACAAGAAGCTGCACAAACCCCGAACTCCTCCTACGGATGCATCCAGTTCTTCGGCATCAATGACGCGGACAGTCGTCAAAGAAACTCCGGGCCCTGGAGAAGAGCCGTTCTCCAAGCAGCCTCGGCCAGCTGCCAGCTCAGGAGTAGACAGCAACACAAAGGTGTGTACGGATTATTGGGATGTACCCTATGACCCCATTAATAAAACTATCTTTGGGTACTCCGAGCAACGCCCGCCTCTCGTGCTCGAGGTCATCTGCAAAGGACGACGCCTCCAAGCACTCGTGGACAGTGGAGCATCACACACCGTATGCGACAAGGCAGTGATCGACCGACTTCGGGAAGAGTACAAGCCTTCAGGATTCTCTGCAACGATGGTGGACGGCAGCAAGTTACCAGTACACGGCGAAGCAGTGCTACATCTACAAATCGGACCACTGCGCTGGAGACCTGCACTCCCCATCACCAACATCAAAGGGCTTGACCTGATTTTCGGGCGAGACTTCCTTAAAAGATTCAACCCCGAAATCAACTGGGTGAACCGCACTGCAAGCATCTACAACAATGGAAGGAGAGTTCAGCTACCAAACTGGGACGATACAGGAGATATCCCAGTGGAGACACTCGCACGATTCAAGAAAGACGTGAAGCGGACCGACACCGGGTTCCTGGCGTTAGCAACAGAGGTGGAAATCGACGGAGAGAAGACCTCGGAACCTCCAGGAGAAATCAAGAAATTGCTGAAGGAGTTCCAAGACATTCTTCCTGATGATCTACCGAACGAGCTACCGCCATACCGCACGCATCAACACGAGATCATAGAGGAACCAGGTTCGAAGCCGACCTTCCGAGCACCATATCGACTCAGCCCTACGGAGCTGACCGACATGAAGAAGCAGATCGAGTATCTCCTAGCCAAAGGACTCATCCGACCATCTACTTCACCATACGGTGCCCCAGTACTCTTCACACCGAAACCAGACGGAAGCCTGCGCATGTGCATCGACTACCGAGCTCTTAACAAGCAGACCATCAAGAATAAATATCCGATACCGCGAATCGATGACCTGCTTGACCAGCTTCGGGGAGCTACGGTATTTTCCAAACTGGATCTGCGGTCCGGATACTGGCAGATACGGATGGCGGATAACTCTATCCACAAAACTGCTTTCCGAACTCGGTACGGATCGTACGAGTATTTGGTCATGCCGTTTGGACTCACCAACGCACCAGCGACGTTCCAAGCAGAGATGAACCACATCCTACGCCCACTCTTGGACGAATGCGTGGTGGTGTACCTGGAAGACATCCTCATCTACTCGCGCGACATGAAGCAGCACGTCGAACACCTGCGACGCGTCTTCGAAATACTTCGACGGGAACGTTTCTACGTCAAACTGTCCAAGAGCGAATTCGCCCTGGAGAAGGTCCAATTTCTAGGACACATGGTGAGCGCTCAAGGAGTTCACGTCGACCCCAAGAAAATCGAAGCCGTACGTACGTGGAAGACACCCGAGAACGTGAAGGAGTTGCAGCAGTTCCTAGGCTTCGCTAATTACTACAACAGGTTCGTGCCACAGTATGCGAAACTCGCGGCACCACTCACGAATCTGCTGAAGAAGAACACGCCCTACAAATGGGAGACGAAGCACCAGGAAGCCGTGGAGCAGCTGAAACAAGCACTGACATCCGCACCGGTGCTCATCTTGCCAGATCCCGAACGTGACTACGTCATTGAAGCAGACGCCAGTGATCAGGCCGTGGGAGCAGTCTTGATGCAAGACCAGGGGAATGGACTGCAACCAATTGCCTACCTCAGCAAGAAACTGCACGGGGCAGAACTAAACTACCCGATACACGACAAAGAGGCTCTTGCTATTGTCATCGCCTTCAAAGCGTGGAGATGCTATCTCGAAGGACGAAGAACAACCGTCTACACTGACCATTGCAGCCTGAAATACTTGAAGACACAACCCAACCTTTCCAGGCGGCAGGTCCGGTGGATCGACTTCCTCGAGACACACTTCCACTACGACATCGTGTACAAGCCCGGCCACAAGAACAAAGCAGACGCTCTCAGCCGGCCTGCACACGTTGCCGCGATTCAGGTCGAAGGGATGAATCCACTACTCAAGGGACTCTTCACACACGGGTATACCATCGACCCCGAAATTCCCTTGGCAGAAAAGCGACATCTGCTACAGTGGGACAGTGACATCGCGTATCGGAAAGGATCAACAAAAATCTGGGTACCCAATTACCCTCTTTTGCGCCAGTTACTACTCGAAGAATACCACGACGTCCTCTACGCCGGACACTTCGGTAGCAACAAGACGCTCACCGGTATCGCCAAACACTACTACTGGCTCCATATGGCAGACGACGTCCAAAAATTCGTCACCTTGTGTGATACATGTCAACGGATGAAGAGCAGTAAGCAGAAGAAAGCAGGACTGCTACAGCCTCTTCCTGTCCCAGAACAGCCATGGCAAGTGGTTAGCCTGGACTTCATCACTGGGTTACCACCTACCTCCAGCAGTCATGACGCCATCCTTGTCGTCATTGACAAGTTCTCCAAAATGGGACACTTCATCCCGACACACACGACAGCACGCACCGAAGAAACAGCACAACTCTTCGTTCGATACATCATCTCACAGCATGGCATTCCAACCACACTCATCTCCGACCGAGACCCCAAGTTCACCAGGAAGTTCTGGAAGGAACTCATGTCTCTACTCGGCACCAAACTCGCCATGTCATCCGCATACCATCCGTTGACAGACGGACAGACCGAGCGCCTTAACCAGATTGTGGAGCAACTCCTCCGAGCAGCCTGCAAGGACGAGATCTCCAAATGGGACTTGCACCTGCCCGTACTAGAGTTTGTTTACAACAACGCCACACATGCCGCTACTGGACAGACGCCGTTCTTCCTCTGCTACGGACGCCACCCACTCACACCACAGAAACCGACCACATCAGCAACAGTCCAACCTGCCCACGACTTCATCGCAACCATGCATCAACTTTGGGATCGGACCCATAAGCGCCTCCTTGACATTCAACAGCAACAGAAGCGCCAGGCCGATCGCCACCGCAACGACCACACCATTTCCGTGGGAGACCAGGTGCTCCTCGACACCCGCAACCTGGACATCAGCCACCTCCCATCTAAACTTCGACCTCGCTTCTGCGGACCTTTCCTCGTTGAAGCACAGGTTACCCCTGTTACCTTCCGCTTACGCCTGCCAGCTACTTGGAAGATTCACAACGCCTTCCATGTCCAACTTCTGAAGCCCTATCGGGATCCTAACACAATCTTCGTGGGACGCCAGCCGCCACCGCCGCCGCCCGTCCTCGTCCAGAACGAACCCGAGTACGAGGTCGAGTCCGTGCTTGCACATCGTCGACGTCGGAATGGCACCGTGGAGCTTCTTATTCGTTGGAAGGGCTATGATCCTTCTGAGGACAGCTGGGTCTCTGAAACCGACATGGGTAACGCCCGTCGTCCTCTGCATGACTACCTTGTCAAGCAGGGTGTTACTTCTACCACCCAGCTTTGAGGGGGGGAAGTGTGAGAGTACGACCCCGTTACACCACTTGTCCTATTCTTATCTCCTTCCTATTTCATTCTCCTTTTTATCTCATCTCATTTGGTTTCCTATTCTCCATTCTTCCATTATCCTTTGGTTGATCCTGCTATTATAATTATATCACCGACCAGGCTTGGGATGTACTGGCACATTATCCAGCGTAATCCTGCCGTAATCCCTTAAAGCCAATGGCCTCGCATGGCTATACGCAGGGTGATTCTATATTCTAGAAGGGTCTATTCCTTTGGATAGGATAAACCTGGTTACCTGATGTACTCTGGAAGTATAAAAGCACCTTGTACTGATCGATAGTGCAATCGATCCTCGAGTCATTCGATCCTGTGACAGATCCGGTGGATTGACTACCTCGAACACACTTCCACTACGACATCGTGTACAAGCCATGACACAGGAACAAAGCAGATGCTCTCAGCCGGCCTGCATACCTTGCCGCTATCCAGGTTAGAGGGATGAATCCGCTACTCAAGGGACTCTTCACACATGGGTACAACATCGACCCCGAGATTCCCTTGGCAGAGAAGCGACATCTCTTCCAGTGGGACAGTGACATTGCGTAATGAAAAGGATCCAACTACCCACCTTTGTCCCAATTACTACTCCAAGAATACCACGATGTCCTCTGCACCAGACACTTGGGTAGCAGCAAGTCGCTCACCAGTATTGCAACACACAGCCACTTGCCCCACATAACAGATGACGTACAGAAATTCGTCACCTCGTGCGACACATGTCAGCGGATGAAGAGCAGTAAGCAAAAGAAAGCATGGCTGATACAGCCTCTTCCTTTCACAAAACAGCCATGGCAAGTGGTTAGCATGACGCAAATGTTGTCGTCATCGACAAATTCTCCAAAATGAGACACTTCGTCCCGACACATACGACCGCACGCACCGAGGAGATGGACCAAATATTCGTTTGCCACATGGCCTCATAGCATGGCATTACAACCACACTCATCTCCTACCGAGATCCTAAATTCACCAGCAAGACCCCGAAAGAACTCATGTCTCTACTCAGCACCGAACTCGCCATGTCATCTGCATACCATCCACAGTCAGACGGACAAACTGAAAGCCTCAAGCTAAGGACGTGGAACCTCTGGCTCATTTGTAGGATTGAGGGGGTGTAGAACGATTTGTAGGGCCATTATCAAAACAGACTGTGATCATGTTTTTAAGACTCTGTATAAAAAATACATACGCATTTTAACCTCTCAAAGGGTCTGGATATGGACAGTTTCTTTCGTCACTATATATATATATATATATATATATATATATATATATATATATATATATATATATATATATATATAGAGTGTGAAGTGTCCATTGTTGGTGCAACCCTATAGCTTGCACTCGGCTTGTCGTCCTTGTTTGTGTGTGTGCATGCATGGCATGGAATGAATTGTGAGTCTATGTCATTGCTATCTAGTGCTTGTGTGTGTGTTTGAATGGTGTATCACAATGTGGTTTGTGTCGGTCAAGACATTAGCGAGTTTTTACAACTCGCATGTCAAGTTGTCGTTTGCGTGTCGCATGCGTTTTTGCTATTTTGTCGAGTGTGAAGTGTCCATCGCATCGCAGGTGTGTGCAGCAAGCCCCCATCAAATCAAGAAGAATTTATCTTCCAGAACCAAGACCAAGAGCTCAAGATTTCAAGCCCAAGGGACACGGATAAATATTAAATAGTGAAAATAGTAACGCTACTTCGTGTAGTGTTACATTTCAATTGTTGTAGCTCCTTGGAGGGTTTGTCTCGAGAATCTTCATGGTTGGGGACTCTGTGGTGGTCTACCACCAACCTGGACCTCGGCTCTTGGGGTATGTAGAGGCTGGGAACCATCTCCATCTCGAATTCTTCTTGCTAAGATCGTATCCTGAAGTTGGGCCGACGAGCAAGTTTTCCCATCGGCACCAAGTTTTCCCATGCGACTTGGGAAACCGTGGTGGATACCGAACCTTGCTGCGAAACGCTCGCGAATATGCCTGCGAAAACAAGCCGCGAAAATGCGATCTCCAAAATTTCGCGGCCAACTGGGAAGCCTGAGGAATGTTCTGCGACCCATAGGCGAATAATGTTCTGCGACCCACAGGCGAACAGAGGAATGTACCGGATGCACGTTGGCAACCTGACGGTCGACTTTGCAACAACATTGGTACAAAAAAATCCGCCAAATACCTGCCAAACGCGCGCAGCGCCGTAAATTGGCGAGAGCCAGTTCTCCTGCCCAACTCTCCAACCTTTCAAACTCAGCGTCGAGACAATACAGAAAAGGACGTGATCTAGGCTACGTGTGCAGAGTGACTACTTCTAGTTTCTGAAAACAAGCTATAGGTTCCTCCCCGCTGCACTCCTACACCATGGGGCATAAAAATAAGGGCCAGACCGAGAAACGCAAGGGAATCTCCGAGGTCGAGGCGGCACCGCGCCCGACACCACCCTTTCTCCAGTACCTAACGGATCTCGAGGCAAAGGGCATCAAGCGGATCCGCGTAGTCGGCGTCACGGACTTGCCCGCTAGGAGAGGAGGGAAACGGAAGACTGGCCTTGCTGCGTCGACGAGTGGCCATGGCAACGACGGCGCGGGCGAATACGGCTGTGGGTCTGAGCTTGATGCGGACACCATCAACCCCGAAGACGAGCGCTATTGTGACTCCGATGGCGACACCGCTGCCGACCAAGTGGACGACGATGGCGACGAGGACACCGAAACACCTGCAAAAGGTGCAGACAGGAGGGGCAAGGGGTAGGTGTCCGGCGCGAGACCAGCGAGTCGGTATTGGGAGGAGGACGAGCTTGCAGAGCTTGCGGCGGCAATGTGGGCAGTGAAAGAAGACTTCAACACGCTGAGGGGCAAGCAAGGAGGGCAGCCATGGAAGAAGCTACGCCGCGTGCTGCGCGAGGCGAATCCCAACTGGTGCCGTCCTAGTTACGCCATGCAGAAATGTTGGGCGCACCTCAGGAGTCGACTGGATGAAATCGAGGAGGCAGATTCCAAGTCCGGTAACCACCCGATGCCCAAGCCGGAAAGGTACCAGCATGCATGGAATTACTGGAATTGCGACCGCGCTCCGAACCCCCATGTCGTCGACGAAGGTGGTGCGTGCACCGAGAACGCGATGCCGCGGACCGCGTCCGGTGCGCGGTCCGCACCTTCTACCGCACCCCCGAGAACTACCGCGCCAGGTACGGAAACCCCACTGAAAACCAATGTACGGGAACCCCGAGTCAATGAACTAAATTTCCATCACGCACTCAAGACACGGGGCCTTATTATAGAGCAGGGCGCAAACGAACGTTGAGACATAACCTCAAGTAACCCAAACTACCCCAACTCCCACACTCCCATCAGAGTCGACGGTCTCACCCGGACACATCGCGCAAAAAAGGCACACCGTGGAGCCGCCGAGAAACGACGGTCATCAGGTCGTAGCCGATACGCTGACCCGTGTGATGGAAGAGCGTACAGCGCGCCAAGAAGTCGTCATGGGGAAGCTCGTCTCCTTTCTGGAGCTCCTCACCCAGACGGCCGGAGCCGCGCCAGCATCCGTCCCACAGCGGGCTCCAATGGCTGAAACCCGCAGTGGGACACCCTCGCCCGGTGGCCGTCATACCGGCGGAAGCACCATGCCATCTGGATTTCAGCATGGTGCGCCGCACGGTGCCGGATATCCTACAATGTACCCTGCATGGTTTCCATCTGGTGGCCCGCCGCTAGGTGACATCAGTGCGGTTCCTCTGCACGGTGCGCCAATTCGAGCCTCGGTCCTCCTGTTTCCCTTGCCAGCACACTCTACGGACGAAGATGGCGGGCCGGCGCGCCAATCGCACCCTGATTTCGCGCCGGCGGCGCGCACGACCGCGACGGTTGTCATGGGGGCAGATGGAAATTGGTATTTCACTGCCCCCCCGTTTGATCGCCATCTTCACCATGCCGCATGAGCCATGCGGCATGGATGTGTGCGCCGAAGTCTCGGCGACGCGCGACAACTGCTTCGCGGTTGGGCGCAGGGGTGGGCTGCCATACGTACTCCGCCATACCTTGCCTCTCCCACCACCTGTTCAAGTCTCTAGCCGTGCCATGTCTCCAGTGTCCGCGTGTTTGTCTTTTAGCGGCGGCTTGGTACTCTATCATGTTATGTAGTACCACTGCACATCCAGCTCCCGCGCACACCCGCCAAAGCCGCCCCCCGTGACGTCCTGCGAAAATCCGAAATCTGTTTTTGAATAACCCCATGGTCCGCTCCACTGCCATTCGCGTTGATGATTGCACGTAATTAAAACTCTGCTCCCATCCTAGCAATATTCTAGCCTTGCTTGCGTGTATTGGAACTAAACAAAAACCCTTCAAAGGGTATGCCGCGTCACCCAGCACTTGGTATGGCATGATGTGGCCATTTTCCATGCGTGCATAAAGTGCACTCTTGGTAAAAACCCTTGCATCATGTGCGGACCCTGGCCATCCGACGACATAGTCCCAAATACGGCACCTGGAGTCCACGGTCAACTGTAATTGCACGGAGTACATTTGTTTCCGACAATAGTACTCCGACCGCCATTCGTCGATGCCGCAGGCTTGTAAGTGCGTGGCGTCTACAGCCCCTATGACGTTGGGTATCCCTCGGCAGGCGCGGAAATCCAGCGCCATCTCGACCATTTCTTCTCGTGATGGGAATCGAACCCAGGCTTCTTTGTAACGTTTCGGGAAACAGATTAGGAACCGGTCAACAATGCAGTGACAAACTGTCCTCGGTACCCCGAAGTAAAGACTCATATCCACATAGGTCATCCCCGTCGCTAAGTACTTTATCGGTATCAGAATACACAGCGGGAGAGGCACGCCATGAGAGACGATGATGTTCTGGTAATCATCTGCCATGCCCTCCTTCAAGTGTTCCAGTATGTTTCGGTCGATTCGGAAAAGGTCCTCGAACTCAGCGTCGTCGAAATCGTCGATGCGGTCGAGCCACCACAGGATCCGCTCTCGTCTGTAATCTGCATAGCGCTTATGGCGAGCGCGTCGGGTCTCCGCGCGTTTAAGCGCGTATTCCACGGCGATGGCGTCGAGGGCTTCCACTACGAGCTGGGCTACAATTATGTCTGTGACATCGTCGTCGAGGCGCTGCCATTCCATGAACGCGGCTACTGCTGCTACGGCGGTTGCTAGAGGGTGAGCCATGGCGGAATAGGACATTCGAACCTGCACTGCTAAACTGTACCCATCGCGTTGCGATGTCGCTGTTAGGTTCTTATGGCTTGAGAGGCGATATTGGGGTCCAGGAAGTTCAGCCCGTTATTCGTTTCGTTCCTTGTTTGTTTGTGTGTTGTTATGGGCAGCTGATGCGGTAACCGTGCAACTAGGCCGTCTGTTTTGCAAACGTGGCTCACGTCCAGACGAGGCGCTTTCATCCACAGTACCAATTTTCGCCGAACGTGTTGATCGCGTTGGTCGTGCGCCCACGTCGCAGGGCACATGGGCGAAACTTTTGGTTTCGGCAAAATCCGAAGCGCACAGCCCAACATTGCATTCCAATTTTTAGACATTTCAAGACATTTCAAGCCGCATGGGAAAACTTTGCTCGTCGGCCCAACTTCAGGATACGACCTAAGCTTGTACTTCCAAGACTATAGTGGCTGCCATACCTCCTGCCAGTCAAACCGCCACAGCGTCGTCAAATCTTCATGGAATTTTATGATTCAACTTGCTGCTGATAGACGACAGCAACGCCCTCCAGATCCAACTTACAGATCACCGTTTAAGGAAGCGAGTAGATCGTTATCAATATTTGAATCCGTCCGACGGAAATCCGACTGTGCTCTCTATCTCTCATTATAGGCACATCTGAGCCAATTGTGGTTATAAGAAGTGGTATCAGAGCCCCTTGGAGCCGTCTTCACCATGCCTAGACCTGATGAAGGGGTTGGCAGAGGTGCTGGAGGCAGAGAAGATGCCCAAGCACAAGGTCCACACCAAGATCCACCCGTTGCTCCGGTGCAACCTAGCCTTGGACCCTCTAGGGATGAGCCTAGAGTGTTTGGCCTTGACAAGTTCAACGGTGACAACTTTGCTGAGTGGTCCTTCAAGATGGAGAACATCTTTGACCACTACGATCTGCTGGAGGTGATGGAAGGAACGGAGAAGCGCCCCGAGAACGACCCGGAGAAGAGCCCGTGGGTGCGGAAGAGCGCAAAAGGCTACCTTCTACTTGGGCAAGCGTTGGGGAGCAGCCAAATCCGTCACATCAAGCCTTTTCAGCGTGAACCAGCAAAGGGACCAAAGGCATGGGCTGCTCTCAAGGGTGTACACGCTCCTGCAACAGCGGCGGTGGCTGTGGTTTTGGAGCAGCAAATGGCTGCACTTCGAATTGACGAAGGCGAACCGGTGGAGGAAGGAGTGCAGAAATTCTTCGACTTCTTAACACGGCTCAAAGGAGCTGATCTGAACTACAGTGACTACGGTGCAATCTTGGAGAGACTAGCAAGGCGTGTGAACCCAAGGAGAGTGGTGCAGCAGCCAAAGAAGGTGGAATAGAGGAGGGGAAGGCTAAGATCAGCAAAGCAGCAGCGGCAAAGGAGAAAGGAGAGAGCTTGTGGGGCACAATTGCGAGTGCCGCTTCCTCCAACCCGACTTCCGCTACAGGAGAGTGTGATTGGCTGACCTGGCATCGGCGAATGGAGCATGTGGCATTGCCCAATTTGCAGCAGATAGTTAAGCAAGAGATGGTCAGTGGGATATGTGTGAAGGGGGAGCCCAATGAGGTGCTTGGCTGTCCAACATGCATGCAAGCCAAGTTCACCCGCTACCCGTTCCATAGCTCGGAGACAACGGCGAAGGCACCACTTGATGAGGTGGTGATGGATGTGGTGGGCCCCTTGAAGCTTGGAGCTGCTGGAGCTGAGTACTTCCTCACCATTGTGGACGTCTACAATCGCATGACTTGGGTGTATGTGCTGCCCAAGAAGTGTGACGTAGCTGAGACAGTGAAGACCGATTGGTTGCCGATGGTGGAGCGGCAACAAGACCGGCTTGTGAAGGCGATTCGCACTGACCGTGGGGGAGAGTTCCTGAGCAAGGATTTCTCAACTTCGCTGAAGAAGCAGGGCATAAGGCACTCTCTTACCATGCCCTACTCTCGTGCAATGAACGGCATCGCCGAGCGTGCGAATCGGACACTCACGGAGACGGCTCGGGGACTTCTCATTGAAGCCGGTCTTCCCAATTACTTTTGGCCGGATGCGGTGCGGCATGCTTGTGTGGCCAAGAACAGAGCCTTGAATCATGTGGGAGAAGACAAATGGGTGCCCTATGTGGAGTGGATCGGAAGGAAGCCGAATGTGGATATGCTTCGGGTGTTCGGGAGCATGTGCATGGCACTTGTGCCTAAGAAACTTCGGCACAACAAGCTTGATGCCAAGGCAACATGGGCCGTGCACCAGGGCATGGCTCAAAACAGCAAGGGTTGGCTTCTTTGGGACCCATTTACCAAGAAGTTCTTGGTGAGCAGAGATTGCAGGTTCAAGGAGTGGAAGGCGGAGAACCAAGCAAAGATTGGTGTGCGGCTTGGAGAGGTGAAGAGTACCGGCTTGGAGCATGTGGAGCTGCCCTTGGAGCTGAGTAGCAGCAGCACAATCACGAGGAAATCTCCCCAAATAAATGGGGATGAGGAGGAGGAGGAGGTGCAGCAAGGTGATGAGCGTGCACCGTCACTTCGACCTCGTGCTACAAGTGCTCGCAGGAACCGACCAGATTTACCGCAACGCCATGAGAGCATTCAATTCCCTGCAGCAGAGGAGGAAGGAAGGGGGAGAAGGAGGACTCAGCCCCCCAATCAGTTGAGCTATGACCAGCTTGGAGGACCAGCCAACTCAACCTTGACCGGTTCGGCTCTCATGCTAGGCGATGATGCGGAAGATGAAAGCGAGGAGTGCACTTTTGCCTTCTTCTCTCCGGTGGAGATGCCGGGGGAGCCTACAAATCCCAAGGAGGCTTGGGAGGGCCCCAATGGGAAGGAGTGGAAGAAGGCCTTGGATGAAGAAATGGGGAGCATCATCGAGGACACATTTGAGTTGTTGAATCTACCTCCGGGGCGGAAGGCGATCTCTTCCAAGTGGCTCTTCAAGCGCAAGACCGACGCCGACGGCAACATCGAGCGCTACAATAGCAGACTTGTAGCCAAGGGGTATCAGCAGCAAGAGAAGAAGGACTAAAATGAAGTGTATGCCCCTGTGGTGAAGGGTACTACACTTCGAACCCTCTTCGCCGCGGCGGCCATCAAAGGATGGGCGGTGGAGCAAATGGATATAGTAACGGCCTTCCTCAATGGCGTTTTGGAGGAAGAGACCTACATGGAGCAGCCAGAGGGGTACAATGATGGGAGTGGCAGAGTGTGGAAGCTGAAGAAAGCACTCTATGGCCTCAAGCAAGCCCCTAGGCAATGGTACATCAAGCTGTGGGAAGTCTTGGAGGCGATTGGCTTCACTCCCTCAACGGCCGATCAATCGTTGTTCATGCTTGGCGAGGGGGAGCAGAGGAGCTTCATGGTGGTTTATGTGGATGACATCCTCATATTCTCACCCTCCTCTGACCTTGTGAAAGATGTGATGCTGAAGCTTCAAGACAAGTTCAAGTGCAAGATCCTTGGTGACGTCAACTTCTACCTTGGGCTCCACATTGAGCGAGATGTGGAGAAGCGGTGGATGCGAGTGCATCAAAAGAAGTACTTGGAGGCGTTGGCTATAAACATTGGGAAGAGTGAAGGTCATGTGGCTACTCCTCTTCCCTCGGGGTTCAAGTGTGTGAAAGGACCAGCGGAGGAAAGTGTTGGTGAAGAAGAGAGGCGCCGGTTTCACTCCTTGGTGGGCAGCCTTATGTATGCGGCCGTTCACACAAGGCCGGATGCAGCCTTTGCTACCGGGCAGCTGGCTAGGGTTGTCCAATGCCCTAATGAAGAGCAGGTAGCAGCTGGAGAGAGGGTGGCCAAGTACCTTGGCCAAACAGCAACTGTTGGACTGCAATACTCCGCGGCGGCACAAAGGCGTCAAAAGGGTGCGGATGGAGTCGAACCCGGGAGACTCTTTCTCACCGCCTTCTC
This sequence comes from Closterium sp. NIES-67, assembly GCA_027943415.1. Taxonomy (NCBI): domain Eukaryota; kingdom Viridiplantae; phylum Streptophyta; class Zygnematophyceae; order Desmidiales; family Closteriaceae; genus Closterium; species Closterium sp. NIES-67. The sequence continues at coordinate 82,940 of BQMB01000050.1, forward strand.
TGATGCATCTTGGGCATCAGAACCAGAGGACATGACAAGTGTGGGAGGCTTCATCTGCTGTGTTGGTGGAGGGCCAACAGCTTGGGAGAGCAAGAAGCAAGTGGACCAAGCATTGAGCTCGGTGGAGTCCGAGTACATGGCACTCTTCCGTGTCATAAGAGAGGTTGTGTGGCAGCGGCGTTTGCTAGCTGAATTGGGGGAGGAGCAGCAAGGACCTACCCCACTCTACTGTAATAGCCAGGGTGCTATTGCATTGGCTAAGAACCCGGTTCTTCATGGCCTTACCAAGCACATGAAGGTGAAGTGGCATTGGGTGAGGAGCATGGTAACCGCGGGTGAAGTGGAGTTGCACTACGTGAAGACGACGGCGCAGCCTGCTGATATGATGACCAAGAGGCTGGTTGAGCAGCAGCATTGGAAGTGTTGCAAGCTTGCTGGGATGGCTCTGAACTAAGGGGAGCAGATTCTAAGGCCAACAATCCGAGGGGGAGTTTGTTGGTGCAACCCTATGGCTTGCACTCGGCTTGTCGTCCTTGTTTGTGTGTGTGCATGCATGGCATGGAATGACTTGTGAGTCTATGTCATTGCTATCTAGACATTAGCGAGTTTTTACAACTCGCATGTCAAGTCGTCGTTTGCGTGTCGCATGTGTTTTTTTCTATTTTGTCGAATGTGAAGTGTCCATCGCGTCGCAGGTGTGTGCACCAAGCCCCCATCAACTCAAGAAGAATTTATCTTCCAGAACCAAGACCAAGAGCTCAAGATTTCAAGCCCAAGGGACACGGATAAATATTAAATAGTGAAAATAGTAACGCTACTTCGTGTAGTGTTACATTTCACTTGGTGTAGCTCCTTGGAGGGTTTGTTTCGAGACTCTTCATGGTTGGGGACTCTGTGGTGGTGTACCACCAACGTGGACCTTGGCTCTTGGGGTATGTAGAGGCTGGGAACCATCTCCATCTCGAATTCTTCTTGCTATGTTTGTACTTCCAAGACTATAGTGGCTGCCATACCTACTGCCAGTCGAACCGCCACAGCGTCGTCAAATCTTCATGGAATTTCATGATTCAACTTGCTGATGATAGACGATAGCAAAGCCCTCCAGATCCAAGTTACAGATTGCCGTTTAAGGAAGCGAGCAGATCGTTATCAATATTTGAATCCGTCCGACGGAAATCCGACTGTGCTCTCTATCTCTCATTATAGGCACATCTGAGCCTATTGTGGTTGTAACATCCATTGCATTGCAGGTGTGTGCTAAAAGCCCTAATCAGCTCAAGAGGAATGTATCTTGCAGAACCAAGACTAGGAGGTCAAGATTTCAAGCCCAAGGGACATAGATATATACTAAAATAGTGAAAATAGTAATGCTACTTCATGTATTGTTACATTTCACTTGGTGTAGCCCCTTGTTGGGTTTGTTTCGAGTCTCTTCATGGTTGGGGACTCTATAATGGTGTACCACCAACCTGGACCTCGAATTTTGGGGTTTGTAGAGGCTGGGAACCATCTCAATCTCGATTCTACTTGCTAAGCTTATACCTCCTGTCAGTCAAACCGTGATAGCATCGTCAAATCATCATCAACTTTCATGATTCAACTTGCTGCTGATAAACGAGAACATTGCGCTCCTGATCCTATTTACAGATCACCATTTGAAGGAGTTATCAGATCGGTATCAATATTTGAAGCCGTCTGATGGAAATCTGACTGTGCACTTTATTACTCATTTTAGGCACATCTAAGCCTAGTGTGCTTATAACAGGATCAAGTCAAGGGGAGCAGACAAGAGGTGCATCAAATCAATGGGAGCAGATAAGAAAAGGAGGAAAGGGCTTCTGCAAGTTCTGCAAACGAGCGGGTCATTATATTGAAGAGTGTCCGAAACTGAAGAACAGGAATCGGGAGAACTCGGGTGAAGCCGCCCCTGTCAAGACTATCTCGTCGTCTTCAGCTTCTTCAACTCAACCTGCAAAACGCAAGGTAATCATTAATTGCATGATTGGACCACACTGTTCTAGTGGTATACGCTACTGGAGTCAACGAGACAATGACAGCGAGAGTGACATGGAATAAGTAGCAGCCAATCTACCTCCGCGTCTCCGTCCTTGTTCTAAAACTCTAGAACCAGCAGGCATTAACGAAGAAGAATCAGAGCAGCCGAACGAGTTCCCTCGATGGTTGAACTTGCAGTGGTACGCCCACATCGCCAAACGTACGTATCCCGAGCATGTTAACACTTGGTTGCTTGACAGATGCTGCAGTCACCACATGGCGTCTTCAAGTCGCTATCTCCTCAACTGGCGATACCTGCCAAATGGAGAAAAATCCAACACCACAGTGGCCAACAATCAGGTTATTGAAGCCACCAGAATTAGAGATGTGATTCAACTTATTATAACAAGCACAGCTTATGGAAAGCGGCATCAGTTTTGTCAGCACCGTCAACACGATGCTGACAGAGTTGTACCTGGGTGACAAGTAAGAAGACAAAAGCAATTTAGTCGGCATCGCCGAAATAAAAGACGGCATTTTCATTTTACGTTTTTCATATGTGAAGGCATCTGGCGACAATGAGAAGCATGTCTCAATTGCTCCTTGACATCATCACTGGGATACGGATCTTCAACGCCAAGACCATCGTGGTCTCAGTGTCTTTGCATCATGCCTCAGCCTTCTCGCACCAACTCCCTCGACGAACCTGCAGCAGAGCCAACAGAAGCAGCATCAGCAGCAGCACAAACATTTTAAAGTACATGGGCATCTGGAGATGGAAATTGGGATTACGACAATTAAGAACCGACATCTGCTACAGTCAAAGAGCCCATTGATGTTGAACGCACATGGGGCAAGAAAGGATTAATCGTATTGATGCTTGGGTGCATTGCCGACATCTCGGCATACCTTGGGATTGAAACTACATAAGAAGTCAGGTTCATCCAGCCTTTCAGCACCTGCCAGTGCATTAACTCTGTGCCAACGATTCATCTTTCGTCGGCCTTTTTCCTTCACTCCGACTTGTACATGCGTTCTAAGGGACACAGGACTACAGCAGAAATCTGGCACAAGCGGTTAGGTTATCCCTCGCAAGAAGCTCTCAACAAATTTGATAAAAGCCTCAGTTTTCAATAAGGACACTCTCCTTTTAACCAACGGCCAAGAGCTTCGACCTAGCTGTCGTCAACTACCCTGCACCATCTGCCCCGGAGCTCACCTAAGTCACCCTCCGTTCCCGTCACACTTTCCAAGTGCTACTAAGTACTCACCTATGGATGCCGTTTTCAGCAACATACTCTTCATGCCGCAAGAAGTAGACGATATCAGTGGCAACGACTACCTCTATATAATTACCTTTATTGACCATGCTACTCGACATGTCTGGCACAAGAATATCTCTCACAAGTCTGAAGCTTTCGACGCCTTCAAACTATGGCTGAAAATTGCGGAGCGGCAGAGCGGCATCAAGTTGAAAGAGATCCAAACAGAAAACGCAAGAAATTCGATGAATTCCTTGCGCGGAAAGGGATACTCAAGCGCAAGACTGTGCCTTATGCCCATCAGCAGAATGGAGTAGCTGAGAGAACTAACAGGATGCTGCAAGAGAAGATGCGTGTGCTGCTGCAACAGTCCAGCTTGACAGCAGACTTCTGGCCGTTTGCGATGGCGCAAGCTGTCCGCCTACACAACTGCTTGTCTTCAATAGCTCTCCCTCAATTCAGCTCGCCACACGTCATGTGGACAAAACACCTCGCCGACACTCGACTATTACAAGTTTGGGGCTGCATGGTCCAATGCAGACCTCCGAGCGAAATTGTGGGCAGATTTACTGAACGGGCTCGATGGGGAATACACCTCGGTGTACCTAAGGATTCCTATTCCTGGATAATTATGGATTACTAAACCCGAAGGGTTTTGTATGCCAGAGACTGCATCTTCTACGATAAACTTTTTCTCGATGACTTCGAATGCGACAAGGAATGCTAGCAGTGGAATCCTGATCGCTACAGTGCCAAACGGAGATTCGCCACTCCTCAAGATGAAGCAGATGCAGCCGAAGCATATTATCCGCCCAACAGCGCAGCAACAGGACCTTCTACAGTTCCGCACCAGTCTATGTCAGCAGCCGAACCACTGTTCGACTCTTATATTCCTTTGACATGTATCAACAACACTGAAACACCGCTCTTCATTCCCCCCGTTGCGTCCTGCCATGAAAAAGGCTGCCTATAATTATGAGGAGCACCTGCGCCGACAGAAAACTGACGTAGCATCACATGACGGTGCCTGCCATCTGCCATCCGAAATTGAGAATGATGACGTCGTCAAAGATTGCCAACCTCATTCTCATGGTGACCAATCAGCTCTTCAGACCCTCGGACTTGCAGTTGTAGTTCAGCAATCAACGACCAAGATCGAACAGAAAACAGTCAAGCAGGCCCTCTTCGGCTCTGATGCTGACAAGTGGCAGGCAGCTATGGATGCAGAGGTAGCAGCTCTCGAGAAGCGGAAAACGTGGAAACTCATTCCACACGAAGCAGCACGCAGCAAGAAGAATCTTTCAGGCAAGTGGGTCTTTCGCATAAAGACAAATATAGCAGGTGAACCAGACAGATTCAAGGGGAGATGGGTCGTTCGAGGTTTCGAACAAACCCACGGCATTGATTACGACCAGAATTTTGTTCCGGTCAGCCGCCATACCTTAGTTCGAATTCTTCTCGCCATTGCTGCCTGCCGCCACCTTCCACTTCGACAACTGGACGTTAAAATTGTGTTTTTATACGCAGACGTCGATGCATATATTTTCGTCGAACTCCCTCACACTTAAAGCGATGTATTTCATATCGGCAAGATACTTCAATTTCTCTACGGCATCAAACAGGCTCCTCGCCTGTGGCAGGAGCAACTTCACATAGTGCTGATTTCACTCGACTTCGTGCAGCTGCCCCATGATCCTGGAATGTACAGACTCGACTTATGGGGAAATTACATTCTCAAAGTCGCCTACGTCAACGACATACTGTGTACCGGCTCGTGCAACAGTCTTTTGGCGCAGATGGAGAAAAGAACCCAAACGATTCTTGAAGTGACTATTTCTCCAAATTTCTTAAGTTAAATGCCAACTACGGCCCCGATGACATCTACCTTTCTGCAAGCAAGTGCGCAGAAACACTTGCAAAAAAGTTCTCCATCACTCCTATCGGCCTCACAATTCCATTTCGTCACATTTTGGCCGATCACACACCTGATACTACCCCACTTACCACCTCCGAGCATCAGCTTTACCATCAGCAGTTCAGGTGTCGTCTATTTGCAACCGTTATATGCCGCCCAGATCTTGCCTACATCACGAGTCAGCATGCACAGTTCCTGAGCCGGCCTGAAGGGGAGAATATGGCCGATCTTCGTCGAGCCCTCAAATATTTCATTTCTACTCCTACAATCGGCATCAGCTACACGGCAAACACTACAGCAAAATTTCTACTAACTGGATACGTTGATACGGATAACGCTGCTGACCCCGACAACAGGCGTTCACGTACAGGGTTCATCTTCAAACTTGAATCAGGTGGTGTCATTTCTTGGAACTCAACGAAACAAGAAGTCATCGCACTTTATTCAGCCGAAGCAGAATTCGTCGCAACAAGCTCTTCAGTTCATGAAGGACTCTATCTTCAAGAGTTACTTCAAGAGGCAAAAATCGCAATGACACGTAACTTCAAGTTACTCTGCGACAACCAAAGCGCAATCAAGATTGCAATCAAGCTTGACTTCGTCAACAGGAAAAAACACATCGCCCTCCGTTACTACTTCATCAAGGACGAAATCGACAAAGGGAAGGTCATCCTAAAATAGTGCCCTACAGAAGAAAGTCCCACGTGGCAAGTTTCAGTACTGCTCCAACCTGGTTGGAATCTGCAAACGCCGCGACACGTACCCACTGGCATATACTCAGGAATGAAGGGGAGTGTTGAAGTATACTCGATGGAGTTTACTTATGCATTCCTGATATAACACTCTGAATTTTTTGCTAGCGTGATACCTCATATGGAAGGATGCGCGTTATGACGTCAGCAGTAGCGAGTCAACGCGTGAACAGTAGGTTCGTGCGTATAGTCACCCAAAGGGTCATGCCACTCTCAGTCACACGAACAGTCACTAGTCATGTCACGCGAATAGTCGCCTTACACTACGAACAGGAATATTCCGAATAGGTACTTCCTAGACTATAAATATGCATGTATTATTCATTATTATTATCCTTGTCATTTTTGACATTTCCAATACAATGTTTAAAGTCTTCCACTGAATTTTACTTGTGGTTCCACCAACTCTAGATCCTGGCCACCCTAAACAAGTGGTTCACTTCTACACGGTAAATACGGTACTCATGAAAAGGCAACTACCCTCATTTGTCCGTAAGGAAGGAGGGGGGCAAAGTACTAGAAGGCTAACCTGGTTTTGGGCAGCCTACCGTATTTCCCCAGATATACGCGCGCCGGCTAAAACGCACCATGGTGGGTATATCCGGAGGGTTGCCATATCGGATATGCTAGTTATACGCACCCCCCTTTTGCCTAGGATCTAATTGTCAACAAATTCTATATACTCATATCTAGTTAGATTATATATATTTAGAAAGCTTGCTTTCGTTTTAGCAATCGCAACGTGCTTAATTTCAAATGGGCAATTACATCATGCTAGTCCAACAAATACAAACAAGAATAGTTTATGATGGGTGGGTGGGTGGGAAGTAAGGCATTTGAAAATTCGACATGAAGACGTGGGTGAAGGTCAAATGGTCTCCACTACGTCTTATATACTCGGCGAAGTGCGTTTGGCAATTCACTGTTGCCATTGCTTCAATACGAGCAGCTTCACTTTCACAGTACACATTTTTAGAAATTGTTACACACTTTTAAAAAATTCCATGTTTGTTGTAAAGCCTAGCTAGGTCAGCTCTAAGAGCGTATTCCTAACACGCTTTAGGATATCAGGGTAAAATACCCTTACGACCCTTATAATAAGGCTGGGGTGGGTGTTTTGTTAGAGTAGCGGGAAATGTAGTGCTAATGGAAAATGTCGAGGGATACAAAACTAGGGTTTTACTCGCTAAGAACTAAACTAGCTAGGCTATGAACAAATATGGCCTAGCTAATCTATATGAATATATTTGTTAATACAGCCTCTAGCCACGTAACGCGCCTTGAAGTTCGGCGGCTCGCCAGGTGCATGCTTCACCGTGTAGATGCACATGTCGTTGACTACGTTCGCCCCAGGCGGGGGAACTGCGTCGACGTAAGTGCATGTGGATCTGTAGGATGCCATCTCAGCCTCCATGACCTGTATCCATTGGGCTATCCAGGGCCCCGACACCGCCTCAGCTTAAGAGCGCGGAACAAAGATGTCGAGAGCGTCTGGGTCGCCCTCTGGGGATACAAGCATGGAGCAGAGATGGGGAACAGCGGCAGCAAGGTAGGCCAACTCAAACTGCCTGTCCTTTAGCACGTCACTGCCAAGGGCAGGTGCACCCCCGATGGACGGAGGACGGGCAGTACCAGAGCGGCAGTGTAGTCAATGCGGTGGCTAGCAGCAAAGTCAATGACAGCCGCGACAAGCGTAGAGGCAGGCTCAGGAGGTGCAGTAGGGTTATTGACAAGCGACGCAAGCAGGCGTGAGAGGACTGGAGGAGCAGTGCGAGCAGCATCGGAGCGAGGAGGGGAGGATGATGGGAGCGACGACAGGGGAGGAAATGGGAGGACTGTGACTGGAGGAGCACGCGATCGAAGGACCATAGGGCGGACACTAGGACGGGGAGAGACAGGACAAGCACCAGAGGGGCGACGGACCCTGTGGGGAAGAGCTGGGGACTAGGGACGAGGGGGAATGGGGGACAAGTCAAGGGACGGAGGGGAGTGCGGAACTCCACATCTGCAAGTTACTTAAATCACTCTATGGCATCAAACAGGCTCCTCGCATGTGGCAGCAGCATCTTCACAAAGTGATGATTTCACTCGGCTTCTTGCAGCTGCCCCACGATCCTGAAATGTACAAACTCGAATTTCAAGAGAATTATATTCTCCTAGTCGCCTACATCGACGACTTACTGTACACCGGCTCGTGCAACAGTCGTCTGGCGAGCGTGGAGAAAAGAATCCAAACGATTCTTGAAGTGACTATTTCTCCAAGCGTCACCCAATTTCTTGGGTTAAACGTCGACTACGGCCCCGATGCCATCTACCTTTCTACAAGCAAGTATGCAGAAACACTTGCGAAAATGTTCTCCATCGCTCCTATCAGCCTCACAACTCCATTTCGTCACATTTCGGCCGATCACACACCTGATACTACCCCACTTTGCACCTCCGAGCATCAGCTTTACCACCAGCAGCTCGCATGTCTTCTATTTGCAGCTATTATATGCCGCCAAGATTTTGCCTACATCACGAGTTAGCTCACACAGTACCTGCACCAACCTGAAAAGGAGAATATGGCCGATCTTTGTCGAGCCTCCAATATTTCATTTCTATTCCTACAATCGGCATCAGCTACACGGCAAACACTGCAGCAAATTTTCGACTGACAGGATACGTTGATGCTGATCATGCTGCTAACCCCAGCAACAAGCGTTCGCATACAGGTTTCATCTTCAAACTTGAACCGGGTGGTGTCATTTCCTGGAACTCAACGAAACAGGAAGTCATCACACTTTCGTCAGCCGAAGCAGAATTCGTCGTAGCAAGCTCTGCAGTTCGCGAAGGACTCTATCTTCAAGAGTTACTTCAAGAGGCAAAAATCGCAACGACACGTAACTTCAAGTTACTCTGCAACAACCAGAGTGCAATCAAGATTGCAAACAAGCCCGGCTTCGTCAACAGGACAAAACACAGCCCTCTGTTACGTAATTGTCAAGGACGAAATCTACAAAGGCAAGGTCTATCAAACATATGTGTATATGTTACTATAGGCTAGATAGGTGCGTACTCTTAGAGAGTACAACCCCATAGCACAAAACCACCATGTTTCTCACATTCTAGTCAATTCATTACTCTGAGATGGTATCACGCGCTAGGCTAGGTCCTCCCCGCCCACCCGTGCTTCCGCCCTAATCCTAGTCCTAGCCGCCCATTCCTAGCCGCTAATCGCTAGCCGCCCGTCGCTAGCCTGCCCGCTCCTAGCCGCCCATCGCTAGCCGCCTCTGCTAGCTGCGCGCCGCTCACCGCAACTGGCCACTAGCCACCAGCCGCCTGTACCTGCTGGCCACTCGTACCCGCCAGCCGCCCATCGCTAGCCCCATCGCTCGCTGGCCCCGCGCTCGCCAGCCCCGTACCTGCCAGCCCCTCCGCTCGCTTGCCCCGCGCTTGCCAGCCCCGCGCCTGCCGGCCCCGTCGCTCGCTGGCCACGCGCTCGCCAGCTCCACGCCTGCCAGCCCCTCTGCTCGCTGGCCCCGCGCTTGCCAGCCCCGTGCCTGCTGGTCCCATCGCTCAATGGCCCCACGCTCGCCAGCCGAACTCCTGCCAGCCCCGTCGCTCGCTGGCCCCGCGCTTGCGAGCCCCGCGCCTGCCAGCCCCATCGCTCACTGGCCCCGTGCCTGCCAGCCTCGTCGCTTGCTGGCCCCGTGCTCGCCAGCCCCATGCCTGCCAGCCCGTCGCTCGCCGGCCCTGTGCTCGTCGGCCCTGCGCTCACCAGCCCCGTCGCTCGCTGGCCTGTACCTCGCTGGCCTCACGCGCGCCCCCCCCTGCGCCTGCTGGCCCGTTGCTCGTTGGCCCTCCAGTCGCCAGCTCCGCGCTCACCAGCCCCTCGCTCGCTGGCCCTGCGCTCGCTGGCCTCGCGCCCACTGGCCCCGCACTCGTTGGCCCTCACTCGCTAGCCCTGAGCCCGCCAGCACCATGCTTGCTGGCCCCGCGCATGCCAACCCCGCACCCGCCAGCCGTCATGCCGTCGAGCCGATGTGCCACCGTGCCTCCAAGCCCCAGTGCCACTGTGACGCTGTGTCGCCAAGCCGCTGCGCCGCCGGGCAGCCGTGCCGCAGTGCCACCGTGACGCCGTATTGCTGCGCCGCCGAGCCGCTCTGCCGCCCCCCCACCTGCCGTTCTGGGCTCCCCTCTGAGTCGGCGCTCCCGCCGGCAGTCTCCATCGCTCTTCACCACATGTCACCACTCAGCACCGCACTCCACCGCTCTTACCCGCATACCACCGTTCTCAACTGCTCTCCACCACTCTCCACCACTCCCCACCGCTCTCCACTGCCTCCGGAGGCTGTCAGCTGCTGCAGCCGTGGCGATGGAGGACGGTTTCCTTCGCCAAGACGCGGAGGGTCAGGCCATTCAGTTTGAGGCGTGGCTCGTTGACCTCCGCTGCTAGCTGACCAGGCAGCACTAGGACGGCCACTCCCTGGCCGTCCACGTCGACAGTAAGCTCCCACGGCCCGCCCCGCCTGCTGCCCTCCCTAACGCCCCCACGACAGCTGAGCGTGAGGCTTTTGTCACTGCCGAGCTTGCCTGTGCTGCCTGGGACTCACGTGACGCTGTTGCTCAGCTTGCCATTAGCCACGCTCTCCCTCTGTCTGAACGTCCCCACTTTACCGCTTTCGTGAACGCCAAGGACTACTTAGATGCTGTCATCGCGCGTTATTCCAACCCAGCCTCAGCCTCTGCATGTCGTCTGATCCTCCCCATACTGTTCCCTGACCTTGCGTCCTTCCCCCCTGTCGCTGACCTTGCCATGCACCTCGGCGAATTGGAGACAAGCTACCGTGCCGCTAGCACTGAGCCACAGCTCACCGCCGCTCTGTGCTGCCCTTTATCTCATTGCCACGCGCCTGCCTGACCGCCAAACCACTGCCCGCAACCACTTCCTTAGTCAGCACCCAGGTGACTTCACCCTCCCTGCCTTTGTCACCACCCTGTCCGCGATAGAGACCCGCCAGTGCACTATCGCTTAGTCTAGCGGTACTGCGCCGGTCCCTATCTTCCAGGGTTGTGCTCCCACCCAGTGCAATAACTCTGACGTTTCTTCCGCTGTTGCTGAGACAGCCCCTGCTATTGAGACCGCCACCGCGGCCTCTGCGCAGCACCGTCAGGGTAGGGGCAGCCGCCCCAAGGGGGGGCGTGGTGGAGGGAAGGGTGGTGGGGGTGGTGGGAGTGGTGGAGATGGGGGCAGGGAAAGTGGTGCAGACGAGGCGACCGGGGCTGGTGCCCCGGAGCAGCAGCAGCAACAGCAGCAGCAACAGCAGCCTCAGCAGCAGCAGTCACAGCAACAGCCGCCGTGGGGACCCCCGCCGCTGTGGTGGCCTGGTGGCGCTGGTGGTGGTGGTCGTGGTGGTGCCCCGCGCGGCACGGTGTCGGGTGGTGGCTCCAGTGTGGCCACCTGCCAGTACCAGCTCCAGACCGGCCCCCGCCGCAGCACTGTTTGCAACAGTTCAGGTCCCACCGCCGCCCGCTGCTACCGCTGCCTCGACGACCTCTACCGTCTCCGCTTTGGTCCCACCTCGGAACCTCCTAACCGGTACGCCTTGGCCCGCCGCCGTGTGCCCGTCTTTGAGCTTGACATGGATCAGATTAGAATTGCTATGTATGTCATGTATGCTGATGACTCTAGTGTGACCGGATCTTATTTCCCTGTATTGCCTTGTGTAGGTGTGCCCCCTGTGTGTCGGCTAGGTTCCCCTGCTACGTCAGGCGTAGGACCTCCTCCTTGGTTTAGCTTAAGCTCTAAGCTAGCCCCTCCACAAGCCGTCGCTATCGCAGACGCTACTGCCTCGCTTTCTTTCATGCTTGACTCTGGCGCGTCTGCCAATTTCTTCCGCGACCACACTTTGCTCACGCCGCTTGCTACCCCTGCCACTGTAGCGCTGGCTGACCCCTCCTCAGGTCCGGTGGTCGCACGTAGCTCCACAACCCCATTGCACAAAACCACCGTATTTCTCACATTCTAGTAAATTCATTACTCTGAGAAGGTTGTCCTGAAATACTGCCCTACAGACGAAATGGCAGCTCATTTTCTGACGACGAAACTTTTACGTGGCAAGTTTCAATACTGCTCCAACCTGGTTGGAATCTGCAAACGCGGCGACACTTACCTAGAGACATGCACTCAAGAATTGAAGGGGAGTATTGAAGTATGCTCGACAGAGGCTACTTTTGCATTCCTGATTGGCAACTAGATTGTACTCGTAGCACTATACCTCATATGGAAGGACGCTTGTGATGACGTCAGCAGTAGCGAGTCAACGCGTGAACAGCAGGTTCGCGCATATAGTCACCCGAAGGGTCACGCCACTCTCAGTCACACGAACAATCACTAGCCATGTCACGCGAATAGTCGCGTTACACTACGAACAGGTACATTCCAAACAGGTACGTCCTAGACTATAAATATGCCTGTATTACTCATTATTTTTATCCTTGTCATTTCAGACATTTCCAATACAAGGTGTAAAGTCTTCTGCTGACTTTTACTCGTGGTTCCACCAACTCTAGATCCTGGCCACTTTAAACATGTGGTTCACTTCTACAGTAGGACTCCCATAAGACTCCCATAGAATAGAACTCCCGTGGCACTCCCGTGGGACTGCCACGGTACTCCCATGGGACTCCAACGGGACTTCCTTGGGACCATGGGACTTCCATGGGACTTCCATGCGCCTTCGAAGGGCCTTCCATAGAGCTCGCCCCCAGCAAACAAACACACATGCATAGAATTTACCCAGCTTCATTAGAGGGTATTCACCTGCCACCATGTTGGTGCCGCGAGGAAGAGGCGGTAGGGTGATGTGCAATAGGGGTGACTTTGTACCAACAAACCACGCCATTTTTCTTAGAGGTAGGGTAGATTACATTCCTAACGAAGATCAAGTTTGGAGCTACGATTTAGAGTCACAAGTCGTCATGTATCAGTAAGAGCCCTCTCTCCTCATCCACCTCCACCTGTCTTCCAGCCGAACAACCACTGCCTCGATTCTCTTGGGCCCAACCGATTTTGGTGAAGCCATCGCTGGTGGAGCCATCAGCGTCAGCGACGGTGCCATGGACGCAGGGGCTGGTGGAAAACGGAGGGCGGTGCTGCTTGTGCGGCAATGAGAGTGGAGACGGCGCGAGAGGCGTGGAGGAGGCCCCTTTGTTGGGTGGGGGCGATGCAAGCATGAAGAAGAAGGCGGAGGAGTACATGCACACGTGCCACACACTGCAGCACACACACGCGAGGGAACAAGCGCCAGAGACATGGGTTGAGCAAGAGGGAGGGTCAGAAGGGCAGGTGAAAAGGGCAGATATGAGTGTGCTGTGGGGAGAGGATGGGGGAGCACCATAACCAATCCTCGAGGAGTTGAGAGCACCAACACCTGCTGTTCTTGTAGAGAACTTTAAATACATGAATCAAGCTGTATTTTCCAGCCCCTCTTCTCTCTCTCTGGATGTAGTTGAACACTCATGTGCGTACATACACCCACCCATGCCACACCATACTACCACCCGTGCCACACCATACACCCACCCATGCTACACCATACACCCACCCATGCCACACCATGCTCCCACCCATACCACACCATACTCCCACCAGCCCAACATTGCCCTCACCGCATGCAACCCCCATGCCCACCCCCCCACGCACCCATGGCCATGGCCATGCGCCCCACCTGTGCCAGATCCAGTACGTGGCGGGCACCTCCACCAGGAAGCAGCTGCCGCCCACCAGCGCCGCCGCCACGCCCAGCAGCAGCGACGGCATGTGGAATGCCGCCAGGTGCGCGCGCAGCAGACGCACGAGCAGGGCCACCTGCCACAGCGCCCTGTCAGGGGGGGGGGGGGAAGGGGTGAGGGGAAGGGATGGGGACGTCGGGGAATGAGCGCAGGGGTGGCGGCGTTTGTGCGATGGCAGCAGTGGCAGCGGTGGCAAGGGCTGGTGGGAGGCAGAGAGGTGAGAGGTCGAGCAGGCTGTGGAGAATGCTTGTGGGGCAGAGGGGAGGGGGGCGACAGCGTGGTAGAGGAGACAGGAAGGGCACCGAATTGTTCAGGGCAGGACAAAAAAAGGTGAGGGGGGAAGGAAGTGGTGGATAGATAAAGGGGAGGCAAAGCGAAGGTGATGGGGTGGTTGATAGAAGAGCGGCAGCGGACACAACGCGATGACGAACATGGGCGCACGGAGAAAGAGCTGCGCGTGGCAGGTGGACGAGCAGATGGGACGGGGAAAGCAGCAACTAGAGCAGGTGGTGAGAGAGGGACGCATGGCAGCGCATACCATCCATGACGCACGGCAGCGCATGCCATCCATGACGCACGGCAGCGCATACCATCCATGACGCACGGCAGCGCATGCCATCCATGACGCATGGCAGCGCATGCCATCCATGACGCACGGCAGCGCATGCCATCCATGACGCACGGCACCACATGCCATCCATGACGCATAGCAGCGCATGCCATCCATGACGCATGGCAGCACATGCCATCCATGATGCACGGCAGCGCATGCCATCCATGACGCACGGCACCACATGCCATCCATGACGCACGGCACCACATGCCATCCATGACGCATGGCACATGACACATGGCAGCGCATGCCATCCATGAGGCATGGCAGCGCATGCCATCCATGACGCATCGCAGCACATGTCATCCATGACGCATGGAAGCGCATGTCATCCATGACGCATGGCTGCGCATCCCATCCATGACGCATGGCAGCGCATGCCATCCATGACGCATCGCAGCACATGCCATCCATGACGCATCGCAGCGCATGCCATTCATGACGCATCGCAGCGCATGCCATCCATGCCGCAGCGCAGCGCATGCCATCCATGACGCATCGCAGCGCCTGCCATCCATGACGCATCGCAGCACATGCCATCCATGACGCATCGCAGCGCATGCCATCCATGACGCATCGCAGCGCATGCCATTCATGACGCATCGCAGCGCATGCCATCCATGCCGCAGCGCAGCGCATGCCATCCATGACGCATCGCAGCGCCTGCCATCCATGACGCATCGCAGCACATGCCATCCATGACGCATCGCAGCGCATGCCATCCATGACGCATCGCAGCGCATGCCATCCATGACGCATGGCAGCGGATGCCATCCATGACGCATGGCAGCGCATGCCATCCATGCCACGCACCAGTGGAAAGCTCTTCTCCACACAGGTGGCCGCTGCTGTGCGCCGCTTGCACATGCAACCCCAAGCGACCACCTCCTGCCACTCCTGCCGCTGCTGCTGCTGCTGCACCCGTCCCAGCTGCTCGCTCGGTCGGAAGGCTGGTCGGCCCGTGTGCAGCCTGGCAGCAGCACAGACGCGCCATTCTCATCCTCCACGTCATCATCGCCCTCCACGTCATCATCGCCCCTCAGGTCCTCATCCCCCTTCAGCCGCTGATGCGAGTGGGTCTCAAGGGGATGATGCGTGATGCCTACGTCTTGCAGAGCGCTGTGAGCAACGCGCGGGGGCGAGGAGGAGGAGGAGCGGCGGAGGGCAGCGAAGCGAATGAGCCACGCAGAGATGAGGGCAGCGGCGCCGAAGAGCAGCAGCAGCACGATGCTCCACCCACTGCATGCGGGGAAGGGTGGGGGGGGGGAAGGGGAGGAGGGGGAGAGGATGGAGGGTTGGGAAAGAAAACAGCGGTGAGGAGAGTGGTGAGTGCATGGGCGAGCAGCAGTGCTGCTGATTCCATACTTAAGTCTGGCAGTGGGTCCACGCGTGCCATCAAGTGCAGTGGAGTGAGGCAGAGGTTGTGGGATGAGATGAGAGAGAAAGGCGGAAGGGGCGAAAGTGAGAAGGAGGTTGAAGAAGAGAAGCACTGGCGGGGTGACAACGACACGTGAGGGAGGAAACGAGGCACTGCGGGCTTTAGCTGCGGCCCTGCCAGCATCGCAGCTGGTGGCGTGGTCAACGGCCATGACAGTGCACCTGGTGGCGTGATCAACGGCCATGACAGCGGTGAGGAAGGCGGTGACGGCAAAGAAGAGGAAGCGCGGCCAGATGGGCATGTGGGCGGCGTGCAGACACGCCAGCAGCACCGCCAGGAAGCTCGAGTAGAAGTCGGCGAACTGCAGCGTGGGGTAGCGCGCCGCGCACCACCCGTCCGTGTCGCAGAGGTGGTAGAGCGCGCTGCAGAGGCCGTTGAATGTGAACATCACCCACTCGGGATACGCCTGGCGGCGGCAGGCGGGAGGGGCAGAGGGAGAAAGATACGAGGGAAGAATGAGGAAAGGCCCGGAGGCAGGCAGGGGCAAGGGGGGCACGATTCGAGGAATGGTGAAGCGGGGGGGGGGGGACAGTGGAGGATGCGAGGGCGGGGTGGGAAAGGGGAGGATGCTGGCACTCTCGGGGTATGCGTGGTGGTGGTGTGAGGGAGGAGGGTGCGGGCGGCATGCTGGGGATGAGGGACGGTGGCCGGGGGGGACACAGAGAGAGGAGAGGCGGCTGACAGCGAGGGGACACATGACCCACTCAGCCTTGTGGCGGGCTCGGGCGGGGAGCATGCAAGGATGGGGCAGAAGGAAAGAGCAGGGATAGGGCGATAGTGGCGGCATTCACAGCATGAGCGGACAATGAGTGTGCATGAGCAAGCGCCACGTTCAGCGACCATGCCTTACCCCCAGGTACAGCGACCCATGCCTTACCCCCAGGTACAGCGACCCATGCCTTATCCCCAGGTACAGCGACCCATGCATTACCCCCAGGTACAGCGACCCATGCATTACCCCCAGGTACAGTGACTCATGCCTTACCCCCAGGTACAGAGACCCATGCCTTACCCCCAGGTACAGCGACCCATGCCTTACCCCCAGGTACAGCGACCCATGCCTTACCCCCAGGTACAGCGACCCATGCCTTATCCCCAGGTACAGCGACCCATGCATTACCCCCAGGTACAGCGACCCATGCATTACCCCCAGGTACAGTGACTCATGCCTTACCCCCAGGTACAGCGACCCATGCATTACCCCCAGGTACAGTGACTCATGCCTTACCCCCAGGTACAGCGACCCATGCCTTACCCCCAGGTACAGCGACCCATGCCTTACCCCGTACAGCGACCCATGCCGACCCATGCCTTACCCCCAGGTACAGCGATGCCATGGCGGGCAGCACGGCCACCACGTTGCTCGCCACCAGCGCGAACCGCTGCTGCTCTATGCCTGGCACGGCCATGTGCGGGGGGGTTGCATAGGGTTGGGAGAAGGCAAGGTGACGGGAGGCACAGAGAATATGGCAGCACGACGGGCATGTGGCACGACGGGCATGTGGCACGACGGGCATGTGGCACGACGTGCATGTGGCACGACGGGCATGTGGCACGACGGGCATGTGGCACGACGGGCATGTGGCACGACGGGCATGTGGCACGACGCGCATGTGGCACGACGGGCATGTGGCACGACGGGCATGTGGCACGACGGGCATGTGGCACGACGGGCATGTGGCACGACGCGCATGTGGCACGACGGGCATGTGGCACGACGGGCATGTGGCACGACGGGCATGTGGCACGACGGGCATGTGGCAGCACAGGCATGTGGCAGCATAGTCAGAGGCACTTCCCAGAGTGCTCATCCCAAAGCCCCTCACCGTACTGGGAGACGACCTCAACCGAGCAGTCAATGCCGCCGTGCGATCGATCGCAGAAGCAGTAGCTGCAGGGACGGGGGAAGGTTGGCAGGGAGTGCAGGGCGAGTGGAGAGCGCAGTGAGTGAACAAATCAGAGTCAGGCGGCTCCTGGGCGAGGGGGAGAAGGAGGGTGAGAGATACACACATGAGCATGCGAGGCACGGGAGCAGGGCCATACGAGTGGCGCATGCAAGTAGCGCATGCAAGTGTGCACGCGTAGGAATGGCGTGGGTTCGTGGCTCTGTGAGTGGGTGGGCGAGTGAGAGAGAAGAGGGGAGAGAGAAGCAAGAGAGAAGAGGGGAGAGAGAAGCAAGAGAGAAGAGGGGAGAGAGAAGCAAGAGAGAAGAGGGGAGAGAGAAGCAAGAGAGAAGAGGGGGGAGAGAAGCAAGAGAGAAGAGGGGAGAGAGAAGCAAGAGAGAAGAGGGGAGAGAGAAGCAAGAGAGAAGAGGGGAGAGAGAAGCAAGAGAGAAGAGGGGAGAGAGAAGCAAGAGAGAAGAGGGGAGAGAGAAGCAAGAGAGACGAGGGGAGAGAGAAGCAAGCGAGAAGAGGGAGAGAGAAGCAAGAGAAAAGAGGGGGAAAAAAGACAGTTGAAGAGAGTGAGTGAGAGTGTGAGAGAGGAGAGAGGAGAGAGGAGAGAGGAGAGAGGGCATGACGCACTAGACGCCGTATTGGAAGGCGCCATCCGCCATGACATGGCACGGGCTGCCAGAGCAGCCGTTGGGGCACCCGTGCTGCACCACCCGCACCTCCCACTCCCACGCCCACTCCCCCTCCCCCTCCATCTCCATCTCCCCCTCTCCTGCCCCCGCTCCAGCTCCCCCCCCTCCCCATCCCCCTGGTCCCCCCCCATCCAGCCCCACGGCCACGAAGGTGGTGACCTCGGCGGGGTGAATGAGCTCCAGAGAGAGCAGCCCGCCCCTGGGGGCTGAGGGGTGGGAAGAGAGGGGAGAGGGGGAGGGGGAAGGGGGCAGGATGAGGTGGACCGGGGGGGGGAGGATAGCAGTACTGGGGTCACTTGAGGCGCAAGTTAGAGTGGAGTGTACTGGCAGCTTGCAGGAACCACTGCGCCTTCATTTGATTGCTCGTCCCTTCCCTCGCTGGGGAAACCAAATGTGGCTAGGAAATCCAACCACCATTGGCGCCAATTGTGGTTGGGCTGAACCAATCACAATTGGCCCCCACATTTGTGGCCTTGGTGCTCGGGGGCTCCAACCACCATTGGGTTACCCCAAGAACAAAATCTGTACACCAACATTTGGTGCACACTTCAATGCATACTAGCCTACCAGGCTATAATGTACGAGCACTCACTCACCCATATCCGCTGCTGGCGCTACAGCCGAGGCATCAAAGTGGGAGAGGGACGGCAGGGCGCCCGCACGAGCCAGGAGATACACAAACGCGGGGCGGGGCGCACGTGCAGGCACAGCAGACGAGTTATCTGTTGCATACGCCATGCTGCTGCTGCTGCCTCCATCACTCTCCCCCAACACTCCACCCTCTCGCTTCGCCCCTTTCTCCCCCCCCTCTCCCCCTCCCCCACTCCCAGCGGGCACGAGTCGGAGCTGCACGGTGATCACGCCCCCGCGCGCGCCGAAGGGCGGGGTGAGCGAGAGGAAGGCCCACGCGGGGCGCGCGGGGGAGGGCGAGGACGCGAGGGGGACGGGGAACCAGGAGGACCAGAGGGTGGGCGGGGAGGAGGAGGCTGGGGGGAGATAGACGGCGTCCAGTCCAGACTCGAAGGTCCAGGCCAGCAGGTGCAGCTGGGGGGGATGGGTGGGGAGAGAAGGGCACGGGGATGGGGAAGGGGAAGGGAGACGTGGGGGGTGTGAGGGGCAGAGGACGGCAACCGTGGGCTGGATGGCACGAAGGGAAAGGTGGGATGTGCGGGGGGCGTGGGAGAGGTGGGTGAGGGGAGAATCAAGAGTAGGAGGCGCAAGTAGATGTGAGGCTGGCTGGTACATGTGGGGGTGGAAGGGAGAAGCAATGGTGGGAGGCGAGAGTCTAGAACATGCAATGCAAACCCCCGACCTCCCACCCCCCACTTCCCACCTCCCACCTCCCACCTCCCACCTCCCACCTTCCACCTCCCACCTTCCACCTCCCACCTTCCACCTCCCACCTCCCACCTCCCACCTTCAACCTCCTACACCTTGCTGCCGCTCGCCTTGCGATTCCCTTGCTCGCACCGTTCCAATCACCCGCCCACCCTCACACCTCCCCTCTCCTCTCACCTCCCTTCCCCTCCCCACACTCGCTCTCCTCACCTCCCATCTCTCCCCACCTCCCCTCCCTTCCCACAACTCCCCCCACCTCCGTCTCTCCCGACCTCCCTCTCCCCCCACCACCCCTCTCCCCCCACCTCCCCTCTCCCCCCACCACCCCTCTTCCCCTCACCCCCCCCTTCCCCCCACCTCCCCTTTCCCCCCACCACCCCTCTCCCCCCAACACCCCTCTCCCCCCTCACCCCTCTCCCCCCACCTCACCTCTCCCCCCACCTCCCCTCTCCCCCCACCTCCCCTCTCCCCCCACCACCCCTCTCCCCCCACCACCCCTCTCCCCCCACCTCACCTCTCCCCCCACCTCCCCTCTCCCCCCACCACCCCTCTCCCCCCACCTCCCCTCTTCCCCCACCACCCCGCTCCCCCCACGTCCCCTCTCCCCCCTCTCCCCCCATCTCCCCTCTTCCCCAACTACCTCTCCCCCACCTTCCCTCTCCCCCCACCTCCCCTCTCCCCCCACCACCCCTCTCCCCCTCCCACCCCACTCCCCCCACCTCCCCTATCCCCCCACCTCCCCTCTCTACCCATCTCCCCTATCCCCCCACCTCTCCCCCCACCTCTCCCCCCACCTCTCCCCCCACGTCCACTCCTCACCTCGAGGGGGATGAGCGGCCACTGGCACAGAGGGCCAATGGCACGGGAGTAACACGTGGCAAGCTTCCATTGGATGCTCACACACACCTCCTCGCCCTCCCCTCCCTCGTGGTCAGCCCCTCCCTGCTGCCCCTGTCCCCTCGCCCCTCCCCACAACGACGCCCACCAACCACCATTCCCCTCCCTGCTGCCACTGCTGCTGCTATTGTTGCTGTCACCATTGCTGCTATTGGAGGAACTCCTACCAGCGGTGCTGCGAGGGTGCGAGAGCACAAGGAGCCACGTGCCTGGGTCCAACACGGCCCGCCAGCTGCCCACGTCCGTGCGCCCCTCGCTCCACACCACGTCCACCCCACTCCCCCCCTCCACCACCACCCACCCGCTGCCCCCCGGCCCGCTGCTGCCCCCACCGCTGCTGCTGCTGCTGCTGCTGCTGTTACTGCCTGCTTGCACCTGTCGCTCTGACGCTGCCTGCACGGAAAACGAGGGTCCAGCTGGCGCTCCGCGGTTGGACAAGCCGAGGAGAGCCGTGCGGCGCAATTGCAGAGAGAGAGAGGGGCGGGAGGCATTGAAGGCGTGGCCGCTGCCAGCGAGCCACGAAGGCAGGGACGAGGAGGGGGAGGAGGAGGGGTCAGGGGAGATGGAGAGGAGCAGCTTGGGGAGCGGCTTGGGGACGGCGAGGGTGAAGCGCAGCGGCGGGGAGGAGGCGCGCACGCACTGGCGGGCGAGGGAGCCGCCGTACACCGCGTTGATGCCCGGTATGTCGAAGCTGTCGTGATGGGGGAGCGCGAGAGAGAAGGGGGGGGAGGAGGAGGGGGAGGAGGAGGGAGAGGGGGAAGAGGAGAGGGGGAAAGAGGAGGAGGAGGAGGAGGAGGAGGAGGAGGAGGAGGAGGAGGAGGAGGAGGAGGAGGAGGAGGAGGAGGAGGAGGAGGTGGAGGAGGAGGAGGAGGAGGAGGAGGAGGAGGAGGAGTTAGAGGATGGGGAGGAGGAGGGGGGGGAAGAGGAGTTGGAGAAATCATTCTGTTGTGGCGCGGCCACAGGTGGCGCGGGGTGCAGAGAGGGAGAGGGGAGTGGCGAGAGGGGGAGGGGGGTGAAGTAGGCGGTGCAGGAGGGGCCGGCGAGCAGCGGCGCGTTGAAGCACGCGAAGGCGGAGACGTGCAGCGCGAAGGAGAAGGGGTCGCCGCGCAGCACCATCTTCGACTGCGTGCGCGCCGCGCCCCACATGGGGAACACCCCCACGTTCCACATGCCAGACAGGGGCTGGGGGAGGGTGGGGAGGATGAGATGAAAGGGATGGGAGCGATGGGTGGGAGAAGGGAAGTGGCACGGGGCCAACTGTGGTGAACACACAGATGCTGCACGTGGCAGATAGGGGCTGGGGAGGGGGCGTGGGAGGGGCAGGAGAGACGAGCTGAACACCCCAATCTCCACGTGGCTGACAGGGACTGGTGAGGGGTGCGAGGGATGGGATGAGAGAGATGGGACGCATGGGGAGGGATGAGATGAGAAAGGGATGGAGGTGGACGGGTGGGAGTTGGGGCCAGGGGGAAATGTTCTCAGAGGGCAGCACGGAGCACAGAGCACTGAGCACAAAGTACAGAGCACAGAGCACAGAGCACGGAGCACTGAGCACGGAGGACGGAGGACGCACGGCAAGCTTGCTGTGCGCAGCGCACTGATGACGATCCCGAGGATGAAAGGCAGATGACGATGACGACGACGACGACGACGACGACGACGACGACGACGAGGATGATGATGACGACGAGGATGATGATGACGACGATGATGATGATGACGACGAGGATGATGATGATGATGATGATGATGATGATGATGATGATGATGATGATGATGATGATGATGATGATGATGATGATGATGATGATGATGATGATGATGATGATGATGATGATGATGATGATGATGGCACTGATGGCCACAGCACGACGCGTTGACAACAAGGCTGATTCGAGTCGAGACTCGAGCCCACGATAAGATCAAGGCTCTCACTGGGCCTTTCTCCTAACCTTCACTCCCAGCTCCCGATCTCTGTTCCCTTGGTAAGAGCCCTCACGTTGTCGTCAGCAATGAGGTTGAACGTGCTGGTGGAGCGGAACAACGCGCAGTGTGTCTCCCCCGCTACAGCCCCTCTCCTCGCCTCCCCCACCCCCCTTGTCCCCCCTGTCCCGTTCCCCCCAGCATTCCCCCCCCCAAACCCATCCCCCAGCATGGCCGCAATTGCAGCTGCAGCTGATGCATCCATCGCCCCACCTCCCCCATCCTTCCCCGCCCCCGCATCTCCCCCAGCCCCTATCCCTGCCCCCGGACCTTCCCCCAGCCCCTGCCCCCTCTCCACTGCCACTGCACCCATCGCCCCCCCAAAGGGAGAGAGGGCTCCCCCCGCCGCCCGGGCTGCTGCCTCCAGTGAGCCGTCTGCAAAGGGGCGGAAAGGAGGGGGGTGTGTGTGGGGAAAGGGAGTGGGGGAAGGGGATGAAGCGCTGTCGTTAAGAGACGGGGGCGGGGGGAAAGAAATGCGCGGAACGAATGAGAGAGCTGCAGGGGGGCGAAGGGGATGAGCAGGGCATTGGCAAGAGGATGAGATGACTGGTGAGGAGAGGTGGCGGCGGTGAGAGGGGCAACATGAGAGAAAGCGGAACGGGGAATGAGCAGAGGGGTGAGGAGGCGGAAATGAATGCAACAACAGGAGCGTCCAGCAGTGCACTTGGGTCGACTCAAAGGCAGAGGCATGTCATGCAAGGGCGGTGCAACACTGCCTGCTGCTAGTAGGGCGCGCGGGGGCACCGAGAGCAGGGCAGTGGCGTCTGTAGCAAAAGGGAATCTGTAGCGGCTGGGGGAGCAGACGACGGATGGCACGCACATCGCGGTTCCTGCTCTGACGGCAGCGGCAGCGAGCCCAGCGCAAAGCACACCAGCGGCACAGCGGGCGCGTCGGCAGCGCGCGCCTGACGCGCGGTGAGGGGGAAGGGGGGGGGTTTGAGCAAGGGGAGAAAGGAAAGGATGTGAGGTTGAGACGAGGGGAACGGGAGGGGGACGAGATTGAGAAATAGAGACGAGGAGAAAGGGCGGGGATGAGGTTGACAGGGGGAGAAAACGAGGGGGGGAAGGGACTAACCCCAGCCGATAATCAACCAAGCCTATAATCAACCCAGCCGCTCTCGTGAGAGCCGGATAAGCCCAGTGGCAGTTGAGAGACCGGGAGTTACATGCGAGGGAAGGAGAGGGTGGGGCCTAAGGAGCGAGCGACGGAGGACGGAACGATTGTGAGGGGAAGGGCAGACGGCAACGTGCTGCTCACCCCCCGGGCGGCGGTCCATTGCTTGTAAAACTCGAACCTCACCACGAGCGCGTGCTCCGGCACCTCCGCTGCGCACCGGGGCCAAGGATGCACGATCGGAGGGGGGGGGGGGGGGGGAAGGGGGGGAGGAGGAGGGTAGGGGGAAGGTTCGGGGGATTGGTGCGGAGAGAAGTAAAGAATGCGGTGGGGAGTCGCACTTGACGCGTGAATCCGCGCTGCCTCTTCTCACTATGGCGAAGCGGATGCGCGGCACTGCTCCGACAGCAGCGACTGGTTCGACTTATGCGTGACGGCCGCAGCGCAAAAGAGAGCATTTCCAACAGTCAGAAGCTTGACGGCCATGTGGGAATCTCACCCGTGCTCCAAGTTTAGCGAGAATCAGCCGGCAATGGGAAGTACGCCCAGTGGAAGCGGCCTACCAGGGAAGTACGCCCAGTCGATGCGGCCTACCAGGGAAGTACGCCCAGTCGTAGGGGGCGACGGCGCTGTTGGGATACGACGCCGTCGCAATCTGCATGAGGTTCGGGTACTCTCTCGCGCCAGAGCGTCGCACGGTGTCGCTGAGCGTCGCACGCCGACGAGAGGTGCGCCATGGGGGAATAGGCGACGACGAGGACGAATGGGGGAGGGAGGAGGGGTGGGGGGCGGAAGGGGATGCGCAGGAAAGGAGGAACGGGAGAAGGAGGAGGCAGACGTAGCGACGCGCGGCGGACGCCATGGAGAGACGCGAGGGAGCAGCCTGAGAGACGCGAGGGAGCGAATCAATCGAGCGGTTTAGCGCAAATCAGTCCATGCGAATTTAGCGCCGCGAGTAGGCCGTTCGTCCAGTAAAGGCTGTTCAATCGTCCGTGTGAATGTACCGGCCAGTAGAAAGCGCCAGAACTTCGTAAACCCGCAACTAGACCATCACGAACGCGAGACAAGGCAAATCATCCGCTAACTTGGGAACTACGCCCGTCCATGCGATGGTTAGTGGGAATCTTGACTAGCCCCTGCTTTTGTCTCGGCCCGTTGTCACCGGATGTGGCTGGCGCCACAGCCCCTGTAGAAAGGCAGCAGCTGTTTTGTGAAGTGAACCTCCCCAGGGCAGCTCCTCTCTCAGGGCTCGACACTTTGGGGGACTCGCCGAGTTCACAACAGGCAAGTTGCAAGTGCACCGAAAATACCAATTGACATGGATGGGGCCATCATCCACCTGGGCAGGGCGCTTTGCGGACATCGTCTGGTAAAACGCAGGATGGGTTTACGGTAGCAGTTCTGGTGTCACCTTTCTGTGAATCGTTGGTTCAGTGCTGACCGAAATCAAGGGTAGAAAGGGCATTGTTTTTGCAAGGCACCCGCCAGGGCTCTCGCTAAGCCTAGGGTTTTCGGTTAGGTCATGGAATCGTCCCTGAAAATACCCCTTAGCGGACGGAATCGCTTAAATATTACCCGTTAGCATACGGATTCGTCGAAGAGCTAGCTATTTTTGGTTTGAAACATCCTTGAAGGCAAATGGCCTTGGCCAGGGCTAGGAAAAGCCGTCGAAACCCCGGGGACTGTTTTTGGCGGAACCCGCACCTCAGGCAGTTGGAAGAGTAGAAAAACTCCCGGCAACTAACCTCACGCTTTGCTTAGTGGAGGAATTTGGGAAAAGTAGAGGGGAGTGGGAATGTGTGATACACCACTACGACAGATTTTCTACTGCAATTCTCTTCGTATGGAATCAAAGAAAATTAACCCGCAATGTCAAGGAATCGCACGACAAGTAATCCTTTAGGTAGACGGAAATAAAAACCTTTTACTATACAAACAAACGAAGTCAGTTCGTAAAAAACTTTAAATTTCGCGAGATATAGGGTAATTACTCTGTTAGCCAGAGCCCTGCCACCGGCCTGTGGGATACCGAGGTTGTGGTGTGGCGATTTCAGTGTTCCCGTCGCGTCGCCCTTGGAGACTCCACTCGGCGCGCCGACCTCTTCCAAACCACCGCAGTTAGTATCACAGGGCAAACTATATAGCACCATTTAGTCACCCCCCGATAGAGCATATTCCATTATGCTGTTATTATAAGCGAGTCCTATACCATGACTTCAGCTGCGCATGACAAACAAAGGAAGTCCTTATCGAGTATCGAGAATATTCTCCCATGATCAAGCCGCAGGTGCGTCTTTTACCTGAACCGCACCGCAACGCTGACGGAACACAGGTTTGGAACAGTTACGCCCGTCAACACCTGGCAGGGCAACGGCCACGTCTGCTCACCTAACTTCTCACGGCCAACAACAGTTCCACCAATCAGCGGCAGCCCGAGGGGACGAACGGGCAGTGGTCATTTCCAGGTGCAGCTGGCCACCTGGACTCCGATGACATCAGCTCAGCACAGCTTTGCTCAATCCGTGGACAGCGGGCTCGGATTGATCGCACGTGGCAGCGGAACGGTCAGCAAGGGCTGGTTGGTTGGTCGGCCCGCTGGGGTAGGTGTTGCGAAAGAGCAAACGTTCATCCGCGTTTGAAGCTTTCCTGTCAAGCAGAGCCCCCCACAGATGCTTCGCCCTAGGGATTAGCTGGGAGAGCAATTTGTTGCTCCATTCACTACTTATCCGCCTCACATCCTCGTGTTAGACTCGTACTCTGTCGCATAGAATTTCCGTAGTCCTCCTTGCAGTCGCAGTTCTCCTCCGCCCTTGGACGCCAGATATCCCTATCGTTTCTTTGTTTCTTCCCAGTGACTGCGATTGTATCGCCGCGAACTTAAGATCGCATCGCCACCGCACAGCCCCGCGGCAGCATGAAGGCTCTCATTCTCGTGGGCGGCTTCGGCACGAGGCTGCGGCCGCTCACCCTGAGCGTGCCCAAGCCGCTCGTCGACTTCGCCAACAAGCCCATGATCCTCCACCAGGCACGTCCGCCGCGCCCTCTACCGAGATTTTCTCATTGCGCGCTTGGCGATCAGCACCATCCCATCGCAGTGGTCACAACCTCCGCGTCGGTGCCTAACATGCCATGCCATTCGCGTCGTGTGCGTGCAGATCGAGGCCCTTAAAGCGGCGGGCGTCGACGAGGTCGTTCTCGCCATCAACTACCAGCCCGAGGTGCGGCCCTTCTCTCGGAATCTCCTTGCGGATCTTTCACGAATCTTCTCAATCATTAGGTCACCTAGCTCAGGTGCAATCCCTCGACGTGCTAAAACCAAATTTCAAAAAAGTTTATTCAAAATCGAATCCACACCCGCCCCTAACCCGCGTGACCCCCGTGGGCCGGCCGAACAACATCCAGGTGATGCTGAACTTCATCAAGGAGTACGAGCCGAAGCTGGGCATCAAGATCGTGTGCTCGCAGGAGAAGGAGCCCATGGGCACGGCGGGCCCGCTCGCCCTCGCCCGACACATCCTGGACGACGGCTCGGGCGACCCCTTCTTCGTGCTCAACAGCGACGTGATCAGCGAGTACCCGCTCACTCAGATGCTCGACTTCCACAAGGCCAAGGGCGGCGAGTGCACCATCATGGTCACCAAGGTCAGTCGCGCGCCCACTGCTTGCTCCTGCCTGCGATTGATTCATTTCATTTTCGTGTGCGAATGGTCCTGTCAGCCAAATTTCACAAATGCTTTCTTCATCGGCACATGTTCCGCCATATTTCATGCTTTTTCGATATTGCTCGCACTTTTCAGTGCTGTTGAATCAAGTTCTCACTTTTTCTTTCCCACTCCACGGTACTCGTTCCCCCTGCCTGCAGGTGGAGGAGCCGTCCAAGTACGGCGTGGTGGTGCTGGACGAGGCGACGGCGTGCGTGCAGCGGTTCGTGGAGAAGCCCAAGGTGTTCGTGGGCAACAAGATCAACGCCGGCATCTACCTGCTCAACGCCGCCGTGCTCAACCGCATCGAGCTGCGCCCCACGAGCATCGAGAAGGAGGTCTTCCCCAAGATCGCCGCCGAGAACAAGCTCTTCGCCATGGTGCTGCCCGGCTTCTGGATGGACGTCGGCCAGCCCCGCGACTACAACAGCGGCTTGAGGCTCTACCTCGAATCACTGCGCCAGAACCAGTGAGTGGATCTCGGGAGAAACGATGTATCGTATTTCGATTTCGAGTAGGGTGGATTGGAGTCTCGTGCCTCAAGAGTCCTGCAGAAAAAGTTCGCTGCACTGCTTTAAGTATTTAACAACACCCCCATCTTGGTCAATCCGGACCTCGGGCTTGAACCAGCACGACCCCCTTGAACGCGCTATGGCCTCGTTCCCCACCTCTGATAGACCCTTCGCCCACCGTCCCTTCCGCCACCGTCCCTTCCGCCACCGTCCCTTCCGCCACCGTCCCTTGTTGGGCTGCCTTCTGTTAGGCCCGAAGCCGCTAGTCCGCTCCAATGGTGCCTCTGTCGCTGTCTGGTTGCGACAATCCCGGAAGTAGCCAAGGCACGGATGTCGTTGCATGCGTGCATCTGTAGCACCAACTCTGTATTTCTTCTGAACGCACGCCGCGTTCAAGGGACTGCAGCTGCTGATTCACCCGCGAGCACTGGGGGACTCAGGGAGTACGCGAACGGATGCCGTGAAGGCGGGGTGGCTCTCTGCCCGCATCCACTCGCGGCCGCGTTGCGCCTGCATGTGGCTAACAGGACAGCCTCCGTTGTTCCTCCCTGCCTCCCTCCCTCCCCTGTTCGCAGCCCCGACAAGCTAGCGACGGGCAAGCACATAGTGGGCAGCGTGCTGGTGGACGAGAGTGCGCGCATCGGCGAGGGGTGCCTGATCGGCCCGGACGTGTCCATCGGGCCGGGCTGCGTCATCGAGGACGGTGTGCGCCTGTCGCGCTGCACCATCATGAAGGGCGTGCGCATCAGCAAACACGCCTGCGTCACCGGCAGCATCGTTGGGTGAGTAGTGGCGGTGGGAGGTGGCTAGCTGGGTGTGTTGTGTGCACGCATGTGCACTATCATGCAGGGGGTCGCATCAGCAAGCATGCCCGCATCACCGGCAGCATTGTTGTGTGAGCTCGTGGGGAGGGGTGGTGCTGAGTCCTTTTGCTGGTGGGGGTGTTGGTGGTATGGGTGTTGGGGCTATGGTGTGGATGGGCTAGTGCACCTACTGGCATGGATTTACAAACGTGTGGTTGTGCACATGCATAAAGCCACACAACACACACTGCAGTATGCACTTGCGGCCTCAACATCACAGGCATGCTGTCTGACGCACTCATAACCCCATGCAAGGTTTGAGCACACAGCCACACTTATCGCAGACATGGATGCATATGGGTGTGCAGTGCTTGCGCTTCCATTCCCATCTGCTCATACCTGCACGCATGCGCACTGTGATCCACCCCATTACACGCACGCTACCCTGCCTTCACGCACACCATACACAGAATCAGTCTGCTGTGAGCTAACCTCCTCATACTGCCCTTGTTGCGTGCTGTTGCTTACGTCTGCCAGGTGGCACTCGACGGTCGGGCAATGGGCGCGGTTGGAGAACATGACGGTGCTGGGGGAGGACGTGCACATTCAGGACGAGGTGTATGCCAATGGGGGGGTAGTGCTGCCACACAAAGAAATCAAGGCTAACATTCTCAAGCCCGAAATTATCATGTAGATAAACTATAGTATGTATGGAGTGCAAGCTCCAGTAGGTTGTAGTGTGTATGGCACCCTTGTATACCATTTTCTTTCTTACTTTGACATCCAACTCAATGGCTGATTTTGCTGCTTCCTCTCTCCGCAAGGGACAACTATTGTAAAAGTAAGCCACGTGTTTAGTGTGGCCGGAATCTAGAGTTGGTGGTCTCAGACAGGGCCTCAGATTGCAGGCTTTTTACCCTGATTCAGGGTAAAATCAGGGCCTTTTTGGGGGGTGACCCTGAAGGTCAGGATTTTCTGAAGACACAGGCCTGAAATTTCAGCCTTTTTTTAGGACAGAACTCTGTATTCAAGTGAGAAAATGTAGAACAAGGCATACAACGGAAAATAACCTAATGGGTTGTACTCCTTAAGGCACAACCCTATATAGTCTACAGAAACATACAATATATCTTGACACACCCCCTAGACTGGATAGGGACAGTGCCCGATGAGAGAGAAACAACTCAGGGTGGCACTACTAGTCCAGCCTCTGAGGCAGGTGTCTAAAGACCAGTCAAACAAGTACAGACAAGGCAAGAGCAAGACCCGGGTGGCACTACTAGTCCAGCCACTGGGAAGAGGCCACAAGGCCAGTCCGGGTAATATATATAAAAGTCTGTACACAATCAAGGTCCTAGCAAGTGAGAGGCTACAGGAACGAGACCTAGCTGTACACAGTGTCGCTGATGATCTTTAGGCTCAAGCGCCTTAGAGGCCGAGTGTACTACACGAGCCTGGCGACGCTGTTGCAGCACGCGTAGGAGGAAGTACCGCAGCTGGATTTGCTTCGCTCTCCTCAAGTCATGGCTCCTGACACTAGAGGATCATGGCCCTCTTGTAAGCGTACAGAACCGGGGCAGAGCTAGGCCGCTCACCCAAGTCGGTGAGCAAGAAGGTCAGCCAGCGGAGCTCCTGTGCCGCCATGGCACCTGCGTAGATCTCAGCCTCACAGCTAGACTGGGCAACAGACGAGGAACGGGTGGACCTCCACGAGATGGCACCTGCACCAAGGCTAAATGAGTAGCCCTGTGAGGACCTGAGAGTCTCGACGTCGTCTGCCCAATAAGCGTTTGTGTGCTCGGTAAGGACCACTTGTCTGCGTCCTCCTAGCACTAGCCCCATGCCCGATGTACTTGCTAGATAACGCAAAACCCTCTTAGCTGCCGACCAATGCTGTGGTCAGTGTCTCCTTGGGGCCACAAAGCGAGTCTAGATGCTGAGAGGGTATGCGAAATCTGGACGAGTGCTCATCAGGTACATGAGGTAACCCACCAGCTCTGCTTAGTGACCACTAGGTTCTACAGCCTCCTCAGGGACTTGGGCACAGGGTGTGTGGTCTACTGACAGAGGGGTGGGCGGTGCGGAAGAGAACAGAAGGCCGAACCTCTGAAGGACCTGGCGCACCAAGTGTGACTGTGAGAGAGTGATGGTGCGCGCTGCTCTGTCCCTGGAGATTTGCAAGCCAAGGTAGCGGCGCAGCTCTCCTAGGTCAGAGCAGGTGTGTCTTCTCAGCACCTCGGCCTTCACGGCGGCCAGTGCGTCTCTGTCTGCAGTAGCAAAGCTCAGATCGTCTACATAGACAAGGATGTAGAACAGAGTCTGGCCAGAACGGACAAAGAGAGAGGGGTCTGCAGACAGAGGGAAGAACTGCAAGTCAGCAAGTGTAGCATGCAGCATGTCGTGCCACTCACAGGGCGCCTGTCGCAAGCCGTAGAGGGGGTGCCGGAGGAGCCACTCGGTGCCAGGGAAGAAGGTACCGGAGAAGCCCTGGGGGCGGCGCAGGTAGACCTGTTCGTGTAGATGCCCTGGAGGAAAGCTGTGGAGAAGTCGAGGGAGTGCAGCTCGTAGTCACGCTGTGCTGCTACGTATAGCAGCGCCCGAAGAGTGGTCATCTTCGGGGTCAGAGCGAAGGTCTGTAAGAAGTCCACCCCCTCATGCTGACTGAAGCCTCGAGTGACGTAGCGTGCCGTGAAGACAGGCAGCTCTCCAGGAGGGCGCTTCACCTTGAAGAGCCACCGGCCATCGTCTACGTTCACCCCATGTGGGGGAACTGCGTCGACGAAAGCATTGGTGGATTTTTAAGATGCCATCTCCTGCTCCATGGCAGCTATCCACTGAGAGGTCTAGGGTCCCGAGGTGGCCTCAGCGTAGGTGTGAGGGGTCGGAATGTCGAGGGCGTCTAGGTCACCCTCAGGGACTAGTAGCATGGAACAGAGATGGGGAGCGGCCTCATGTAGGAAAGCGAGCTCGAACTGCATGTCCTCTAGGACGTCACTGCCAAGAGCAGCCACACCCCTGACGCTCGGAGGGCAGGCAGGGTCAGAGACCAGAGCGGTGGCGTAGTCCAGGCGGCGGGTAGCGGCGAAGTCAGTGACAGCAGCGTGAAGAAACGACAGACTCGAGACAGGAACGGACGGGTCGGTAACGAGAGAGGCAAGGATACGAGGAACAAGGGGACGCGCAGCACGGAGGAAGTCCAAGAATGGAGGCGGGGCCACAGCAAGCGACGACGGAGGAGGAGACGGGAGGAGAGGAGGAGCACGAGACGCGTGAGAGCAAAGCAACATAGGGTGAGTTCGTGGAAAAGGGAAGGTAGGAGGAGCACGAGACGGACGATGAGATCAGACGTGAGACGAAGGAGTCGGGTCAGGAGAGAGGGGAGGAGACACAGGAGGAGAACGCGAAGGGAAACGAGCTGGAGAGGAGTTCGGGGGAGAAACACGAGGCCATGGACCAGCAGAGGAGGAGGCGGGGGCAGTGGGGGAGGCAGCGACGGGCGGTAAGGGGAAGGAAGACCAAGGAGGCGAACAGTAGACACCGGCGGCGACAGCTGCGATTGCTGCCTGACTCCAACACCAGAACCTCCAGCGACAACACGTCTCCCTCCAAAAAGCCCCACGCCAGCACCCCTAGAGCCCGCTCTAGAACAAGCTCCAGCCCGCTCCCCAGCACCCCCAGAACGCACGAACCCCAGCGGCAGTTACGACGGCGGCTACGGCTGTTGCGGCAGCGGCAGAGGCGGCTGCGGTGGGGATAGCAGCGGCCGCGACAAGGAAGGCGAGGCCGGGGCAAGGACAAGCGGGGGAAGAGACTCCGCCGAGCCGCGAGAGTCAGCGGACTCCTCAGCAGGGACAACTGACGGGAGGGGGGTGACGTGAGACACACCAGACGGGGCAGGGCGGGGAGGGGGGTGGACAGGGTCGACCGAGGGAGGGGGGGGCACTAGGAACTGGGGGGGAGTGACCGGGGGACCACGGTGGGGAAGGCGGTGGTAGTAGGAGACGGACTCGTCAAAAGTGAGGTCACGAAAGTGAAAGAACCGGTGGGAAGGCGGGTGGTAGAATTGCCAATCCGACGAGTCGAGGGGGAAACCTAGGAAGACACAGGGGACAGTGCGGGCAGTGAGCTTGTCCGTGCCAGAGGCCAGACACCGGGTCCCTGGGGAACGTGGTGAGGGGGGCACCAGTGACAGCCTCAATACAGACAGCGTACCGCTCGTGCCCATGGAACGTAGTGGTGACGCCAAGGTCCTGGAGGCAGCCGACATCAACTAGGTTTCTAGAGAACGAGGGGATGTGCAGGCCTGTAAGCGAGCCTAAGGGAACCGCCGGACAGGGGAGAGAAGTGGAGCTCCGGGCAGCTACAGGACCGGAGGAAGGGTCTGCAAGAGCAACTGCAGCAGGAGCGGCAAGCGGCGTAAGCGTCGTGGAGTCGCGAAAGAAACACCGGGTAGTGCCGGAGTCCAGGGTGAAGGAGAGCGCGGCAGCGGCGACACAGGTCGGAGGAGCGAGGGAGGACCCTAGGCTAAACAAGGCAGGGGATCCTACGCCTGACGCAACAGGGGAGCCTGAACTATGCACACTGGGCACACCTACGCTAGGCAACACAGGGTAATAGGAACCAGTCACACTAGAGTTATCAACATACAGCTCATACAAAGCAGAGCTAATCTCATCCATGTCCATATCAAAGATCCGAACACGACGACGGAGCGGACTGTGCCAGTCGGGGAGGTTAGGTGACGGGCCGAAGCGGAGACGAAACATGTCGTCTAGGCGACGAAAGCAACGAGCGGGGGTATGGCCGATCTTTCGGCACACGAGGCCGCGGCGAGGACCGGTCTGGAGCTGGTACTTGCAACGCCCGTCACTCTGACTACCACCCACGCAACGCCGCGCGAGCGACCACTGCGACCACCGTCACCTCCAGCTATAAGCCACCCGGGCGGGAGACGGCCGACCCTCCGCTGCTGCTGCTGCTGCTGCTGGGGCTGCTGCTCCGGGGCACCAGCCCCAGCCCCCTCGTCAGTACTACCAACGGGCGAGCCACCTCCACCACCGACATTACCCCCTCCTCCGGTACCTCCGCCGCGCCTAGCCTTGGGGCGGCGACCCTTACCCGGACGAAAATGCACTGCAGCGGCTGTCTCCAGTGCCGGATCTATCTCAGCAATCGCAGCAGAACTGTCGGAGTAAGAGCACTGAGCAGGGGCACAGCCTTGAAAGATCGATACCGCTAGACAGGGCGATAGAGCGCTGACGGGTCTCTATGGCAGATGGGGTGTCGACAAAGTCAGTGAGGGTGAGGTCAGCGGGGTGGAGACTAAGGAAGTGATCGCGGGCGGTGGCAAGGCGGTCAGGGAGGCGGGTGGCAAGCAGGTAGAGGGTAGTGCAGATGGGGGGCTGAAACACACGAAGCTGGGCCTCAGTGCAGGCAGCGCGCCAGGTCGTGTCTAGCGTGCGCAGGTGTGCGGCTAGGTCAGCGACAGTGGGGAAAGATGCAAGGTCAGGAAAGAGCATGGGCATGATCAGGCGACCTACAGAGGTAGAGGGCGGGGCCGCGGAGCCACGAGGTGACGGGGCAGCGGGGTCGCTAGGGGACGGGGCCGCGGGGCCGCTAGGTGACGGGGCCGCGGGGCCGCGAGGTGACGGGGCCGCGGGGCCGCTCTGGGACGGGGCCGCAGGGCGCTAGGTGACGAGGCTGCGGGGCCGCTAGGGGACGGGGCCGTGGGGCCGCTAGGGGACAGGGCCGCTGGGCCACTAGGTGACAGGGCCGGGGAGCCGCTAGGTGACAGGGCCGCGGGGCCACTAGGGGACGGGGCCGCGAGGCCGCTAGGGGACGGGGCCGCGGGGCTGCTAGGTGACGGGGCCGCAGGGCCGCTCTGGGACGGGGCCGCGGGGCCGCTAGGGGACGGGGCCATGGGGCCGCTAGGTGACGGGGCCGCGGAGCCGCAAGGGAACGGGGCCGGGGGGCCGCTAGGTGACGGGGCCGCGGGGCCGCTAGGGGACGGGGCCGCAGGGCGACAAGGCGGCTAGGACCTAGGGCAGAAGCGCTAGGGGGGGGGGGAGGGGGGGGCTACCTACTCATGATACCATGTTCAAGTGAAAGACTATGTAGAACAAGGCATACAAGGGAATATAACCTAATGGGCTGTACTCCCTAAGGCACACACCCTATATAGTCTACAGAAACATACGATATATGTTTGACACTCTGATCGATCAGCGTTACTAGTGTAGTGAGCCCTGTTTGTCCTGATTCGTGTAGCAGATTCGCAACCCCCACCCCTCCACCCGTGATTTCCGTGAGTGTCCCCAACCCTCCCTGTCAATCCAGCAGACTTGAATGCGACCGTCCATATTTGTTTCCGACGCGGTCGTACTTTCAAAGCCCAATCCTAGCCTTGGTTGGTCCTTCTGCGCCTGCTGCCATTGAGAACCCTGTGTCAACTAGAAAGAATTGATGATACAAGTGGTACAAAGGGGAATATATGTGTTCTCGTTGTACTCTCTAACAATGTACAACTATCTAGCCTATAACTTCTACATAGCAACATATGTATAAGTTGACACATCCCCTAGGCTAGATAAGGGGTAGAGCAGAGCAAGAAACACACAGCTCAGGATGGCATTACTAGTCCAACCTCTGAGGCAAGGGTCCAAAGACTAGTTAGCAAGGGTACAAATAAGACAAGAGCAAACCAGGGCAGCACTACTAGTCCGACCACTGGAAGAGTAGCCACAAGGCCAGTCCGAAAGGTATAAATATAGAGGAGTACACAATCAAGGTCCTAGCAAGTGAGAGTCTACAGGAACTAGACATAGCTGCAAGCAATGCCGCTGATGATCTTTAGGCGTAAGCACCTTAGTAAAGATATCAGCTGTGTTGGCACCGGAGGCCAAGTGTACTACGCGGGCCTGGCGACGCTGCTGTAGCTCGCGCATGAGGAAGTACCGCAGCTGAATGTGCTTCGCTCTGCCCTCAAGTCGAGGCTCCTGACACACGAGGATCATGGCCCTGTTGTCAGCGTACAGAACCGGGGCAGAGCTAGGCTGCTCACCTAAGTCGGCAAGCAAGAAGGTCTGCCAGTGGAGCTCCTAAGCCACCATCGCACCAGCTTAGATCTCAGCCTCACTGCTAGACTAGGGCAACAGACGACGAGCGATTGGACCTCCAAGAGATAGCACCAGAACCAAGGCTAAAGCAGTAGCCATGGGAGGACCTGACGGTCTCAGCGTCGTTTGCCCAAGAAGCGGCTGTGTGCCCAGTAAGGACCACTGGCCGACGTCCTCCCAGCATTAGCCCCATGTGTTAGAAATAGATTGCAAATCCTACTTTTGTATTTGTACTTTTATATCCTAGTTTAGGTTAGGAATGTTCTAGTGGGTTGGGATGTACTCACAAAATCCCAACCTCACCCAATTGTGATCCCTCCAATCTCCAATTACCCAATTGGAGATTTCAGAGCCGGCGACGGCTGCTGCTGCTGCAACGGCGACGGCTGCTGCGGCGGCGGCAGCGGCTGCTGCGGCTGCGACGGTGACAGGGGAGGAGGAGACACATGGGGAAGGACAGGCGGCGCAAACGGCGCTGCGGGGCTACCAGAGCCAGCCGACTCCTCGACCGGGGCAACCGACGGGAGGGGAGTGACGTGAGACACACCTGACGGAGCAGGACTGGGAGGGAGGGGAGCAGGGCTACCAGGGGAGTGGGGACTAGAAACTGGAAAGGGAAAACAAGGAGACCTCGGTGGGGAAAGCGGTGGTAAAAAGAGACAGACTCGTCGAAAGTGGCGTCATGGGCGTCAAAAGAAGCGGATAGACGGCGGGTGGTAAAAGTGCCAGTCAGACGAGTCAAGTGGGAGACCGAGGAAGACACAGGGGACAGTGCGGGCGGTGAGCTTGTCCGTGCCGGAGGCATGAACGTGAACGAGGCATCCCCAGACGTGGAACGCGGATGCGTCACCAGGGAACCTGGTCCAAAGAAGGGTCGGCGAAACCTGCGGCTGCTGAGACACGGCTAGAGGTTAAGCTGGTGAGCGGCATAGCGAACGGTGAACGGCCACAGAAAAAATGGGGTGCATTGGGATGGATCATGGAGGTACGAGCCACCTCCATGACCAAACCGATGCGTTGCTCATTGACCCCATTCTGCTGCGGGGAGTCCGGCAGGGTGTACGTCTCGGTGATGCCCTCTGCATGACAGAACTGACCAAGCCGACTAGAGGCGAACTCGCCGCCACGGTCGGAGTGGAGACACAGCACAGGGAGACCGCGCTGGAGGCACGCACCTACTAGCCACGAGATAAGAACGCCACGCACGTTGGCCTTCCGCTCCAGGGGAAACCCCATGGTGTAGCGCGGGAAGTCGTCGACTAGCACGAGAAAGTAGCGCTCGCGACGAAGTCTAGGGACGGGGGCTAGGCCCTAGACGTCCAAGTGTAGGGTCTGGAGGGGTGCAGTGGCAGGGCGAAGCGAGGAAGAGTGAGGAACACGGTGCAGCCGGCCCTCGACGCAGGGAGTGGACGGCGGCGCGGGCAAGGGAGGGAGGGCAGGGAGCGACGTAGGGAGGCCTAGGACGAGACCGTGCTGAGACATGTGATGCACACGCGCGAGCGCGGGGTGACCGAGGTAGTGGTACCACAGAAGTGATGGGTGAGTGAGCGATCGACAGGAGCAAGCCGCATCAACCTAGATAGACGCAGGACTTATGGAGGACGCGACCATGTCTGATCTGATCCATGTGTACAGTGGCGGATTAAATTGTCCACATGTTCTGCCTTTTTTGGCATTTTAATGAGTGCAGCGGCGTATACATTAAGCCTTAATGTATGGTGTGCATTCACGCTGAGAAGTTCAGTTAGAGCACTCACTCGAGTTGACAAACACCAAAGTAGTACCACACATGGTCCTTAAACACCTAAGCATAGCATAGGAGAACATGTGGACAATTTGTACTGAAAAAAGGTATCATACTAGATTCTAGGAAAACTAGTACCTAGTCCAGCGTCCCTTTGCCCGAATCACTGCCTTGATCCTCCTCGGCAGGCTGTCGATCAAGTTTGCACACACCTCCGGCGGTATCTTGTCCCATTCCTCCTGCACCCTCTCCCACAGCTCCAGCATTCCACTTGGCGGCTTTTCGTACTTCCCCAGCTGCCTTTTCAAGTGTGCCCACAGGTGCTCAATCGGGTTAAGGTCCGGGGAGCACGACGGCCATTCCAGCACCGCGTACTCCTGCTCCCCAAGCCAGTCTTGGACCAGACGAGACCTGTGCTTGGGATCATTGTCGTGCTGGAAAATGACCTCTGAGGGGGAAAGCTCGAAAAAATCGATGGTCTGTTTGAGCTCATCTTGCAAGATGCTGCGATACAGCGGCCCATCCATCCTGCCATCTATCTTGCACATGAACCCCGCCCCCTCATATGTCATGCAACCCCACACCATCACAGAACCGCCCCCATGCTTAACTGTCTGTTGGACTTGGTGGCTCCGAAGGCTGGTGCCCTCGCGAATCCAGGCGTACACACGTCCGTCGGAGCAGTAGCGGTTTATCTTCGTCTCGTCAGACCAAATCACCCGCCTCCAGTCCTCCAGCGTCCAGTCGGCATGCGCCCGCGCGAAGTCGAGACGATCTCGGATGTTTTTCGGTGAGAGCCTGGGTTTCTTGGGCTGATGCACGGCGATCAGCCCCGCGGATCGTAATGAGTTCCGGACCGTCTTCGAGTCTACGGCGAGATCGTGCTTCTCCAACAACATCTTGGCCGCGTCTACAGAGCTTTTCGCCTCGCCGCTTGTCATCGCGCGTATTACTCCGCGCTGGAGACGGGTAGTGATTAAGCGGGGGCGGCCGGCCGAAGGCATCGTAGGTCGCACCTCCTCGCGACTAGTCTCGGCAGCGAGTTTCAAACCGTAATCGTGCACGGAGCTCTTGCCTATGCCAAGAACTTTCCCTATTTTCCTAGTCGAATGCCCCGCACGCAACATGCTTATGATCCTCGCGCGCTTCCTCTCATTTAACGGCTTCATAGCGATGCGGTCGTAGGCTCGCTTCCGGACTAACTCCTAAGCCAGCAACTGGTGCGCGTGACGATGTACACACCGAGTGACGGGGGAAAATAGATCTACTCTTCCGCTCGGTACGAAATGTCCACATCGATAGTCGAGGAGTAAATTTCAACCCCACTTTCCGTTTGTGTCACAATCGTGCCAAGCAAGAAACGGATGAAGCAGAACTCAAAAACATTGTAACAGAATGGCAAAAAATGGGTGTTACTATTTTCGAAACATGTGTGGCATAACGATACGTTTCAAAGTGTTAAACATCCGGGCAATTTAATCCGCCACTGTAAGTCAAACACAGGCACACCGTGGTGCAGCAGACTGAGCCAGTCAGGGAGGTCCGGGGCTGGACCGAATCGGTGATGGAAGAGGTCATCGAGGCGGCGGAAGCAACAGGCAGTCGGGTGCGAGCGCCGGCACACAGTGCCATGAAGGGGCCCGAGCTGGTAGTGGCAGCTCACAAAACCGATGCCGCCGGAGGACGCCGAGCTGCGAGGGCCACCACCACGGCCACCACCTCCAGGGGCTCTTGGCCACCCCAGCGGGAGGCGAGGCCAGGGCTGCTGGTGCTGCTGCGGCGGTTGCTGCTACTGCCGTGGCTGCGGCTGCTGCTACTGCGATTGCGACGACTGCTGCTGCTCTAGGATACCAGCTCCAACCCCCTCGTTAGAACCACTGTCCCCGCCACCACCACCAGCGCCACCACCACCAGCGCCACCACCACGGCCTCCCTTGGGGCCACGGCGGCCCCGATGCTGGCGCTGCTGCGGGTAAACCGCAGCTGCTGTCTCAGTGGCTGAGGCAGTCATGCCAATTGCGGCTAAGACATTAGGGTACATGCACTGGGAGGGAGTACAGCCCTTTAAAATGGGGGCTGCCGCGACACCGCTCGACTAAGCGATAGTGCGCTGGCGAGTCTCTATCTCAGACAGAGCAGTGACAAAGGCGGTCAGGGTGAGGTCGGGAGGGTGCTGACTAAGGAAGTGGTCGCGGGCAGTGGCTAAGCGGTTAGGCAGGCGCAGGGCAATGAGGTACAGGGTAGCGCAGAATGGTGGGGGAAAAGCAATGAGTTGGGTGGCAGTGCTAGCAGCACGGTAGCTAGTCTCTAGCACACGGAGGTTGGTAGCGAGGTCAACTACAGTAGGGAAAGCGGAAAGATCATGGAAGAGCATGGGTAGGATCAAGCAGCTAGAAGAGGCGAAAGAAGGCATGGAGTAACGCGCAACTACGGCAGCGAGGAAGTCCTGGGCGTTTGCGACAGCGGTAAAGCGCGGACGCTCAGACAGGGGAAGGGCATGGCTAATGCCAAGCTGTGCTACAGCGTCGCGAGAATCCCAGACAGCGCGATCGAGCGCAGCAGCAAATGCCTCGGTCTCAGCAGTGGTGGGGTCAGCAGGGAGGGGATCAGATGCAGGGGGGCGGGGGAGCAATCCATCAACATGCATAGCAAGGGAGTGCCCATCCTGGCGCTGACCTGTCAGGTGCCGGCGGAGGTCGACGAGCCAGGCGGGGAAGTCGATCGCGTGCCCCTCAGCGTCCAAGCGAAGAACGGCGTCCGCCATCGCACAGTGTGACACCGGCACAGCGGCTCGGTGGCACAGCGACATAGCTACACGGCGGCTCTGCGGCTCGGCGGCTCAGTGGCTCGGCTGCACGGCGGCTCAGGGTCACGGCGGCGCAGCGGCTTGACTGCATGGCGGCACAACGACACGGCGGCTCGGCGACTCAGCGGAGGGGCGCTCCAGCGGGGGAAGCAGGGCAGGCGGCTGAGGAGGGCTGGAGGCGTGCCGGGCTGGTGGGACGAGAAGGGCCGGCGGAGCGCTAGGGGCCAGGGGAGAGCGTCAGGAGCCGGGGCGCGAGGAGCCGACGAGGGCGCTAGAGGCCAGCTAGGGTGCAAGGGGCCAGCGAGGGCGCGAGGGGCCGGCTTGGGCGCGAGGAGCCGGCGAAGGCGCAAGGAGCCAGCTAAGGCACGAGGGGCCGACGAGGGCGCAAGGGACCAGCGAGGGCGCGAGGGTCCGGCTTGGGCGCGAGGAGCCGGCGAAGGCGCAAGGAGCCAGCTAAGGCACGAGGGGCCGACGAGGGCGCAAGGGACCAGCGAGGGCGCGAGGGGCCGGCGAAGGCGCAAGGGGCCGGCGCAAGCACGAGGGGCCAGCGAGGGTGAGAGGGGCCGTCTCGGGCGCAAGGGGCCAGCGAAGGCACGAGGGGCCAGCTAGGGCGCGAGGGGCCGGTAGGGGCGCGAGGGGCAAGTAGGGGCGCAAGGGGCCGACTACAGCGCGAGGGGATGATTGGGGCGCGAGGGGCCGGTTGGAGCACGAGGGGCCAGCTACAGCTCGAGGGGGGGCCGACTATGGCTCGAGGGGCCAGCGAGGGCGCAAGGGGCTGGAGGTGGCGCGAGGGGCCGACAAGGGCGCTAGAGGCCCGCTGAGGCGTGAGGAGCCGGCGACGGGGCGAGGGGCCGACTAGGGCACGAGGGGCCCGCTAAGGCGCGAAGAGCTAGCTAGGGCGCGATAGGCTAGGGCGCGATAGGCTAGGGCGTGGGGCGGAAGCGGGTGGGTGGACCTACCTACTCATGATACCATGTCAACTAGAAAGAATGGATGATACAAGTGGTACAAGGGTGAATATATGTGTTCTGGTTGTACCCTCTAACAACATACAACTATCTGGCCTATAAATTCTATATAGCAACATATGTATAAGTTGACACCCTGCTGCCACATAATACTAGGCATATACTACCCAGCGTGCTTTCTGTGTATAATCATGTTTACTCAGCGTGAAAATTTCTAGGGACCCTGATGGATGTCACAAGAGCTAGGTAGCTAGGAAGCCATGACAATGGCGAGAGGGTTTAGCTAGGAGAAAATTGACGAGAGAAAAGAGAGTTGAGAATAGAAGAGAGAGGGATACGAGGAGGGGTGTTGTACCCTCTACAGTAAGTTTCAGTAACACCTACCAAGCCTACAATTATATAACATATATATAATTTAACACACCCCCTAGGCTTGGTAGTAGAAGAAACCACACACACCCACACCCCCTAACCTAGCACCCCCAATTCCCAGCAGCAGCCACGACTAATCCGGCGTGGCCAACCCCATGGCCCAGGAGATGGCGACGGCGGCAGCGGCGGCGGCGGTGGCGTGCAGCAGCAACAGGCCAGCAGCGACAGCGGCGGCGGCAGCGGCTTCGACGACAGCGGCGACGGCAGCGGCGCCCGCCCTCTCGGCGGCGTGGCCAAGCTCCGCGACGATGGGGAAGACCCTCACGAATCAGGCATCGGCTGTGGCGAGGAGGAGGGGACGCACAGGAAAAGGGGGGGGGGGGGGGACGGGCCGTGGTCGAGCATCATGCCCGTGGCTGGCGTGCGGGCGTCAAGACTGTCGGTGCCTAAAACGGGGCGCTGGCCGCTGCCGACCGTGCCGTACGCGCGCAGGCAGCACGTCGCCACGGCAGCACAACGACGCCGTCACGCCGCTATGGCTCAACGTTGACGACGCCATCACGCCACCACGGCTCGACGTCGACGATGCCGCCACGGCGTGACGTCGACGCCACGACTGCGCGACGCCACGGCAGCGCGTCAAAACGGCCGCTGCAGCACGACGCGGCCGGTGGCACCACGCGGCCGGTGGCACGACGCGGCCGGCGGCACGACGATGCCACCACAGCAGCATGACGCGGCCGCCATGGCAGCGCGAGAGGGAGAGGAGTAGTGCGCGGCGGAAGTGTGGGGAGCAGGCCCGGGAAGGGCAACCTGCTCTGTTACCATGCCACAAGAGCTAGGTAGCTAGGAAGCCATGAAAATTGCGAGAGGGTTTAGCTAGGAGAAAGTTGACGAGAGAAAAGAGAGATGAGAATAGAAGAGAGAGGGATACAAGGAGGGGTGTTGTACCCTCTACAGTAAGTTTAAGTAACACCTACCAAGCCTACAATTATATAACATATAATCGTCGCCGCTCGCCACTCCATTTGATGCGACAGTCGCCCGTCCGCCAGTCGATGCTCGGGTTGTATTCACGCAGCCAATCGCGTCCTAGTAGAATGTCGCGGCCGTCCAAAGTTGTCGCCAGCATCTTCGTCGTGAAACTGAAATTTTCGCCGCATGTCACTCGCACGTGAGGTACCCGCTCCCGAATTGCAAGTGGTGTGCTGTCGACCAGTCGCGCGCCGATTTTGGGCATGCAGCCCTCCAGTTGCAATCGCATTTTTTTCGCATTCGTCACGTCCCTCCCCGCCATCAACGAATATTTTGATGCGGGTGTCGCCAACTCTTCCTTGAACCAGCAGAGGGCAATCAACCGGTTCACCACCATGATTCAGCCAGGAATGGTCGATAGCCCGAATCGGCACTATAATCTGGAGGGGGTGTTGGCGTTTGGGCGACGCAGTCAAGTCAGTAGGTGGCCCATCTGCTACTGACGATCTCCATTTCCTGACTGCTTCTTGTCGTTAGGTAAGTTCTTCTTCAGCTGCGGGCAGTCCCTCACCATGTGA
Organism: Closterium sp. NIES-67; assembly: GCA_027943415.1. Taxonomy (NCBI): domain Eukaryota; kingdom Viridiplantae; phylum Streptophyta; class Zygnematophyceae; order Desmidiales; family Closteriaceae; genus Closterium; species Closterium sp. NIES-67. Next base: position 126,181 of record BQMB01000050.1, read on the forward strand.
CCCGGCTGGTTGCAATGGAAGCAGGTTCCCGAAAATACTCGAGCTGCAAATACGTCCACGCAGTTGATTGATGTGTGTTGGGGCTGGCCTCGAAAGCAATTTCCCTCCCAAAAACCCGCTCTCGCGAGTCCACGTCATGCGTCCAGCGTGTCTGCTATGCGAGCTATTTGGTTGAAGGTCGCCGGGGCTCGCAGGACGATCTCTTGCCGAATCTCCGGCTTGAGACCACCCATATAGCGATCGATGCGCTCGTCTTTGCTAAGTCCTCCAATTTGGTCGCAGATTGCCAGAAACGACGCCGTGTATTCTTGGACAGAGCCCAACTGTCTCTACATCCGAAGCTTTGTGCGAGCATTTTCGCGATTGGATATGTGCTCGAATCTGCCCTTCAACGCTTCGCCCCACTCTTTCCACGTGCGCATCGTGGCCGACCCAAAGATCGGTTCTGCATTCGCCGTTGATGAACTCAGCTCCCCATCTAGCCCGTTGATTCCCTGCCGGGGCTCCTCCCTCATCAAGATGCATGCGCCACCGGTCGAGTACCGGTCCCCTCAACAGCGACACAACCAAGTTGACACATGATATATTGTCATTAATACTTGCTGCCGTGAAGAAGATTTCCATGGCGAACAACCACCCGCTCACTGTTGTTGTCTTGTCGGTCGGGTTGAACGACGGAGGCATCGGTGGTTTGATTTTAATGGCTGCCCGCGGCTCGCTGTTGACTTCTTCAACTGCTTCAGGTGTTGCCGACACCCTCGCTTTGCTCGCAGTATCCTCGTCTCGGGTAACAGGCCGCCCCTGACGCATTTCACCCCGCATCTGGTGAAGCGACGAGTTTTCGTTGCGCAGTGTTTGAACTTCGCTTCCCAACGACTCGAACTTATATGCGAGTTGTTGAAGCTGGGCCTGCAGTGTCGTCAATGTAGCCGCCCTGGCTTGCAACTCGTCAAACTCCTCCTGAGTCACGTTCCTAACGCTACGACGGGCAGAGGTTTCCGGCGTGGCAGACATGCTGGAAATTTGACCTGACAGATATGTGGGTGCACACGCTTTTAGTTGGAGGAGATTTAACGAGCTCGCCTACCAACCGCTGGCCAACCCTCTATTCTATCGGGTCATCTCCCTATATAAACGGACTACTTTACGGAAGACTAAGCGGGCAAGAACGGGGCTCTCATACCAGCTGTTATGAATTAATCAGAGTAACAATAGGTAGTGTAATAAAGGAGTCATGATTCAAGTGTGTCGATACAAATGAGGGCCTAGGCATTTATAGGCACGAATAGAGCTAGCCAAGAACCACGCGAACAGGTTGCGGCGGTCCGGTTGGCGAAAGCCACGGAAGTGCCGCGGGTCTAGGTTTGGGTTCACGAAATGGTTCGGGACCGAAGAAGTTGGCCGAGCCTGGACTTCCGAGAGTCAAGGGCGTACGCGCTGTAGTCGAGCCCAGTAAGGACAAGGGGATTTCCTTACAAGCAGAATGACTAGAAACATGGTACATGGTGGTTTTGACCTAAATTGTTGTACTCACTAAGGCAATTGTAATTATCAAACATATTTGTATATGTTTAGTAGACTACATAGGGTCTTGCTATAGAGAGTACAACCCACTAGCTATATACTGTACCCCTGTAACCTCTCATTCTAGTCAAATCTTCCAACTCTGATATGGTATTATGAGCAGGTTAGGTCCCCCCCACCCACCCGCGCTTCCGCCTTAGGTCCTAGCCTGCCCCGTCGCCTAGCGCCTAGCCGCCCCACGGGCCCCGCTGCCCCGTTGCCTTGCTGGCTCCACGGCCCCGTTCCCTAGCGCCTAGCCACCCGTGGCCCCGCGGCCCCGTCACCTAGCACCTAGCCCCTGCGGCCCCATCACCTGGCTCCTAGCCGCCCGTGGCCCCCTCGCCCCGTCACCCAGTGCCCCTCGTCACCTAGCGCCTAGGCGCCCCGCTAGCCCCGCGGTGTCGCGTTACCCGTTAGAAGGCATGAGCCTCCCCACGGTTAATACAGCAGCAGGGGAAGAGGTGAGTGAAGCAGAGAATTATCAGAAGAAAGGGTTGCATAATTGAAATACAAAATACGGGAGAGAGAGGTACAGTGCTGTAATGTACAAAGTATGAAGGAGCTCAGGGATCGGGCCGCGAGGATAATGGGACCTAACAATTTCGAGGCACGAGCAAGAACGAGGTGGGGGAGGAAGGGACGTCAGCAATAGCCCCATCTGACGACAGGCAGGGACCAGGGAATCTCAGTTCCCTAGGAAAGGATGGGAGAGAGGCAAGGTAGCAGGGGAGACTGAGGTGCAAATAGATTGAGACTCAGTAGGCGAATCGTTTCTCGCTTGTATGTTTTCCTACTATACTGCAGTCATACTCTACGCCTACTGGAGTCCTGCAGTACGGGAATTCAGTCCCACGTGGATCTGAGCAGCCAAGAAGAGGCTTGTAACATAAAAGGGTGCTTGGTCCCACAGCAGCAGTCATCACCTACCAGAGACGGAATGGACAAAGGAAGAAGGAGGGTCGGGAGGAAGGATAGTTAAGAAAAGGAGGAGACAAGGGGGAAGCACGACAGCGGCCCTGTCACCTAGCGCCTAGGCGCCCGCGGCCCCGTTGCCCCGCCACCTAGCGCCTAGGCGCCCCGCTGGCCCCGCGGCCCCTGTCACCTAGCGCCCAGCCGCCTGTTGCCCTGTTGCCCCGTCACCCAGCGCCTAGCCGCCCTGCTGGCCCCACGGCCGCGTCGCCCCTAGCGTAGCCGCCCTGCCGCCCCATCGCCTAGCTGCCCCGTCGCCTAGCCGCCCAATGGCCTAGCCGCCCCGTCGCCTAGCCGCCCCGTCGCCTAGCAGCCCCGTAGCCCTGTAGCCTAGCCGCCCCGCGGCATCGTTGTCCAGCCACCCCGCGGCCCCGTCGCCCCGCTGCTCCGTGGCCCCATAGCCCAGCCGCCCTGCGACCCATTGCCCCGCTGCTCCGTGGCCCTGTCGCCCAGCCGCCCCGCGGCCCCGTCTCCCAGCCGCCCCGCAGCCCCGTCTCCCAGCTGCTCCGCAGCCCCGTTGCCCAGGTGCCCCGCGACCCATCGCCCCGCTGCTCCGCAGCCCAGTCGCCCAGCCGCCCCTCGGCCCCGTCGCCCGGCCGCCCCGCGGCCCCGTCTACCAGCGGCTCAGCCACCGTGTTTCCCGTTCCCCGTCCGCTTCACCAGCCCTCTCCACCGTCTTCCACCGCGCCCCACCGTGCTGCACCGCTCGGAACCGAAGTGCACCGCGCCCCACCGGCGCGCCCCACCTCATTGCACCGCACTGCACTGCGCTCCACTGCACTGTATCGCTCTATATCGTGTGGCACTGCACTGCATGGCGCCCCACCGAACTCCACCGCACTGCACCATACAGCACTCCTCCCCACTGTTCCTCATTGCTCCGTCACCGCCTGTTCGCGGCTGCAGCTGTCTTCATGGCAGACTTGGTGCTGCGCTTTGACGCGGAGGGTCAGCCGGTTGAGTTCGACTCATGGCTCGTTGACCTCCGCCGTCACCTCACTGGTCCGCTGCAGGACGGCCACTCCCTGGCCATCCACATTGACGGTACGCTCCCCTTCCCTGACCCCCTTGTTGCTCTCCCCGCTGACCCCATGTCTGCTGACCGTGAGTCCGCTGCCGCTGCTGCCCTTGCCCGTGCTGTCTGGCTGTCGCGAGACGCTGTCGCTCAGCTCGCGATTAGCCATGCCCTCCCCCTGTCAGAGCACCCCCGCTTTAAGTCTGTCAGGACTGCGCAAGAGTTCCTAGAGGCTGTTGCCGCGTGTTATTCCACCCCGTTCTCTACCTCTGCCGGCCGACTTATCCTTCCCATGCTCTTCCCTGATCTCGCGTGTTTCCCCACAGTCGCTGACCTGTCCACGCACCTACGCATGCTCGACGCTAGGTGGTGCGCTGCCTGCACTGAGGCCCAGCTTCGTGTGTTCCAGCCCGCTATCTGCTCTACCCTTTACCTGCTTGCCACCCGCCTCTGCGACCACTTTCTTAGTCTGCACCCCACTGACCTCACCCTCTCTGACTTTGTCGACACCCTGTCAGCCATAGAGACCCATCAGCGCTCTATCGCCCTGTTTACTGGTACTTCGCCGGTCCCTATCTTTCAGGGTTGTGCTCCCGCCCAGTGCACTTAATCTGATGGTTCTGTGGCTGTAGTTGAGACAGCCCTTAGTGCAGAGACCGCTGCCGCGGTGGCCGCCGTGTAGTGCCATTATGGTAAGGCTCGCCGCCCCAAGGCTAGCGCGGCGGGGGTAGTGGAGTAGGGGGTGGAGGTGGTGGTGGTGGTGGTTCATCCGACGGTGGTAGTACGGGCTAATGCCTCATAGCAGCAGCCCCAGCGGGAGCAGTAGCAGGCACCACAGCTTGACCAGCAGGAGCAGCAGCAGCCGCAGCAGCAGCAGCAGCAATAGTCGCAGCGGAGGGTCGGCCACTCCCCGCCTGGGTTGCCTGGCGCTGGAGGGGTGGTGGTGTTCGTGGTGGTCGTGCACGTAGCTCGTCGTCGGGTGGTGGTGCAAGTGATGGGCGCTGCCAGTACCAGCTCGAGACCGGTCCTCGCCGCGACCTCGTGTGCGGTAAGACCGGTCATACCCCCATTCGTTGTTTCAGTTGCCTAGATGACCTGTTTCGTCTCCACTTCGGCCCCGCGCCGGACCTCCCCGACTGGCATAGTCTGCTCGGCCGTGGTGTTAGGATCTTTGATATGGGCATGGATGAGATTAGCTCTGCTTTGTATGTGCTGTATGTCGATGACTCTAGTGTGACTGGTTCCTATTACCCCGTTTTGCCTAGTGTAGGTGTGCCCATTGTGCCTAGTGTAGGCTCCCCTACTACGTCAGGCGTAGGACCCTTTGCGTTGTCTAGCCTTGGATCCACCCTAGCTCCTCTGCCCCCAGCCTCCACTGCCGTGCTCTCCATCACTCTCGACTCTGGTGCGTCTTGGTGTTTATTTCAGGACCACACTATGCTTACGCTGATTGCCGTCCCTGCCGCAGTTGCCCTTGCAGGCCTTTCTTAAGGTCCGGTAGTCGCTCGTAGCTCCACCACCCTCCCATGTTTGGCAGCTCCTCTGGCGCCCACGTATATGTTACTCTCAGAGTTAGAAGAGCGCCCGCGTATATGTTACACCCATGACTGTGGTGGCGGGTTCGCCTCTGGCTGCCTTGGTTGCTTCTGTTGTGCGGAGGGCATCACCTAGACGTACACCCTGCTAGACTCCCCGCAGCAGAATGGGGTCGCTAAGCGACGCATCAATTTGGTCATGGAGGTGGCTCGGACCTCCATGATCCATGCCGGTGCACCCCATTTTCTGTAGCCGTTCACCGTTCGCTACGCCGCCCACCAGCTTAACCTGTGGCCGCACCCTCAGCAGCCACAGGTTTCGCCGACCCTCTTCTGGACCGGGTCTCCTGGTGCCGCGTCTGCATTCCACGTCTAGGGTTGCCTTGCTCACATTCGTGCCTGTGGCATGGACAAGCTCACTGCCCGCACCATCCCCTGTGTCTTCCTAGGTTTCTCCCTCGACTCGTCTGACTGGCACTTCTACCACCGCCGTCTCACCGTTTCTTTCACTCTCGCGACGTCACCTTTGACGAGTCACTCTCCTTCTACCACCGCTTACACCACCAGGTTCCCCGGTCACTCTCCCCCAGTTCCTGGTTTCCCCCTCTCCCCTGGTCGCCCCTGCCCCGTCTGGTGTATCTCACGTCACCCCCCTCCCGTTGGTTGTCCCTGCCAAGGTTGCTCTTGGCTTCAATCAGCGTGAGGGGGTCGACTTCTTTCAGACCTTCGCCCCGACCCCAAAGATGACTACTCTTCGGGTACTGCTACACGTAGCAGCATATCGTAACTACGAGCTGCACTCACTCGACTTCTCCACAGCTTTCCTCCAGAGCAGTCTACATGAGCAGGTCTACTTGCACCGCCCCCATGGCTTCTCCAGAACCTTTCCCCCGGGTACCGAGAGGCTCCTCCGGCACCCCGTCTACGGCCTGCGCCAGGCGCCCCATGAGTGGCACGATACGCTGCGTGCTACACTTGCTGACCTTCAGTTCTTCCCTTCGTCTGCGGACCCCTCGCTCTTTGTCCATTAGGGTCAGACTCCGTTTTACATCCTTGTTTACGTAGACGATATGGCCTTTGCTAATGTTGACAGAGACGCGCTGGCCTCCGTGAAGGCCGAGGTGTTGAGGAGACACACTTGCACTGACTTAGGAGAGCTGTGCCATTACCTTGGCTTACAGATCTCCAGGGACAAAGCAGTGCACACCATCACTCTCACACAATCATACTTGGTGCGCGAGGTCCTTCAGAGGTTCGGCGTTCAGTTCTCTTCCGTACAGCCCACCACTCTGCCAGTAGACCACAGACTCTCTGCTCCAGTTCCGGAGGAGAATGTAGAGCCTAGTGGTCCTTACGCTGAGCTGGTGGGTTGCCTCATGTACCGGATGACTTGCACTCATCCTGATCTTGCATACCCTCCCAGCATCCTTGCCCGCTTTGTGGCCTCCGGCAGACACCGACCAGAGTACTGGTCTGCAACTTAGAGGGTTTTGCGTTATCTAGCAAGTACATCTGGCATGGGGCTAGTGCTAGGAGGACGCAGACCAGTGGTCCTTATCGAGCACACAGACGCTTCTTGGGCAGACGACACCGAGACTCTCAGGTCCTCCCAGGGCTACTGCTTTATCCTTAGTGCAGGTGCTATATCATGGCAGTCCACCCGCTCGTTGTCTGTTGCACAGTCCAGCTGTGAGGCTGAGATCTACGCTGGTGCCATGGCGGCACAGGAGCTCTGCTGGCTGACTTTCTTGTTCACAGACTTAGTTGAGCAGCCTAGTTCTGCCCCGGTTCTGTACGCTGACAACAGGGCCATGATCCTCCTGTGTCTGGAGCCCAAACTCGAGGGCAGAGCGAAGCACATCCAGCTGCGGTACTTCCTCCTACGTGAGCTACAGCAGCGTCGCCAGGCCCGCGTAGTACACTTGGCCTCCGGTGCCAACACAACTGTTATCTTTACGAAGGCGCTTAAGCCTGAAGATTATAACCGGCACTACGTACAGCTTGGACTCGTTCGTGTAGCACCTCATTTGCTAAGACCTTGATTGTGTATAACTCTTTATATATTATCCTGACTGGCCTTGTGGCTTCCTACCAGTGGTTGGACTAGTAGTGCCGCCCTGGACTTGTTCTTCCTACCACCCTGGACTTGTTCTTGCCTTGTTTGTACTCTTTTGACTGGTCTTTAGACCCCTGCCTCAAAGGTTGGACTAGTAGTGCCGCCCTGAGCTGTTTGTCTCTCACCAGGCTCTGCCCCTATCTAGTCTAGGGGGTGTGTCAAACATATTTGTGTATGTTTAATAGACTACGTAGTGTCTTGCCATAGAGTGTACAACCCACTAGCTATATACCTCTGTATCCTCTCATTCTAGTCAAATCTTCTAACTCTGAGAGTAACATATACGTAAATGTTTGACACACCCCCTAGACTGTGAAATAAATTGAAAAGTGGTGCAGGAGACTAGTATAGTATCTGCAGACACAAGTACGGTACTTGATGTAGAAAGTAATATTAAAATTACCTCCAGTAACAGCCAGTATTGACAAGATGTAACACCAGAATCAATGTTACAGCCTTGTGATACTTCAAGACTTGACCAAGGATCTTTGATGGAATGGTAGACTAGTAAGACAGCAGAAGTCTTAAAACTTGTAAGTGTTGACAAGAATTTATGGAAGAACAAGTTAATAATTGAATTCATCCAAGCTACTTTTACTAAATATCTGCTAGAAGTACCTGTTCGGTAATGTACCTGTTCAAAACTACTTGCGATATGCGCTCTAATCGCTACTGAAAGAGGCGCAACTGTTCGCATGACTAAAATGGCCTGCTGATGTAGCCATCCAGACGAGCGCTATTTGCTGGCGTCATTCTACGGATGGTAACTACAATGTAACTCCACAATATCTATCGGAACTACTTACAAAAATGCTTAAGGACGATTTTATCACAACAGACTGGACAAGGGGCAGTGCCTGGCAAGAGGCAAGCAACTCAGGGTGGCACTACTAGTCCAATCTCAGAGACTAGGGTCCGAAGACCAGTCAACAAAAGTACAAACTCGACAAGAGCAAGCCAGGGCAGCACTACTACTAGTCCAGCCATTGGAAGAGAAGCCATAAGGACAGTAAAATAGGAATACACAATCAAGGTCATAGCATGTGAGGAGCTACAAGAACCAAACCAAGTTGCAAACATTGCCGCTGATGATCTTTAGGCGCACGCCCCTTAGTAAAGATATCAACTGTGTTGGAACCGGAGGCCAAGTGTACTACGCAGGCCTGGCGGCGCTGCTGTAGCTCGCGCAGGAGGAAGTACTGCAGCTGGATGTGCTTCGCTCTGCCCTCAAGTCGAGGCTCTTGACACAGGAGAATCATGGCCCTGTTGTCAGCGTACAGGAGCGGGGCAAAGCTGGGCCGCTCACCTAAGTCGGTGAGTAAGAAACTCGGCCAGGGGAGCTCCTGTGCTGCCATGGCATAGGCGTAGAACTCAGCCTCACATCTAGACTGGGCAACAGACGAGGAGCGAGTGGACCTCCACGAGATGGCACCTGAACCAAGGCTAAAGCAGTAGCCCTGGGAGGACCTGAGTGTCTCTGCATAGTCTTCCCACGAAGCATCTGTGTGCCCAGTAAGGACCACTGGCCTGCGTCCTCCCAACACGAGTCCCATGGTCGATGTACTTGCTAGATTATGGTAAGCCTTCTTAGCTGCCGACCAGTGCTGTGGTCGGTGTCCAGAAAGCATGCCAGGATGCTGAGAGGGTATGCGAGTTCTGGACGAGTGCAAGTCATCAGGTACATTGGGCATGTCACCAGCTCTGTGTAACGACCACTAGGCTCTACACACTCCTCACGAACTGGAGCAGATAGTCTGGGGTCTACTGGCAGAGGCGTGGGCTATGCAGAGGAGAACTGAAGACCGTACCTCCGAAGGACCTGGCGCACCAAGTGTGACTGTATAAGAGTGATGGTGCACGTTGCTCTGTCACTAGAGATCTGCAGGCCAAGGTAGCGGTGCAGCTCTCCTAGGTCAGTGCAGGTGTGTCTCCTCAGCAGCTCAGCTTTCACGGAGGCCAGTGCGTCTCTGTCTGCAATAGCAAAGACCGGGAAGTCTACGTAGACCAGGATGTAGAACACGGTCTGGCCAGCATGAACAAAGAGCGAGGGGTCTGCAGATGACGAGAAGAACTGCACGTCAGCTACCGTAGCACGCATCGTGTCCTGCCACTCACGAGGCGCTTGTCCCAGGCCGTAGACCGGACGCTGGAGGAGCCACTGGGTCCCAAGGGGGATGGTACCAGTAAATCCTTGTGGGCGGCGCAGGTAGACCTTCTCATGTAGGCTGCCCTGAAGGAGTGCTGTGGAGAATTCGAGAGAGTGTAGCTTGTAGTCACACTATGCAGCAATGTGTAGTAGCGCCCAAAGAGTAGTCATTTTCGGAGTCGGGGCAAAGGTCTGAAAGAAGTCCACACCCTCTCGCTGGCTGAAGCCTCTAGCTACGTAGCACGCCTTAAACACTGGCGGCTCTCCAGGGGGGCGCTTCACCTTGAAGAGCCACCTGCCATCGACTACGTTCACCCCAGGTGAGGGACCTGTGTCCACGTAGGTGCCAATGGATCTCCAAGATGCCATCTCTTGCTCCATGAGAGCTATCCACAGAGAGGCCCAGGGTCGCGAGGTCGCCTCAGCGTCAGTGCGAGGGGTCGGGATGTCAAGGGCATCTGGTTCACCCTCAGGGACTAGCAGCATGGAACAGAGATGGGGAGCAGCCTTAGACAGGAAAGCAAGCTCGTACTGCCTATCTTCTAGGATGTCACTGCCAAGGGCAGGAGCACCCCCGACAGAGGGCAGGCAGGGTCAGAGACTAGAGCTGTGGTGTAGTCAAGGCACCAGGTAGAGGCGAAGTCAGCGACAGTGGCGACAAGAGCGTCAAGACTCGAGACAGGAACAGACGGGTCAGTAACGAGGGAGGCAAGGGCCCGAGGAACAAGAGGACCAGCAGCACGAAGGTAGTTTGACAGAGGAGGCGGAGCGACAACGAGCAACAACAGAGGAGGTGAGGGGAGGAAGCAAGGACCAGATGCGTGGGAACGAAGCAATATGGGATGCGAGAGCTGGAAAGGTGAGTCAGGACGGGCGCGAAAGGGACGGCGAGACCAGAAGTGGGACGGAGGTGTCGGGTCACGAGACACAGGAGGAGTCACAAGAGGGGAACGAGGGGGAAAACAAGCCGGGGACAAGTCCGGCAGAGGAAACATAGGGCCGTAGATAGGAAAGGGAGGAGGCGGCGCGGGAGGCGCAAGCGAGCGGTCAGGGGAGGGAAGGCTGAGCAAGCAAAGGGCGGACACCGGCGGCGACGGCTGCCACTGCAGCTCCATGCCGACACCACGACCGCCAGCTGCACCACGGCTACCTTCAAAAAGCTCCACTCCAGCACCCCCAGAACGAGAATCAGCGCCACCCCCGAGACCGCTGGGACAAGCAACGACAGGAACTCCAGGACTAGCACCCCCAAAACCAGCACCCCCAGAACGAGAACCTTCTCCAGCACCGGTGCCACCCCCAGGACCACCAAGACATGCTATGATAGGAACCCTAGGTATAGCACCCTCCTCAACACCCGCACCCCTAGAGTCCACGGACAGCTGCTGCGGCGATGGCTGCTGCTGCTGCAACGACGACGACGGCTGCGGCTGCTGTTGCGGCGGCGACGGCAGCAACTTCTGCGACGGCGGAGGAGGAGACACCGGGGGAGAAACAGGCAGTGAGAACAGCGCCGCGGGGCCACCAGAGTCAGCCAACTCCTCGACCAGGACAATCGACGGGAGGGGAGTGACGTGAGACACATCAGACGTAGCAGGACGGGGAGGTAGGGGAGAAGGGGCTACTAGGGGAGTGGGAACCAGAAACAAGGGCGAGGAAACCGAGAGACCTCGGTGGGGAAAGCGGTGGTAAAAGGAGACAGACTGGTCAAAAGTGACGTCACGGGAGTGAAAGAAGCGGTGAGACGACGTGTGGTAAAAGTGCTAGTCAGATGAGTCAAGGGGGAAACCAAGGAAGACCCACGGGCGGTGAGCTTGTCCATACCCGAGGCACAGACGTGAGTGAGGCAGCCCCAGACGTGGTATGCGGACGCGTCACCAGGGAACCCGGTCCAAAGAAGGGTCGGCGAAACCAGCGGCCGCTAGGAGTGCAGCCACAGATTAAGCTGGTGAGCAGCGTAGCGAAGGGCGAACGTCCACAGAAAATCGGGTGCACCGGCATGGATCATGGAGGTACGAGCCACCTCCATGACCAAGCTGATGCGTCGCTCAGCGACCACATTCTGCTGCGGGGAGTTCAGTAGGGTGTATGACTGGGTGATGCCTTCCACACGACAGAATTGTCCAAGCCGACCAGAGGCGAACTCGCTGCCACGGTCGGAGTGGAGACACAGCACAGGGAGACCGCGGTGGAGGCGCGCAGCTACGACCCACGGCGGCTCTCCAGGGGGGCTCTTCACCTTGAAGAGCCACCGGCCATCAACTACGTTCACCCCAGGCGGGGGAACTGCGTCGATATAGGTGCTGATGAATCTCCAAGTGCAAGCGGTCGGGATATCAAAGGTGTCTGGGTCACCCTCAGGGAGTAGCATCATCGAACAGAGATGGGGAGCAGCCTCAGATAGGAAAGCAAGCTCGTACTGCCTGTCCTCTAGGACGTCACTGCCAAGGGAAGGAGCACCCCCGACAGACGGAGGACAGACAGGGTCGGAGACCCGAGAAGTGGCATAGTCAAGGCGCCGGGTAGAGGCGAAGTCAGCGACAGCAGCAACAAGAGCGTTAAGACAGGAAACCAGGTATAGACGAGTCAGTAACGAGGGAGGAAGGGACCGGAGGAACAAGAGGACGAGCGAGACGAAGGTAGTCAGACAAAAGGGGAGGCGCGAGAATGAGCAACAACAGAGGAGGCGGAGGCAGGAGGGGAGGACGAGACTTGTGGGAACGAAGCAAAATAGGGTGGGAACGCTGAACAGGAGAGATAGGACGAACACGAGAGGGACGGCAAAACCAGACGTCAGGCGGAGGTGTCTTGTCAAGAGATTGATGAGGAGACACAAGAGGGTAATGAGGGGGAAGACGAGCCGGAGACAAGTCCGGTGGAGGGAACACAGGGCTGTAGATAGGAAGAGGAGGAGGGGATGGGGGAGGCGCTGGCGAGCGGTCAGGGGAGGGAAGGCAGAGAAGGCAAAGGGCGGACACCGGCGGTTGCTGCTGCTGCTGCTGCTGCTGCTCGACAACGACACCTGGACCGCAAGCTGCACCACGAATACCTACGGAACACTCCACTACAGCACCCCAAAAACGAGAACCCCCAGAACGAGAACCCTCTCCAACACGAGTGCCACCCCCAGGCCCGCCAGGACATGCCACGACAGGAACCCAAGGACTAGCACCCTCCTCAACGCCAGCATCCCCAGAGTCCGCAGACGGGCGTTGCTGCTGCTGCGGCGGCGGCTGCTGCGGCTGCGGCGACTTTGGCGGCTGCTGCAACGGTGGAGGAGGAGAGGCAGGCGGCAAGATCGGCGCCGCAGGGCGACAAGAGTCAGCCGACTCCTCGATCGAGACAACCAACGGGAGAGGAGTGACGTGAGACACACCAGACGGAGCAAGATGGGGAAGGAGGTGAACAGGGGCTACCGGGGAAGTGCGAACGAGAAACAAGGGAGGAAAAACCGGGAGACCTCGGTGGGGAAAGCGGTGGTACAAGGAGACAAACTCGTTAAAAGTGGCGTCACGGGAGTGAAAGAAGCGGTGTGATGGTGGGTGGAAAAAGTGTCAGTTTGGCGAGTGAAGGGGGAAACCAAGGAAGACACAGGGGACAGTGCGGGCAGTGAGCTTGTCCGTGCCAGAGGCACAAACGTGAGCAAGGTAGCCCCCGACGTGGAACGTGGACACGTCACCAGGGAACCCGGTCCAAAGAAGGGTTGGCGAAACCTGCGGCCGCAAGGAGTGCAGCCACAGGTTAAGCTGGCGAGCGGCGTAGCGAACGGCGAACGGCCACAGAAAATGGGGTGCACCCGAATGGATCATGGAGGTACGAGCCACCTCTATGACCAAACTGAAGCGTCGCTCAGCAACCCCATTCAGCTGTGGGGAGTCCAGTAGGGTGTACGACTGGGTGACACACATGTCCAAGCCGATCAGGGGCGAACTCGCCGCCACAGTCAGAGCGGACACAGCACAGGGAGACCGCGGTGAAGACGCGTGGCTACGACCCACGGGATAAGAACGTCAGGCACATCGGCCTTCCGCTCCAGGGGACACATCGTGGTGTAGCGCGATTAGTCGTCGACGAGCACGAGAAAGTCGCGCTCGCGACGCGGCCCTGGGATGGGGGCTGGGCCCCAGACGTCAAGGTGCAGGGTATTGAGTGGCGCGGTGTTAGGGCGAAGCGAGGAGGAATGAGGGGCATAGCGCAGCCAGCACTCAACATAGGGAGTGCATGGCGGCGCAATCGACGGAGGTGTTATTATCACAATAGGCTCAGATGTGCCTAAAATGAGAGATAGAGAGCACAGTCGGATTTCCGTCAGACGGTTTCAAATATTTATAGCGATCTTATATGTGACTCAAACGGTGATCTACAAATTGGATCTCGAGCGCATTGCTGTCGCCTATCAGCAGCAATTTGAATAATGAAATTCCATGAAGATTTGACGACGTTATGGCGGTTTGACTGGCAGGAGGTATAGCAGCCACTATAGTCTTGGAAGTACAAACTTAGGAAGAAGAATTCGAGATGGAGATGGCTCCCAGCCACTACATACCCCAAGAGCCGAGGTCCAAGTTGGTGGTACACCACCACAGAGTCTCCAACCATGAAAATTCTCGAAACAAGCCCTCCAAGGGGCTACACCAAGTGGAATGTAACACTACACGAAGTAGCTTTACTATTTTCACTATTTAATATTTATTCGTGTCCCTTGGGCTTGAAATATTGAGCTCTTGGTCTTGGTTCTGCAAGATAAATTCTTCTTGAGTTGATGGGGGCTTGCTGCACACACGTGCGATGCGATGGACACTTCACACTCGACAAAATAGAAAAAACACGTGCGACACGCAAACGACGACTTGACATGCGAGTTGTAAAAACTCGCTAATGTCTTCACCGACAAAAACCACATTGTGATACACCATTCAAGCACACACACAAGCACTAGATAGCAATGACATAGACTCACAATTCATTCCATGCCATGCATGCACACACACAAACAAGGACGACAAGCCGAGTCCAAGCCATAGGGTTGTACCAACAAACTCCCCCTCGGATTGTTGGCCTTAGAATCTGCTCCCCTTAGTTCAGAGCCATCCCAGAAAGCTTGCAACACTTCCAATGCTGCTGCTCAACCAACCTCTTGGTCATCATATCAGCTGGCTGTGCCGTCATCTTCACGTAGTGCAACTCCACCTCACCCGAGGTTACCATGCTCCTTACACAATGCCACTTCACCTTCATGTGCTTGGTAAGGCCATGAAGAACCGGGTTCTTAGCCAATGCAATAGCACCCTGGCTATCACAATAGAGTGGGGTAGGTCCTTGCTGCTGCTCCCCCAATTCAGCTAGCAAACGCCGCTGGCACACAACCTCCCTTATGGCACGGAAGAGTGCCATGTACTCGGACTCCACCGAGCTCAATGCTTTGTCCACTTGCTTCTTGCTCTCCCAAGCTGTTGGGTCTCCACCAACACAGCAGATGAAGCCTCCCACACTTGTCATATCTTCTGGTTCTGATGCCCAAGATGCATCAGAGAAGGCGGTGAGAAAGAGCCTCCCGGGTTCGACTCCATCCGCACCCTTTTCACATCTTTGTTTCGCCGCGGAGTATTGCAGTCCAACAGTTGCTGTTTGGCCAAGATACTTGGCCACTCTCTCTCCAGCTGCTACCTGCTCTTCATTAGGGCATTGGACAACCCTAGCCAGCTGCCCGGTAGCAAAGGCTGCATCCGACCTTGTGTGAACGGCCGCATACATGAGGCTGCCCACCAAGGAGTGAAAATGCCGCCTCTCCTCTTCACCAACACTTTCCTCCGCTGGTCCTTTCACACACTTGAACTCCGAGGGTAGAGGAGTAGCCACATGACCTTCACTCTTCCCAAAGTTTGCAGCCAAGGCCTCCAAGTACTTCTTTTGATGCACTCGCATCCACCGCTTCTCCACATCTCGCTCAATGTGAAGCCCAAGGTAGTAGTTGACGTCACCAAGGGTGTTGCACTTGAACTTGTCTTGAAGCTTCAGCATCATATCACACAAGGTCAGAGGAGGGTGAGAATATGAGGATGTCATCCACATAAACCACCATGAAGCTCCTCTGCTCCCCCTCGCCAAGCATGAACAAGGATTGATCGGCCGTTGAGGGAGTGAAGCAGATCGCCTCCAAGACTTCCCGCAGTTTGATGTACCATTGCATAGGGGCTTGCTTGAGGCCATAGAGTGCTTTCTTCAGCTTCCACACTCTGCCACTCCCATCATTGTACCCCTCTGGCTGCTCCATGTAGGTCTCTTCCTCCAAAACGCCGTTGAGGAAGACCGCTACTATATCCATTTGCTTCACCACCCATCCTTTGATGGCCGCTGTGGCGAAGAGGGTTCGAAGGGTTATACCTTTCACCACAGGGGCATACATTTCATTGTAGTCCTTCTCTTGCTGCTGATACCCCTTGGCTACAAGTCTGCTCTTGTAGCGCTCGATGTTGCCGTCGGCGTCGGTCTTGCGCTTGAAGATCCACTTGGAAGAGATCGCCTTCCGCCCCGGAGGTAGATTCACCGAGTCAAATGTGTCGTTCTCGATGATGCTCCCCATTTCTTCATCTGAGGCCTTCTTCCACTCCTTCCCATTGGGGCCCTCCCAAGCCTCCTTGGGACTTGTAGGCTCCCCCGGCATCTCCACCGGAGAGAAGAAGGATAAAGCGCACTCCTCGCTTTCATCTTCCCCATCATCGCCTAGCATAAGAGCCGAACCGGTCAAGGTTGAGTTGGCTGGTCCTCCAAGCCGTTCATAGCTCAACCTTTTGGGGGGCTGAGTCTTCCTTCTCCCCCTTCCTTCCTCCTCTGCTGCAGGGACTTGGATGCTCTCATGGCGTTGCTGCAAATCTGGTCGGTTCCCGCGAGCACTTGTAGCACGAGGCGGAAGTGACGGTGCACGCTCATCACCTTGCTGCACCTCCTCCTCCTCTTCTCCCCCATTCATTTGAGGAGATTGCCTTGTGATAGTGCTGCTGCTACTCAGCTCCAAGGGCAGCTCCACATGCTCCAAGCCGGTAATCTTCACCTCTCCAAGCCGCACACCAATCTTCGCTTGGTTCTCCGCCTTCCACTCCTTGTATGGTAAGTTCTCCATGAACTTGCAATCTCTGCTCACCAGGAACTTCTTGGTAAATGGGTCCAAAAGAAGCCATCCCTTGCTGCTTTGAGCCATGCCCAGGTGCACGGCCCATGTTGCCTTGGCATCAAGCTTATTCAGCCGAAGTTTCTTAGGCACAAGTGCCATGCACATGCACCCGAACACCCGAAGCATATCCACCTTCGGCTTCCTTCCAATCCACACCACATAGGTCACCCATTTGTCTTCTCCCACATGATTCAAGGCTCTATTCTTGGCCACACAAGCATGCCGCACCGCATCCGGCCAAAAGTAATTGGGAAGACCGGCTTCAATGAGAAGTCCCCGAGCCGTCTCCGTGAGTGTCCGATTCACACACTCGGCAATGCTGTTCATTGCAGGAGAGTAGGGCATGGTAAGAGAGTGCCTTATGCCCTGCTTCTTCAGCGAAGTTGAGAAATCCTTGCTCAGGAACTCTCCCCCACGGTCAGTGCGAATCGCCTTCACAAGTCGGTCTTGTTGCCGCTCCACCATCAGCAACCAATCGGTCTTCACCGTTTCAGCTACGTCACTCTTCTTGGGCAGCACATACACGCAAGTCATGCACGGCCCATGCTTGCAACTCCGGCACCATCGGGACCCGCCAATTCGCGACGGCGGAAATCTTCTTGTAAGATTTCCCGCTTCACATCTTCGAGTGAGAGACAGGGCAGATCTCGATTAAGGCTGATGATGAGCGAGAACCATGAGTCCAGAAGTAAGGCCAGCAGCTTGGTCTTCTTTTGAAGGTCACCGTAGTTCAGATCAGCTCCTTCGAGCCGTGTCAACAAGTCGAAGAATTTCTGCACTCCATCCTCCACCGGTTCGCCTTCGTCAATTCGAAGTGCCGCCATTTGCCGCTCCAAAACCACAGCCACCGCCGTTGTTGCGGGGGCATGTACACCCTTGAGAGCAGCCCATGCGTTTGGTCCATTTGCTGGTTCACGCTGAAAAGGCTTGATGTGACGGATTTGGCTGCTCCCCAACGCTTGCCCAAGTAGAAGGTAGCCTTGTGCGCCCTTCCGCACCCACAGGCTCTTCTCCGGGTCGTTCTCGGGGCGCTTCTCCGTTCCTTCCATCACCTCCAGCAGATCATAGTGATCAAAGATGTTCTCCATCTTGAAGGACCACTCAGCAAAGTTGTCACCGTTGAACTTGTCAAGGCCAAACACTCTAGGCTCATCCCTAGAGGGTCCAAGGCTAGGTTGCACCGGAGCAACGGGTGAATCTTGGTGTTGACCTTGTGCTTGGGCGTCTTCTCTGCCTCCAGCACCTCTGCCACCCCCATCCTCAGGTATAGGCATGGTCGAGATGGCTCCAAGGGGCGCTGATACCACTTGTTATTATCACAATGGGCTCAGATGTGCCTAAAATGAGAGATAGAGAGCACAGTCGGATTTCCGTCTGACGGTTTCAAATATTTTTAGCGATCTGATCTATGAGTCAAATGGTAATGTGTAAATTGTATCTGGAAGGAGTTGTTGTCTTCTATCAGCAGCAATTTGAGTCTTGAAATTCCATGAAGATTTGACGACGTTATGGCGGTTTGAGTGGCAGGAGGTATAGCACCCACTATAGTCTTGGAAGTATAAACTTAGCAAGAAGAATTCGAGATGGAGATGGTTCCCAGCCTCTATATACCCCAAGAGCCGAGGTCCAGGTTGGTGGTACACCACCACAGAGTCCCCAACCATGAAGAGTCTCGAAACAAGCCCTCCAAGGGGCTACACCAAGTGAAATGTAACACTACACGAAGTAGCGTTACTATTTTCACTATTTAATATTTATCCGCGTCCCTTGGGCTTGAAATATTGAGCTCTTGGTCTTGGTTCTGCAAGATAAATTCTTCTTGAGTTGATGGGGGCTTGCTGCACACACCTGCAACGCGATGGACACTTCACACTCGACAAAATAGAAAAAACACATGCGACACGCAAACGACGACTTGACATGCGAGTTGTAAAAACTCGCTAATGTCTTCACCGACACAAACCACATTGTGATACACCATTTAAACACACACACAAGCACTAGATAGCAATGACATAGACTCACAATTCATTCCATGCCATGCATGCACACACACAAACAAGGACGACAAGCCGAGTGCAAGCCATAGGGTTGCACCAACAGGAGGGAGGGAAGGGAGGAACGCAGGGTGACCTAGGACGAGACCGTGCTGAAACATGTGACGCTAACGCAGGAGTGCGGGGTGACCTAGGCGGTGATGCCACAGAAGCGACGGGTGAGTGAGCGACCGATAGGAGCAAGCCGTAGCGACCTGGGTAGATGCAGGACCCGAGGAGGACGTGCCCACCGAGGGGGAAACAGAGACCAGCGTAAACAGGCCAGACACAAGGTCCCAGGGGAATGTCGCAAGGGGGGCACATGAGGTGGCCTTGGTACATACAGCGTACTGCTCGTGACTAGGAAATATAGTGGTGACGCCGAGGTCCTGAAGACAGCCGACACCATCTAGGTTCTTGTAAAACGAAGGGATGTGCAGGCCTATAAGAGAACCGGAGGAAACCGCTAGACAGGGAAGGTTAGTGTAGCTGCGGGCAACGAGAGGACCAGAGGAGGGGTCAGCAAGTGTGACAGTGGTGGGCGCTGCAAGTGGCATGAGTGTGCCATGGTCAAGGAAGAAGCACGCAGACGCACTAGAGTCGAGCGTAAAGGGCTGCAAAGCAGACGCTGCGGCCGGAGGAGGAGCGAGCGTGGAGCCTCGGCTAGACAAGGCAGAAGGTCCTACACCTGACGCAGCAGGGAAGTCTGTACTACACACATGTACTATACCTAAACTAGATAACACAGGGTAATAAGATCCGGGCACACTAGAGGCATCAGCATACAGAGAATGCAGGGCATATTAGATCTGATCCATGTTTTACTCAAAGACAGGCACACCGTGGCGCTGCACGCTGGAACCAGTCAGGGATGTCTGGGGCCGGGCCAAAGCGCATAGAAAGAGGTCATCGAGGCGACGGAAGCAGCGGGCGGTCGGGTGCGGGCGACGACACAGAGTGCCGTGGAGGGGTCCGGTCTAGAGCTAATACTGGCAGCCCACAGCACTGAAGCTCCAGGCCGACGCCGAGCTTCGAGGGCCGCCACCGCGGCCACCACCACCAGAGGCTCCTGGCCACCTCGGCGGGATGCGGGCCCAAGACTACTGCTGCTGCTGCTGCTGCTACTGCTTTGACAGCTACTGCTGCCTTGGCTGCGGTTGCTA
This sequence comes from Closterium sp. NIES-67, assembly GCA_027943415.1. Lineage (NCBI taxonomy): Eukaryota > Viridiplantae > Streptophyta > Zygnematophyceae > Desmidiales > Closteriaceae > Closterium > Closterium sp. NIES-67. The sequence continues at coordinate 145,895 of BQMB01000050.1, forward strand.
CTTCTACTCAGGACCAGCCCCGATCCCCTCGTCGGACCCACTTTCCCCGCCACCACCACCACCACCACCACCACCACCACCACCACCACCACCACCACCACCACCACCACCACCACCCCTGCCACCTCGCCCCCCATTGGGGCCACGACGGCCCCGACGTGGGCGCGGCTGCGTGGACGCCACAGCTGTTGACTCAGCGGTAGGGGCATTCGTGGCGACAATGGCTGAAACATCAGCATACGAGCATTGGGAGGGCGCATAACCCTGAAAGATAGGGACTACCGCAGTACCTCTCGACTGAGCGATAGTGCGCTGGCGAGTCTCTATCTCAGACAAGGCGGTGACAAAGGTGGTAAGGGTGAGGTCACCTGGGTGGTGACTAAGGAAGTGGTCGCGGGCAGTGGCTAAGCAGTCCGGAAGGCGCATGGCAATGAGGTACAGGGTAGCGCAGAATGGCGAGGGGAAGGCAGTGAGCTGGGCGTCAGTGCTAGCGGCGCGGTAGCTAGCCTCTAGTACACGGATGTGAGTGGCTAGGTCAGCTACAGTGGGGAACGCGGCAAGATCAGGGAACAACATGGGGAGGATCAGGCGGCCAGCAGAGGCGGAGGCGGGCGTGGAGTAGCGCACAACGACTGCATCTAAGAAATCCTTGGCATTCGCGGTGAAGCATGGACACTCAGACAGGGGAAGAGCAGGACTAATGGCAAGCTGCGCTACGGCATCGCGGGAATCACAGACAGCGCGAGCAAGCGCAGCTGCAGAAAAAGACTCACGCTGAGCAGTGGTGGGGTGAGCAGGGAGGGGATCAGGGGGGGGGGGAAGCAAGCCACAAACATGCACAGCCAGGGAGTGCCCATCCTGGCGCTAACCTGTGAGGTGACGGCGTAGATCGACAAGCCAGGCGGCAAAGTCGATCGCGTGCCCCTCCGCATCTAGGCGGAGTATGGAGTCCACCATCGTGCGACCTCAGCAGCACAGCTCCACGGCGGCACGACGGCATAGTGACGTAGCAGCACAGCTACACAACGACACAACGACATCGCAACACAGCGGCGCGGCGGCAGAACTCCCCGGCAGGAAGACTGAGCGGAAGGCCGAGCGGGGCTCACAGGGGCAGTGGCGCGTAGAAGGATCGGCTGGGGCTCACGGGGCCACCAGAGCGCGATGGGCCAGCAAAGCGCGACGGGCCGGCAGAGCCCGAAGAAGGCCGACGAGGCGCGATGGGCCGGCGGGGCTCGAAAGGGGCGGCGGGGCGCTAGGCTAGGCTAGGTGCGGAAGGGACCAGCGGGGCGCAAGGGCCGGGGGGGCGCTATTGGCCGGCAGGGCGCATAAGGGACCAGCGAGGCCTGAGGGGCCGGCGAGGCGCTAAGGGACCAGTGGGCGCGCGAGGGGCCGGCAGGGCGCTAAGGGCCGGCGGGGCGTAGGAGGGATCAGCGGGGCACGAGGGCCGGGCGGGGTGCAAGGGGCCGGCGGGGGGCGTAAGGGACCAGCGGGCGCGCGAGGGGTCGGCGGGGCACTAAGGGCCGGCGGGGCGCTAGGGCCAGGCGGGGCGTGTAAGGGACCAGCGGGACGGGGGACTAGCTGGGCGCGCTAACGGGGATGGTGGGGCGCTGAGGACTAGCGAGGCACGCTAAGGCGTCTGGGTCACCCTTAGGGACTAGCAGCATGGAGCAGAGATGAGGCGCGGCCTCAGACAGGAAAGCAAGCTCGTACTGCCGGTTCTCCAGGACGCCACTGCCAAGGGCAGGAGCACCCCTGACGGACAGAGGAAGGGCAGAGTCAGAGACCAGATCGGTGGCGTAGTCAAGGTGGTGGGTGGAGGCAAAGTCAGCGACAGCAGCGACAAGAGCGTCAAGACTGGAGACAGGAATGGACGGGTCGGTAACAAGGGAGGTGAGGACCCGAGGAACAAGAGGGCTAGTGGCACAGAGGAAGTCAGACAGAGTAGGTGGAGCGATATTTAGCGACGACAGAGGAGGCAAAGGGAGGAGGAGAGGACGAGACGCGTGGGAACGGAGCAAACATGGGGTGAGAATGCTGAATAGGAGAGATAGGTAGAGCAGGAGAGGGACGATGAGACCAAAAGTGGGACAGAGTCGTCGGGTCTGAAGACACAGGAGGGGACACAGAAGGAGAACGAGGGGGGAAACGAGCCAGAGACGAGTCCGGCAGAGGGCCGTAGACAGGCACCGGAGGCTGTGGCGGAGGAGGCCTAGGCGGGCGGTCGGGGGAAGGAAGACCGAGCAGGCAAATGGCAGACACTGGTGGCGACTGCTGCTGCTGCTACTCCACGCCGACAACAGTACCTCCAGCTGCACCACGGGTCTCTGGGATGCTCCACGCCAACAACCCCAAAACTAGAACCCTCTCCAGCACTGGTGCCACCCCCACGACCGCCGGGACAAGCCACGATAGTAATCCCAGGACTAGCACCCCCAGAACTAACACCCCCAGAACGAGAACCCTCCCAAGCACACGTGCCACCCCCAAGACCGTCGAGACAAGCCACGACTGTAACCCGAGGACTAGCACCCTGCTCAACGCGCGCACCCGTAGAGCTCGCAGACCCCTGCGGCGGTGGCGGTGAGTGCGGCTGCTGCTGCGATTGCGATGGTGGCAACGGCTTCTGCTGCGGCGACGGCGGAGGAGGAGACACCGGGGTGGAGACAGGCGATGAGAACGACGCCACGGGGCCACCACAGTTAGCCGATTCCTCGACCGGGACAACCGACGGGAGGGGAGTGACGTGAGACACACCAAATGGCTCAGGACGGGGAGAGAGAGGAGCAGGGGCTACCGGGGGAGTAGGAACCAAAAACAGGGGCGGGAAAACCGGGACACTTCAGTGGGGATAGCGGTGGTAGAAGAAGACAGACTCGTCAAAAGTGACGTCATGCGAGTGAAAGAAGCGGTGAGACGACGGGTGGTAAGGGTGTTAGTCAGACGCATTGAGGGGGAAGCCAAGGAAGACACAAGGGACAGTGCAGGCAGTAAGCTTGTCCGTGCTAGAGGCATAAACGACAGCAAGGCAGCCCCTGACGTGGACCGCATATGTGTCACCAGAGAAGGGTTGGCGAATCCAGCGGCCGCTGGGAGTGTGGCCACAGGTTAAGCTGGTGAGCGGCGTAGAGAACAGAGAGTACGACCACAGAAAATGGGGTGCACCGGCATGGATCATAGAGGTACGAGCCACCTCCATGACCAAACTGATGCATCACTCAGCGACCCCATTCTGCTGTGGGGAGTCCGGCAGGGTGTATGACTGGGTGATACAAAATTGGCCAAGCTGACAAGAGGCAAACTTGCCCCCACGGTGGACTCGCGCAGCAATCACCCATGGTATAAGAACGTCTGGCACTTTGGCCTTACGCTCCAGCGGAAACACCGAGGTGTAGCATGTGTAGTCGTGGATAAGAACTAGAATGTAGCGCTCTCGACGCGGCCCGAGGACGAGGGCTGGGCCCCAGACGTCCAGGTGTAGGGTCTAGAGTGGCGCAGTGGCAAGGCGAAGCGAGGAGGAGTGAGGAGCACGGCACAGCCGACCCTCGACGCAGGGCTTGCATGGTGGCCCAGGCGGGGGAGGGAGGGCAAGGAGTGTTGTAGGGAAACCTAGGACAAGACCGTGCTGGGACATGTGACGCAGGTGCGGGAGGGCGGGATGACCTTGGCGGTGGTGCCACAGAAGCGACGGGTGAGTGAGCAATCGAGACAAGCAAGCCGCAACGACCTGGGTAGATGCATGCACATGGGGAGTTGCCCTCACCAAGGGGGACACAGTGTCAAGCGTAAACAGCCCAGACACCGAGTCCCAGAGGAACGTGGTGAGGGGAGCACCAATGGTGACCTCGGTACAGACTGCGTACCGCTCATGTAGTGGTGATGTCGAGGTCCTGAAGACAGCCGACACCAACTAGGTTCCTGGAGAACAAGGGGATGTGCAGGCTTGTAAGAGAGCCTGAAGGAAGCGCTCGATAGGAAAGGGTAGTGGAGCTACGGGAAACTGCCAGACCTAAGGAGGGGTCAGCTAGCGCGACAGTGGCAGGGGTGGCAAGCGGCATGAGCAGGCAGAAGCACCAGAGTTGAGCGTGAAAGAGAGCGAAACGGTGGCGGCAGCCAGTGGAGGGGCAAGCGTGGAGCCTAGGCTTAACAAGGCAGACGGTCCTACGCCTGATGCAGAAGGGGAGCCTACACTACACTCAGGTGGCACACCTATACTAGGGAACACAGGGTAATAAGATACAGGTACACTAGAGTCATTAGCATACATGGCATGAAAGGCAGACCAAATCTGATCCTTATCCATCGTAATGACCGGAACATGGCAACGTACCAGACTGGCCCAGTCGGGGAGGCCAGGAGCAGGACCAAAGCAGAGACGGAAGTGGTTGTCGAGGCCGCAAAAGCAGGAGGCGGCAGTGTGGCTGGGACGGCCACACACAATGCCGCGGAGGGGGTCGGTCTAGAGCTGGTACTAACAACCTACAGAGCCGAATTTACCACCCGACGCCGAGCTGCGAGGGCCAATACCGCGGCCACCACCACTAGAGACACCGGGCCACCCCGGCGGGAGGCGGCCTCACTGCTGCAGTTGCTGCTGCGGCTGATGCTGCTGTTGCTGCGACTGCGGTTGCTACTGCTTCTCCGGGGCACCAGCCCCGGTCCCCTCGTCTGAACCACCATCCCCGCCCCCACCTCCACCACCCCCACCACCCCCACCACCCTTCCCAGTGCACTGGGAGGGTGTTGGTGCAACCCTATGGCTTGCACTCGGCTTGTCGTCCTTGTTTGTGTGTGTGCATGCATGGCATGGAATGAATTGTGAGTCTATGTCATTGCTATGCAGTGCTTGTGTGTGTGTTTGAATGGTGTATCACAATGTGGTTTGTGTCGGTCAAGACATTAGCAAGTTTCTACAACTCGCATGTCAAGTCGTCGTTTGTGTGTCGCATGTGTTTTTTCTATTTTGTCGAGTGTGAAGTGTCCATCGTGTCGCAGGTGTGTGCAGCAAGCCCCCATCAACTCAAGAAGAATTTATCTAGCAGATCCAAGAACAAGAGCTCAAGATTTCAAGCCCAAGGGACGCGGATAAATATTAAATAGTGAAAATAGTAACGCTACTTCGTGTAGCGTTACATTTCACTTGGTGTAGCCCCTTGGAGGGTTGCTTTCGAGACTCTTCATGGTTGGGGACTCTGTGGTGGTGTACCACCAACCTGGACCTCGGCTCTTAAGGTATGTAGAGGCTGGGAACCATCTCCCTCTCGAACTCTTCTTGCTAAGTTTGTACTCCTAAGACTATAGTGGCTGCTTTACCTCCTGCCAGTCAAACCGCCATAGCGTCGTCAAAGCTTCATGGAATTTCATGATTCAAATTGCTGCTGATAGACGACAGCAGCAGGCTCGAGATCCAACTTACAGATCATCGTTTGATTCAGCGACCGGATCGTTATCGATATTTGAAGCCGTCTGACGGAAATCCGACTGTGCTCTCTATCTCTCATTATAGGCACATCTAAGCCTATTGTGATCATAACAAGTGGTATCAGAGCCCCTTGGAGCCTTCTCGACCATGCCTAGACCTGAGGATGGGGGTGGCAGAGGTGCTGGAGGCAGAGAAGACGCCCAAGCACAAGGTCAACACCAAGACCCACCCGTTGCTCCGGTGCAACCTAGCCTTGGACCCTCTAGGGATGAGCCTACAGTGTTTGGCCTTGACAAGTTCAACGGTGACAACTTTGCTGAGTGGTCCTTCAAGATGGAGAACATCTTTGACCACTATGATCTGCTGGAGGTGATGGAAGGAACGGAGAAGCGCCCCGAGAACGACCCGGAGAAGAGCCCGTGGGTGCGGAAGAGCGCACAAGGCTACCTTCTACTTGGGCAAGCGTTGGGGAGCAGCCAGATCCGTCACATCAATCCTTTTCAGCGTGAACCAGCAAAGGGACCAAAGGCATGGGCTGCTCTCAAGGGTGTACACGCTCCTGCAACAGCGGCGGTGGCTGTGGTTTTGGAGCGGCAAATGGCGGCACTTCGAATTGACGAAGGCGAACCGGTGGAGGAAGGAGTGCAGAAATTCTTCGACTTGTTGACACGGCTCGAAGGAGCTGACCTGAACTAAAGTGACCTTCAAAAGAAGACCAAGCTGCTAGCCTTACTTCCGGACTCATGGTCCTCGCTCATCATCAACCTTAATCGAGATCTGCCCCGTCTCTCACTCGAAGATGTGAAGCGGGAAATCTTACAAGAAGATTTCCGCCGTCACGAATTGGCGGGTCCCGATGGTGCCGGAGTTGCAAGCATGGGCCGTGGGCACGGCCGTGGAAGGGGCAGAGGGCGAGGAGGAAGATTTGGCAGCAGTAACTTCAGTGGAGGCCGTGGTAATGGAGGATATGCTAGCAACAACAACAATGGCTACGGGCGTGGGCGCGGTCGATTTGATGGCGAATGCCACTTTTGTCACAAGACCGGCCACATGTGGAGAGATTGCTTCAGATTGCCTGATGGATGGACCCCTTATCAAAGCCAAGAGGGCAGAGGAGCAAGGGGAGGAAGAGGCAGAGGTCGTGGAGGCCGTGGTGGCCGTGGAGGCGAAGCGGCAAGCATGAAAGGTGGAGACTACGACAAGGACTCGAGTGAAGATCGATACCCAGGCCAATTCTTCTTTGTCTCCACACAAGCGGCAGCTACAGCAGGAGTTGTGGATGGCTTTGAGGAGCCAGCAACTGTGGGAAAGGTCACCCTTCACTCTCTGAACTTTTGGGTGATCGATAGCGGCGCCACCTACAGCATGACACCTCGTGCGGACTTGCTCACCGAACTCGAACCGTCGCCGGTCAAGCATGTTACATCGGCTTTGGGGCAGCGAGCAGAGGTGAAAGGCATGGGCAAGGCCATGTTCAAGGGTCCTGATGGGAAGATGGTGGGCCTCAAGAACGTGCTTTGGGTGCCCAACCTTGCAGCCAACCTGATCTCTGTTCGGCGTTTGCAAAAGGCCGGCATGGACACATCTTCCAAGGGCTCCAAAACATATACCGCGAGGCTTGGTGAGCGGAAGCTTTGGGACCTTCATGAGGACAGGGACATGTACAATGAGATGTGGCAAATCCCAGTGGTCCCCATGCCTAAGGGGAGGCAAGTGGCAGCAAGCGTCAGCACCAAGAGTGAAGCGGTTGGTGGCGGTGATCACGGAAAACAAAGTGACACCAAGAGTGACTCGAAGGAGTGCAACCTTGGAGAGACCAGCAAGGCGTGTGAACCTAAGGAGAATGGTGCAGCAGCCAAAGGTGGTGGAAATGAGGAGGATAAGCCTAAGATCAGCAAAGCAGCAGCGGCAAAGGAGAAAGGAGAGAGCTTGTGGGGCACGATTGGGAGAAGAGGAGGAGGAGGTGCAGCAAGGTGATGAGCGTGCACCGTCACTTCCGCCTCGTGCTACAAGTGCTCGTGGGAACTGACCAGATTTGGAGCAACGCCATGAGAGCATCCAAGTCCCTGCAGCAGAGGAGGAAGGAAGGGGGAGAAGGAAGACTCAGCCCCCCAAAAGGTTGAGCTATGACCGGCTTGGAGGACTAGCCAACTCAACCTTGACCGGTTCGGCTCTCATGCTAGGCGATGATGCGGAAGATGAAAGCGACGAGTGCGCCTTTGCCTTCTTCTCTCCGGTGGAGATGCCGGGGGAGCCTACAAATCCCAAGGAGGCTTGGGAGGGCCCCAATGGGAAGGAGTGGAAGAAGGCCTCAGATGAAGAAATGGGGAGCATCATCGAGAACGACACGTTTGACTTGGTGAACCTACCTCCGGGGCGTAAGGCGATCTCTTCCAAGTGGCTCTTCAAGCGCAAGACCGACGCCGACGGCAACATCGAGCGCTACAAGAGCAGACTTGTAGCCAAGGGGTATCACCAGCAAGAGAAGAAGGACTACAATGAAGTGTATGCCCCTGTGGTGAAGGGTACAACCCTTCGAACCCTCTTCGCCGCGGCGGCCATCAAAGGATGGGTGGTGAAGCAAATGGATATAGTAACGGCCTTCCTCAACGGCGTTTTGGAGGAAGAAACCTACATGGAGCAGCCAGAGGGGTACAATGATGGGAGTGGCAGAGTGTGGAAGCTGAAGAAAGCACTCTATGGCCTCAAGCAAGCCCCTAGGCAATGGTACATCAAACTGCGGGAAGTCTTGGAGGCGATCGGCTTCACTCCCTCAACGGCCGATCAATCCTTGTTCATGCTTGGCGAGGGGGAGCAGAGGAGCTTCATGGTGGTTTATGTGGATGACATCCTCATATTCTCACCCTCCTCTGACCTTGTGAAGGAGGTGATGCTGAAGCTTCAAGACAAGTTCAAGTGCAACACCCTTGGTGACGTCAACTACTACCTTGGGCTTCACATTGAGCGAGATGTGGAGAAGCGGTGGATGCGAGTGCATCAAAAGAAGTACTTGGAGGCCTTGGCTGAAAACTTTGGGAAGAGTGAAGGTCATGTGGCTACTCCTCTTCCCTCAGGGTTGAAGTGTGTGAAAGGACCAGCGGAGGAAGGTTTTGGTGAAGAGGAGAGGCACCGTTTTCATTCCTTGGTGGGCAGCCTCATGTATGCGGCCGTTCACACAAGGCCGGATGCAGCCTTTGCTACCGGGCAGCTGGCTAGGGTTGTCCAATGCCCTAATGAAGAGCAGGTAGCTGCTGGAGAGAGAGTGGCCAAGTACCTTGGCCAAACAGCAACTGTTGGACTGCAATACTCCGCGGCGGCACAAAGGCGTCAAAAGGGTGCGGATGGAGTCGAACCCGGGAGGCTCGTTCTCACCGCCTTCTCTGATGCATCTTGGGCATCAGAACCAGAGGACATGACAAGTGTGGGAGGCTTCATCTGCTGTGTTGGTGGAGGGCCAACAGCTTGGGAGAGCAAGAAGCAAGTGGACCAAGCATTGAGCTCGGTGGAGTCCGAGTACATGGCACTCTTCCGTGCCATAAGAGAGGTTGTATGGCACCGGCATTTGCTAGCTGAATTGGGGGAGGAGCAGCAAGGACATACCCCACTCTATTGTGATAGCCAAGGTGCTATTGCATTGGCTAAGAACCCGGTTCTTCATGGCCTTACCAAGCACATGAAGGTGAAGTGGCATTGGGTGAGGAGCATGGTAACCGCGGGTGAAGTGGAGTTGCACTACGTGAAGACGACGGCGCAGCCAGCTGATATGATGACCAAGAGGCTGGTTGAGCAGCAGCATTGGAAGTGTTGCAAGCTTGCTGGGATGGCTCTGAACTAAGGGGAGCAGATTCTAAGGCCAACAATCCGAGGGGGAGTTTGTTGGTGCAACCCTATGGCTTGCACTCGGCTTGTCGTCCTTGTTTGTGTGTGTGCATGCATGGCATGGAATGAATTGTGAGTCTATGTCATTGCTATCCAGTGCTTGTGTGTGTGTTTGAATGGTGTATCACAATGTGGTTTGTGTCGGTCAAGACATTAGCGAGTTTCTACAACTCGCATGTCAAGTCGTCGTTTGTGTGTCGCATGTGTTTTTTCTATTTTGTCGAGTGTGAAGTGTCCATCGTGTCGCAGGTGTGTGCAGCAAGCCCCCATCAACTCAAGAAGAATTTATCTTGCAGATCCAAGAACAAGAGCTCAAGATTTCAAGCCCAAGGGACGCAGATAAATATTAAATAGTGAAAATAGTAACGCTACTTCGTGTAGTGTTACATTTCACTTGGTGTAGCCCCTTGGAGGGTTGGTTTCGAGACTCTTCATGGTTGGGGACTCTGTGGTGGTGTACCACCAACCTGGACCTCGGCTCTTGGGGTATGTAAAGGCTGGGAACCATCTCCCTCTCGAACTCTTCTTGCTAAGTTTGTACTCCTAAGACTATAGTGGCTGCTTTACCTCCTGCCAGTGAAACCGCCATAGCGTCGTCAAAGCTTCATGGAATTTCATGATTCAAATTGCTGCTGATAGACGACAGCAGCGGGCTCCAGATCCAATTTACAGTTCACCGTTTGATTCAGCGACCAGATCGTTATCGATATTTGAAGGCGTCTGATGGAAATCCGACTGTGCTCTCTATCTCTCATTATAGGCACATCTAAGCCTATTGTGATCATAACAGAGGGAGCACAACCGTGTAAGATATGGACTGCCGCAGTACCGCTAGACGGAGCGATAGTGCGCTGGCGGGTCTCTATCTCGGACACGGCGGTGACAAAGGCGATAAGGGTGAGGTCACCAGGGTGCTAACTAAGGAAGTGGTCGCGGGCAGTGGCAAGGCGGTTTGGGAGGCATGTGGTAATGATGTACAAGGTAGCGCAAAGCGGCGGCGGGAATAAAGTGAGCTGGGCCTCGATGCTAGTGTCATGGTAACTAGTCTGAAGGGCACAGAGCTGAATGGCAAGGTCGGTGACAGTGGGGAAGGACGCAAGATCAGGGAACAGCTTGGGGAGGAACAGGCGGCCAACAAAGGCTGTGGCGGGCGTAAAATAGCGTGCAATGACTGCATCTAAGAATTCCTTGGCGTTCGCCATAGTGATAATGTGGGGCCGCTCAGACAGGGAGAGGACGTGATTAATAAATAGCAAGCTGCGCTATGGCGTTGAGCGACTCCCAGATAGCACGAGCAAGCGCAGTAGTGGAAAAGGCCTCATGCTCAGCAGGGTTGGGGGCATCACGGAGGGCAGCAGGCATGGCGGGACAGGGAAGCAGACAATCGACACGAAGAGCCAGAGAGTACCCGTCGTAACGCTAACCTGTCACGTGACGGTGAAGGTCGACGAGCCAGGCCTCAAAGTTGATCGCTTGGCCCTCCGTGTCAAGGCGGAGCACAGTGTCATACCACGACCTCAGTGGCTGACGGCCGCACGACAGCACGGCGGTACAGCGGCACGGCGACCCGACGACACGGTGGCACAGTGGCACGGCGATACGGCGACACGGCAGCATGGCAGCACGGCGGCATAGCAGCATAGCGACACAGCAGCACGGCGTCACAGTGGCACGGCAGCACGGTGCCACAGCGGCACAGTGCCACGGCGCCACATCGGCACGGCAACACGACGCCACAGTGGCACGGCGGGACCGGGTTCAGCGTGAGGGAGACCAGCAAGGAAGGGGCCGGCTAGTAAGGGGTGTGGGGACGGCGAGCTGGGGGCCGGCTAGTGAGGGGCCGGCGAGCTACGGGCCGGCGAGCTACGGGCCGACGAGCAAGGGGCTGGGAAGCTCGGGGTTGGCTAGCTACGTGAACGCCTGTTGTCGGGGTGAGCAGCGTGATCCGCATCAACGTATCCAATCAGTCGAAACTTTGCTGCAGTGTTTTTCTTGTAGCTGATGCCGATTGTAGGAGTAGAAATTAAATATTAGAGGGCTCGACGAAGATCGGCCATATTCTCCCCTTCAGGTCGGCGCAGGTATTGTGCGAGCTGACTCGTGATGTAGGCAAGATCTGGGCGGCATGTAACATCTGCAAATAGAAGACACCCGATCTGCTGCTGGTAAAGTTGATGCTCGGAGAAGGTAAGTTGGGTAGTATCAGGTGTGTGATCGGCCAAAATGTGACGAAATGGGGTGGTGAGGCTGATAGGAGCGATGGAGAACTTTTTTGCACGTGTTTTTTGCGTTCTTGCTTGCATAAAGGTAGAGAGCATCGGGGCCGCAGTCGACGTTTGGAGAAATAGTCACTTAAAGAATAGTTTGGAGTCTTTTCTCCATGCACGCCAGAAGACTGTTGCAGGATCCGATGTACAAGAAGTCGTCCATGTAGGCGACTAGGAGAATGTAATTCCCCTGAAAAACGAGTCTGTACATTCTAGAATCGTGGGGCAGCTGCACGAAGTCGAGTGAAATCAGCATTTTGTGAAGATGCTGCTACCACAGGCGAGGAGCCTGTTTGATGCCGTAGAGTGACTTAAGTAATTTGCAGATGTGGAGTCTGTCGCCGTAGGTGTGAGGGAGTTCGACGAAGATATCTGCATCGACGTTTGCGTATAAAAACACATTTTTAACGTCGAGTTGGTAAAGTGGAAGGTAGCGGCTGGCAGCAATGGCGAGAAGAATTCCAACTGAGGTATGACGGCTGATTGAAGCAAAATTATAGTCGTAATCGATGCTGTGGGTTTGTTCGAAACCTCAAACGAACCATCTCCCCTTGAATCTGTCTGGTTCGCCTGCTATATTTGTCTTAATGCAAAAGACCCACTTGCCCGAAATGTTTTTCTTGCCGCGTGTTGCTTCCCATGCAACGAGTTTCTACATCAGAGCCGGAGAGGGCCTGCTTGACTGTTTTTGGCTCGATACTTGGTCGTTGGTTGCTGAACCGCGACAGCAAGTCTGAGGATTTGAAGAGCCGATTGGTCACCACGAGGATGAGGTTGGCAAACTTTGACGACGTTATCATTGTCAATTTTGGGTGTCAGATGGCGGGCACCGTCATGCGATGATGTTGTTATACATACATTTGGATGTAAAAGTTATCGGCTATAATAGGTGTACGATCTTAGAGAGTACAACCCAACCCTATATCTTGCTTGTTCTCTCTTGTTTCTAGTTATTATAGTATTCTAACATGGTATCATGAGTAGGTTAGGTCCACCCACCTGCTTCCGCCCCGCGCCCTAGCCTATCGCGCCTCGCCGGCCCCTATCGCGCCTCGCTGGCCCCTCTCGCGCCGTAGCTGGCCCCTCACTCCCTAGCCGCCCCCCCCCCCTCCCCCCCCCCCCTCGCGCCTGGTCGGCCCTCCCTCGCGCCGTCGCCAGCCCCTCGCACTGTTGCTGGCCCCTCGCGCCTAGCCGGCCCCTCGCGCCGTAGCCGGCCCCTCGCACCCTAGCCAGGCCCCTCGAGCCCCAGCCGGCCCCTCGCGCCCTAGCCGGCCCTTCGCGTCGTCGCCAGTCCCTCACGTCCAACTGGCCCCTCGCGCCCAGCCGCCCCCCCTCGTGCCCTAGCCGGCCCCTCGTGCCCTAGCCGGCCCCTCGCGCCTTAGTCAGCCCCTCACGCCCAGCCGCCCCCCCTCGTGCCCTAAACAGCCCCTCGCGCCATCGCCGGCCCCTCGCGCCCTAGCCGGCCCCGCGCGCCCAGCCGGTTCCTCATGCCCAGCCGGCCTCGCGTGCCCAGCCGGCCCCTCGCGCCCTTGCCGGCCCCTCTTGCCCAGTTGGCCCCTCACGCCCAGCCGCCCCCTCGTGCCTAGCCGGCCCTTTGAGCTTAGCCGGCCCCCTCTAGCGCCGCCGCCGGTCCTTCTACCGCCTAGCCAGCCCCCCCACTGCCTAGCCGGCCCCTACCGCCTAGCCGGCCCCTCGTGCGCCTCGGCCCCCCCATGGCGCGACCTCCGGCTCCTCGCGGAGGGGCATGAGGAACCGGAGCGCGCCCGGTCCCTGTTCCAGAGAGTCCTACCGCCACGTCATTGTATCGCCGTACAGCTGAGTACCTGTGTCCCTATGCCGTTGCGCCGCTGTGTCCCTGTGCCACTGTGTCCCGGTGCCGCTGGACACCATGCTACGTCTGGACGCGGAGGGGCACGCGATCGACTTCGCCGCCTGGCTTGTCAATCTTCGCCGGCACCTAACAGGTCAACGCCAAGATGGGCACTCCCTAGCTATGCATGTTGATGGCTTGCTTCCCCGCCCCTCCGCCCTTGATTCCCTCCCTGCTGACCCCACCACTGATGAGAGTGAGGCCTATGCTGCTGCTGCGCTCGCTCGCGCTGTCTGGGATTCTCGCGATCCTGTAGCGTAGCTTACCATTAGCCATGCTCTTCCCCTTTTTGAGCATCTGCGTTTCACTGCTGTCGCGAACGCCAAAGAATTCTTAGATGCAATGGTTGCACGCTACTCCATGCCTGCCTCCGCCCCAGCTGGACGCTTGATCCTCCCCATGCTCTTCCCCAATCTCTCTGCTTTCCCCACTGTTGCTGATCTCGCCACTCATTTCCATGCACTGGAGACCAGCTACCGCGCCGCTAGCACTACTGCCCAGCTCACTTCCTTCCCCCCGCCGTTCTGCGCTACCCTGTACCTTATTGCCATGCGCCTGCCTGACCGCTTAGCCACTGCCCGCGACTACTTCCTTAGCCAGCACCCTGGTGACCTCACCCTGACCGCGTTTGTTGCTGCCCTTTTTGAGATAGAGACTCGCCAGCGCACTAACGCTCAATCGAGTGGTGTTGTGGCAGTCCCTATCTTTCAAGGCTGTGCTCCCTCCTAGTGCACGTACGCTGATGTTTCCGCCGTGGTCGCTATGGCTGCTCCCGCCACTGAGGCCGCAGCGGCGGCCTTCCTGCAGCAGCAGCGACAGCGTCGGGGCCGTCGCAACACCAAGGGAGGGCGTGGTGGTGGTGGCGGCGATAGTGGTTCTGACGAGGGGATTGGGGCAGGTGTCCAGGAGCAGCAGCAGCCGCAGCAGCAGCCGAGGGCCCGCCTACCGCCGGGGTGGCTGGGAGCCCCTGGAGGTGGTGGCCGCGGTGGCGGTCCTCGCAGCTCGGCGTCTATCGGCGGCTTCGGTGCTGTGGGCTGCCATTACCAGCTCAAGACCGGGCCCCTCCATGGCACTACGTGCCGTCGCCCTCACTCGACCACCCGCTGCTTCCACTGCCTTAACGACCTCTTACGTCGCCGCTTCGGCCCGGCCCCGGACCTCCCTGACTGGCCCAGTCTATTGTGCCACGGTGTGCCTATTTTTGACTTAGACATGGATCAGATTAGTTTTGCCTTGCAATTTGTGTATGCTGACGCTTCTAGTGTATCAGGATCTTATTACCCTGTGTTCTCTAGCTTAGGCGTAGCAATTGTGTGTAGTATAGGCACCCCTGCTGCGTCAGATGTAGGGTCATTTGCCTTGTCTAGTCTAGGCTCCACACTCACCCCTCCTTTGTCTGCCGCTACTGCTTCGCAACTTTCGACCAGTCTGTCTCCTTTTACCACCGCTTTCTCCACCGAGGTCCCCTGGTTTCTCCTCCCTTGTTTCTACTCCCCACTCCCCCGGTAGTCCCTGCTCAGCTTCCTCCCCGTCTTGCTCCGTCTGGTGTGTCTCACGTCACTCCCCTCCCGTCGATTGTCCCGGTCGAGGAGTCGGCTAACTCTGGTAGCCCCACGGTGTAGATCTTGCCACCTGTCTCTCCCCCAGTCTCTCCTCCTCCGCCGTCGCAGTCGCCGCCGCCGCAGCCGCCGCTGCAGCAGCCTTGCCGTCACAGCAGCAACAGCCGTTTGTGGACTCTGGGGGTTCTAGCGTTGAGGAGGGTGCTAGTCCTGGGGTTCCTGTTGTGGCTTGTCCTGGCAGGCTCGGGGGTGGCACCAGTGCTGGAGAGGGTTCTTGCTGTAGGGGTGCTCGTTCTGGGGGTGCTGGAGTGAAGTGTTCTGGAGGTATTCGCGGTGCCGCTAGCGGTCCAGGTGTCGTCGTCGAGCAGCAGCAGTCGCCACCGGTGTCCGCCCTTCGCCTGCTCGGTCTTCCCTCTCCCAACCGCTCGCCCACACTTCCCCCGCCGCCTCCTCCCCTTCCTGTCCACTGTCCTATGTTTCCTCTACCGGACTCGTCTCCAGCCCGTTTCCCTCCTCGTTCCCCTCCTGTTACTCCTCCTCCATCTCCTGACCCGACGCCTCCGTCTCACGTCTGGTCTTGCCGTCCGTCTCGTGCTCGTCCTATCTCTCCTGTTCAGTGTTCTCACCCTACGTTTCTTCGTTCTCACGCGTCTCGTCCTCCCCTCTTACCTTTGCCTCCTCCGTCGTCGCTCGTTGTCGCACCTCCCCCTCTGTCTGACAACCTTCGTGTTGCTCGTCCTCTTGTTCCTCAGGTCCTTGCCTCCCTTGTTACCGACCCGTCTGTTCCTGTCTCGAGTTTTGACGCTCTTCTCACTGCTGTCGCTGACTTCGCCTCTACTCTCCACCTTGACAAAGCCATTGCTCTGGTGTCTGACCCTGTCCGGCCTCCGTCCGTCGGGGGTGCTCCTGCCCTTGGCAGTGACGTCCTAGAGGACAGGCAGTACAAGCTTGCTTTCCTATCCGAGGCCGCTCCCCATCTCTGTTCCATGCTGCTAGTCCCTAAGGGTGACCCAGACGCCTTTGACATCCCAACCCCTTGCACCTATATTGAGGCAACCTCAGGACCCTGGGCCTCTCAGTGGATAGCTGCCATGGAGCAGGAGATGGCATCTTGGAGATCCACGGGCACCTACGTCGACGCAGTTCCCCCACCTGGGGTGAACGTAGTCGATGGCCGGTGGCTCTTCAAGGTGAAGCGCCCACCTGGAAAGCCGCCTGTGTTCAAGGCGCGCTACGTGGCTAGAGGCTTCAGTCAGCGAGA
This sequence comes from Closterium sp. NIES-67, assembly GCA_027943415.1. NCBI lineage: Eukaryota > Viridiplantae > Streptophyta > Zygnematophyceae > Desmidiales > Closteriaceae > Closterium > Closterium sp. NIES-67. Next base: position 162,153 of record BQMB01000050.1, read on the forward strand.
GGGGTGGACTTCTTTCAGACCTTCGCCCCAACCCCGAAGATGACTACTCTTCGGGCGTTGTTACATGTAGCAGCACAACGTGACTACAAGTTACACTCCCTCAACTTCTCCTCTGCCTTTCTTCAGGGCAGTCTACACGAGCAGGTCTACCTGCGCCGACTACAGGGTTTCACTGGTACCTTCCCTCCTGGGACCCAGTGGCTCCTCCAGCGCTCGGTCTACGGCCTGCGACAGGCGCCCCATGAGTGGCACAACACGCAGTGTACTATGCTAGCTGACCTGTAGTTCTTTCTGTCCTCTGCAGACCCTTCGCTCTTCCTTCATGCTGGCTAGACTCTGTTCTACATCCTTGTCTATGGACCCCTATCTCAGAGGTTGGACTAGTAGTGCCGCCCTGAGCTGCGTGCTTCTTGCTCAGCACTACCCCTTATCTAGCCTAGAGGGTGTGTCAACTTATACATACAGTTGCATGTAGAATATATAGGCTAGAATAGGTGTATGTTCTTAGAGAGAACAACCCAACCCTATATCTTGCTTGTTCTCTCTTGTTTCTAGTTATTCTAGAATTCTAACAGATCTCTCAGTTTTCTGTCGGCGCAGGTGCTCCTCATAATTATAGGCAGCCTGTGTCGTGGCAAGACGCAACGGGTCTGAGAGGGGAATGGAGAGCGGTGTTTCGATGTTGTTGGCACATGTCGAAGGAATATAAGAGTCGAACAGGGGTTTAGCTGCTGACGTAGAATTCTGCGGAACTGTAGAAGGTCCTGCTATTGCGGTGTCGGGGGAATAATATTCTTCGGCTGCATCTGTTTCGTCTTCAGGAGTGGCGAAACTCCATTCGGCACTGTAGCGATCAGGATCCCGCTGCTGGCGTTTCTTGTCGCGTTCGAAGTCATCGAGAAAAAGTTTCTCGTAGAAGATGTAGTCTCGAGCATACAAAACCTTCCGGATTTTGTAATCCATAATTATCCAGGAATAGGAATCCTTAGGTACATTGATGTGTGTTCCCCATTGAGCCCGTTCAGTAGATCTGCCAACAGTGCGCTCGGAGGTCTGTATTGGATTATGCAGCCCCAAACTCATAACAGTTGAGTGTCGGTGGGGTGTTTTGTCCACATGACATGTGGCGAGCTGAACTCAGGAAGAGCTGTTGAAGACAAGCAGTTGTGTAGGCGGGCAGCTTGCGCCATCGCAAACGGCCAGAAGCTGCTCTCAAGCAGGACTCTTGCAGCAGCGTGCGCAGCTTCTCTTGCAGCGTCATGTTAGTTCTCTCAGCTACTCCATTCTGCTGATGGGCGTAAGGCACGGTCTTGCGCCTGAGTAACCCTTCCCGTGCCAGGAACTCATCGAACTGCTCGATAGTGTACTCGCCCGCGTTGTTTGTATGGATCTCTTTCAGCTTGATGGCGCTCTGCCGCTCCGCAATTTTCAGCCATAGTTTAAAGGTGTCGAGAGCTTTGGACTTGTGAGAGATTATCTTGTGCCAGACGTATCGAGTAGCACTGTCAATGAAGGTAATTATATAGTGGTGGTCGTTGCTGCTGATATCCTCTGCCTCCTACGGCATGAAGAGCATGTCGTTGAAAACGATATCCATAAGTGACTACTTAGTAGCACTTGGAAAGTGCAATGGGAACGGAGCATGACTTAGGTGAGCTCTGGGGCAGATGGTGCAGGGTAGTTAACGACTGCTAGGTCGAAGCTTTTGGCCGTCCTTTTAAAAAGCCGAGGCTTTAATCGAGTTGTTGAGAGCTTCTTGCGAGGGATGACCTAACCGTTTGTGCCAGATTTCTGTTGTAGTCCTGTGTCCCTTTGAACGCAGGTACAAGTCAAAGTGAAGGAAGAAGGTCGGCGAAAGATGAATCATTGGCGCAGAGTTGACGCAGCGGCCAGTGCCAAAAGGCTGGATGAACCCGACTTCTACTGCAGTTTCAGCACAATGTATGACGAGATGTTGGTGACACGCCCAAGCATCTGGTACAATTAACTCTTTCTTGCCCCACGTGCATTCAACCTCCATAGGTTCTTCGACTATAGCAGATGTCGGTTCTTGATTGGCGTAACCCCAGTTGCCATCTCCAGTTCTCCTACCTAGCTAAACCCTCTCCTAACAAGGTTTCAGAGCACGTCCTTTTGCTTGGGCCTTCTCCTCACGATTCCGCATAGCACTCTCCCTCTTCTCCTACAAACACGCCGCCGCGGCGGCCTCATTGCGCTGCAATGGCGGCCTCGATGCGCTGCTGTGGCAGCCTTGTCGTGCTGCCGTGGCGGCCTCGACGCGCTGCCGTGGCACCTAGTTAAGTTGCTGCGGCGGCCTCATCGTGCTTTCGTGGCGGCCTCGATGTGCTGCCGTGGCGGCCTTGACGCGCTGCCGTGGCGGCCACGACCTGCTGCCATGGCGGCCTCGATGCGTGGCAGCCTCGTCGAGCAGCCGTGGCGGCCTCGTCGTGCTGCCGTGGCGTCGTCGTGCTGCTTTGGCAGCTTCGATGTGCCCGCACACGGACGGCAGCGGCCAGTGCACAGTTTTAGGCGACAACCAGCACGCCCGCATGTCAGCCAGTGCGCCAGCTAGGGCGCCTCGTTGAAGGCACGCCCCCTCTTCTGCGTCTCTCCTCATCCCAGCCGCAGCTGATGGCTCCCTTCCCCGTCGTCGCCAGGCCGTGCCACGCCGCCGGGTGCCGCGAGCTTCGCAGTCCCCGCCGCCGTCGTCAAAGCCGCCACCGCCACTGCAGATGCCGCTGGCTCTGCCGCCACCCACCACCGCTGCCACCGCTGTCACCGTCGTAGTAGCCGCTGACACCGTTGCTGCCACCCGCTGCCAATGTCGCCGTCTTGCACGAGGGGTAGAAGCCACAGCTGCTGTCGGACATGGGTGTGCAAGGGCTTGGGGGTGTTGCATGTGTGGTGTGCTTGCACCTACCAAGCCTAGGGGGTGTGTCAACTTATATATATCATATATATATATTTGTGTAGGCTTGGTAGGTATTCTATAATTATGGATCCTACTTGTTACATGATCGAATGTCTCGAGGAAAAGTTGCACTATCGATTGATACAAGGCATTTTTATACTTCCGAGGTACATCACGTAACTAGGTTTATCCTGTCCAAAGGGAATAGACCCTTCTAGAAATAGAATCACTGTGTGTACAGCCACGCAAGGCTATTGGCTTTTAAGGATTACGGCAGGATTACACTAGATATAGCGCGCCAGTACATTCCGAGCCCGGTCGGTTATATAATGATACTTATAGGATAAACCAAAGGATAATGGAAAGAAGAATACGAATCCAAATGAGATAAGATAAAGACTAAATGAATCAGTAGAAAAAACAGAATGAGATAGAGGAGAAAGATGGAAATGAGAAAGAAGTGTAACAGGGTCGTACTCTCACACTTGCCCCCCTCAAAGCTGGGAGATAGAAGTAACACCCTGCTTTACAAGAGGGCGACGAGCGTTACCCATCTCAGATTCAGAAACCCAGCTATCCTCAGAAGGATCATAACCCTTCCAACGAATAAGAAGTTCCATGGTGCCATTTCGACGACGGTGGTGTGCAAGCACGGACTCGACCTCTTACTCGGGTTCATTGTCGACAAGGATGGGCGGCGGCGGCGGCAGTTGGCATCTGGTGAAGACCCCCCTGGTGCTTGCGTTTACCCACGTCACTGCGGCTTGCTCGTGTCGGTCGCTCACTCACCGGTCATTACTGTGGCACCAACGCCTAGGTCACCCCGCACTCCCGCGTCTGCGTCACATGTCCCACCACGGTCTTGTCATAGGTCTCCCTTCATCGCTCCTTGCTCTCCCTCCTTCGCCTGCGCCGCCGTGCACACCCTGCATCGAGGGCCGGCTGCGCCGTGCTCCTCACTCCTCCTCGCTTCCCCCTACCTCTGCGCCACTTCAGACCCTGCACCTTGTCGTCTGGTTCCCGGCCACCGTCCCTGGGCCGTGTCGAGAGTGCTACATTCTAGTGCTTGTTGACACACGTGCTACACCACGGTGCTTCCCCTGGAGTGGAAGGCCGACATGCCTGACGTTCCTATCTTGAGGATCGTAGCTGCACGAGTCCACCGTGACCTCCTTGGGCTGCGTCTTCACTCCGACCGTGGCGACGAGTTTGCCTCCGGTCAGCTTGGCCATTTCTTTCATGCAGGGTTCATCATCCAGTCGTACACCCTGCCAGACTCCCTGCAGCAGAATGGGCTCGCTGAGCAATGCATCGGTTTGGTCATGGAGGTGGCTAAACCTCCATTATCCATACCGGTGCACCTTATTTTCTGTTGCCGTTCACTATTCGCTACGCTGCTCACCAGCCTAACTTGTGGCCACACTCCCAGTGGCCGCAGGTTCCCTCGATCCTCTTGTAGACTGGGTCCCCTGGTGACGCGTCTACGTTACACGTCTAGGGCTGCCTTGGTCACGTTCGTGCCTCTTGCACAGAGAAGGTCAATGCCCATACCGTCCCTTGTGTCTTCCTTGGCTTCCCCCTATCGTGTCTAACTGGCACTTTACCACCCGTCATCGCACCGTTTCTTTCACTCTTGTAACGTCACTTTTGACGAGTTTGTCTCCTTCTATGCCCGCTTTCCTCATCGAGGCCGAGGTCTCCCAATTATCCCACCCCTTTTCCTGGTCCCCACTCCCCCAGTAGCCCCTGCTCCTCTCCCTCCCCGTCCTGCCCCGTCTGGTGTATCTCACGTCACGGCCTGCGGCAGGCACCCCGTGAGTGTCACGGCAAGCTACGTGCTATGTTAGCTGACCTGTAGTTCTTCCTGCTAAGGAGACACACCTGCACAGACCTAGGAGAGTTGCACCGCTACCTTGGCCTGTAGATCTCCAGGGTCAGAGCAGCGTGCACCATCACTCTCACACAGTCACAATTGGTGTGCCAGGTCGTTCAGAGGTTCAGTCTTCTGTTCTCCTCCACACAGCCCACACCTCTGCCAATAGATCACATGCTCTCAGCTCCAGTTTCTAAGGAGTCGGTGGAGCCTAGTGGTCCGTACGCAAAGCTGGTGGGTTGCCTCATGTACCTGATGACTTGCACTCGTCCAGACCTCGCATACCCCCTCAGTATCCTGGCTCGCTTTGTGGCGACAGGTAGACACCGACCGCAGCACTGGTCGGCCGCTAAGATGGTTTTGCGTTATCTTGCAAGTACATCGGGCATGGGGCTAGTGCTAGGAGGATGCAGGCAAATGGTCCTCACAGGGCACACAGACGCTTCGTGGGCAGACGACGCTAGGACGCTCAGGTCCTCCCATGGCTACTGCTTTAGCCTTGGTGCAGTCCACATTTCGTGGACGTCCACCTGCTCGTCGTCTGTAGCACAGTCTAGCTATGAGGTTGAGATCTATGCCGGTGCCATGGCGGCACAGGAGCTCAGCTGGCTGACCTTCTTGCTCACTGAATATGGTGAGCGACCTAGCTCTGCCCTGGTCTTGTACGCTGACAACAGGGCCATGATCCTCTTGTGTCAGGAGCCTCGACTGGAGGGCAGAATGAAGCACATCCATCTGCGGTACTTCCTCCTGCACGAGCTACAGTCGCGTCGCCAGGCCTGCGTAGTACACTTGGCCTCCGGTGCCAACACAGCTAATATCTTTACTAAGGTGGTTTCGCCCAAAGATCATTAGCGACTGTGTGTACAGCTTGGTCTATTTCCTGTAGCTCCTCACATGCTAGGGCCTTGATTGTGTACTACTCTTTTATATCTTCTCCTTACTGGCCTTGTGGGTTCTGTTCCAGTGGCCGGACTAGTAGTGCCGCCCCGGTTTGCTCTTGTCTAGTCTATACTCTTCTTAATGGTCTCCGCGGGGTCTACCGAACCGTATGAATTCCGTGATTTCGTTTGTTCGGTAGACCTTACTAGCACAAAACGACAAACTATGTCCTCCCTACTGTGCTACCGCCAGATTTCGGGATGACAAGGAACAAAATGGGGGACTTCACCAATCTTTCGGGATTGCTCGAGGGCTGAGGGAGAAATGTCTTGGGCAGTGGGGGACTTAGCCGAAATTTATAGGTTGGCAAGGGGTGTAATTATTATAGCGGGAGATCGCATGTGTGATTGTGTAAAGGTGGACTTTCACAACACTTTTCCGCATCAGGGTCCCTACACTTGACCACTCTAAAAAAAAAGGGTCCTGTATAGATCTTTTTTTTTTTACAAGGGTAAAAAATAAAACCACTTTTAAAAATAAGGGTCCAATTGTCAACAAATATATTCATATAGATTAGCTAGCTCATATTAGTTTATAGCCTAGCTAGTTTAGTTCTTAGCGAGTACAAACCTAGTTTTGTATCCCTCGATATTTTCCCTTAGCACGACTTTTCCTGCTACTCTAACATGGTATTGAGCTAGGTTAGTTTTTTCCACCGTTACTCACGCTTTCGCCATTACTCACGCTTCCGCGTAACAATAGTTAGTTAGTTAGTTTTTTTTTTTTTTTTTTTTTTTTTTTCCTCGTGCATGTCCCCCTCTCAATTTCGCACACCTTCGACCCTCCAATTCCGCGCCAGCACGGCAGCCAGCAGGCCAGCACGCAAGCCAGCATGCCCGCCAGTGCGCTGCCAGCACGCCAGCCAGTCCGCTAGCCAGCGCGCTAGACAGAACGCCAGCATTCGCGCCAGCCAGCTAGCCAGCACATTAGCCAGCTAGCTCGCTAGCCACGTTAGCCAGCGCACCGCCAGCAACTGCTATTCACCAACAGTGCCAGCCAGCTCGTCGCTGGCAGCGTCCGCCAGCTCGCAGCCAGCAGCGCCAGCCAGCTAGCCGCCAGCAGCGTCCGCCAGCTCGCTGCCAGCTTCTCACCAGCAGCGCCAACCAGCTAGACGCCATCAGCGTCCGCAAGCTCGCCGCCAGCAGCTGCTGCCAGCTACTCGCCAGCATCGCCGGCCAGCTAGCCTCCAGCAGCGTCCGCCAACTCGCCGCCTGCAACTGCTGCCAGCTAGTCACCAGACAGCCGCCGCCACTTCAGTCGCCACTGCCGCTGCAACCGCTGCTGCTGCCGCTGCCGCCGCTACTGCTGCAACTGCCACCTGCAGCCACTGCCACTGGTGCAACCACTGCAGCCACAGCCGCAATCGCTGCAGCCACTGCCACTGCCGCAGCTGCTGCCCCCACTGCTGCTGCTGCAACCGCCGCTACCACAGCTTGTGCTGCCACTGCTGCCACTGCTGCAGCTGCTGCAGCCACTACCACTGCCGCCTCTGCCACTGCAGCTGCCAGCTGCAGCCGCCACTGCTGCCGCTGCCCTTGCAGCCGCCACTGCAGCCACTGCCGCCGCTACTACTGCTGCAGCTACGGCCGCCACTGCTGCTGCTGTCACTTGCGCTGCCGCCACTTGCTCTGCCACCGCTTGCGTTGCCGCCGCTGCCACTGCCGCAGCTGCCGCCGCCACTGCCGCTACTGCGGCCGCCGCTACCGCAGCTTCTGCTGCCGCCACCGCCACTGCCGCAGCTACTGCAGCCACTGCCGCTGCCGCCACTTCCACTACCGCCTCTGCCGCTGCAGCCACCACTGCCGCCGCTGCCCGTGCAGCTGCCACTGCCACCACTGCTCTTCCAGCCGCCACTGCTGCCGCTGCCCTTGCAGCTGCCACTGTCGCCGCTGCCCTTGCAGCCGCCACTGCCGCCACTGCCGCTGCTGCCCTTTCAGCTGCCCCTCCCACCGCTGCCTCTGCTGCCTCTGCAGCCGCCGCTACCGCTCCTCTCGCCACTCCTGTTGCCAACAGTCAGCTTACGCCTCCACCAGCCTGGCCACCAGCAGCCAGCACCAGTCGCCAGCCACCAGCAGCTGACCGCCGGCAACCTGCCGCCGACCCCCAGCAGTCAGCCGCCAGCTGCCACCACTCGTGGCCAGCCACCGACCATCGGCCACCAGCTTCTAGTCGCTAGTCGGTCACCAGCCTCATGAGTCCCATGTGTCCTGTGGACCGTCAATCACCATGTGCCACCAGTCCTAGTGACTCCTTGCTAGCTCCTCGGTGTGCTGCTCCTAATAGCTCCTCTCACGCATACTTCCTCCTTGTTTGCTCCCTCCTCATGCTAGCAGCTACAGCCCGCCGCAGACTGGCCGCGACTGCCGTCTTACTGTCACTCACTCCTGCTACCGTCAGCCTACCGCTAGCCGCTGCAACTGCTAGCCTCCTGCTCACTGCCATTGCTCCCGCCATTGTCGCCACTAGTCTCCTAAAGGCATGATGGCCTCGTTAGGGTCGGTCCCTCAGCCAGATCGCCGGGCACTTCCCTCCGCTCTTCGGTTTCTTGCTCACCGGCTACAGCTGGGGAGCCCACACCTAGACTGCACGCTCCTAGAGGATCACATTAGTTGCCTCCTTGCCTTCTGGCTCCACGACCTCGACGTCTACTTCCAGGCTCTTTGGCCAGTGCCGCAGCTGCTGCAGCAGCAGCGGCGACAGCAGCCGCAGTGGGATCTTGGGGGAGTTGAGCGCGGTGGGGGCTCTGGAGGTGCGGCCCTGGGGCGGTCACTCCCCTGGGGCCAATGTGGTTTCTCTGGAGGACCAGGGGCCTTGGGGCTTAGGGGTCTAGGTCCCACCGTATCTAGTCTAGGAGCCTCTACTATGTGTCCCCTAGGCTCCTCCCCTGCCCCTCCTGCGGCGGCCATCTCCTTTATCCTTGAATCGAGCGTGTCTCATTGCTTCTTTAGGGACAGCACTGCTCTCACCCCGCTTCCTGTGCCCGTCCGCGTTGCACTAGCAGACTCCTCCGCCACAGTTGTCGCACGTAGCACCACCACTCTCCCCAGTCCACCTGTCCCCTCTGGCTCCCTCACCGGTCTGCACACCCCCCCGTTTGCCAAGAACCTAGTGGGTGTCGGTCACCTTCACGACTGAGCCGTCACCACTACGTTCCCTGGCCGCAAGAGACACGCCGCTTGCACAGACACAGCCATCGGTCGGCACTTAGCCACGTTTGAGCGTGACCCAGGGTCTGGTCTCTTTACACTGCACACTGAGTCCCCGCCGAGTGCTGTGTCTGCCGCGGTTGCCGCATCCTTCTCCTGTCGCTCAATAGCCCACCCGACCCTTCTGTGGCACCACCGCTTAGGTCACCCTGCACTCCCGCGTCTTAGGCACATGTCCCAGCACGGTCTACTCACTGGTCTTCCTGTGTCGCTCCCCGCCCTACCTACAGTAAGTCGGTAGCGCCGCTGTGCCTGCTTGCGTCGAGGGCCGACAGCGGGCCGCCCCTCACTCCTCCTCGTTTCCTCCTACCACAGCACCGCTATGGACACTACACATGGACGTTTGGGGCCCTGCCCTGGCCCATGGTCTTAGGTGGGAGCGCTAGTTTCTAGTCGTCGTTGACAACTTCTCGCGCTTCACCACAAAGTTCCCATTGGAGCGAAAGGCCGACGTGCCCACTGTTCTCCTCCCACGGCTTCTCACCGTTTGCACCCACCACCGCCTACCTGTAAATCGCTTACACTCGGACCGAGGTGGGGAGTTCGCCTCTAGCACTCTAGGACGGTTTGTAATGCGGAGGGCATCCACCAGACGTACACACTGCTGGACTCCCCACAGCAGAATGGGGTCGCTGAGCAATGCATCGGCCTGATCATGGAGGTGGCTCGCACCTCCATGGTCCACGCCGGTGCACCCCATTTTATGTGGCCGTTCATAGTGCACTACGCTACTCACCAGCTTAACCACTGGCCGCACTCCCAGCGGCCACATGTTTCGCTGACCCATTTCTAGACTGGGTCTCTAGGTGACGCATCTGTGTTTCATGTCTGCGGCAGCCTTGCTCACGTCCGCGCTGCAGGCTACTATATCAGCCTGCACCCTTCCTTGTGTCTTCTTGAGGTTTCCGCTTGACGCCTCTATCTGGCTGTTCTACCACCGGCCACACCACCACTTTTACCACTCTCGTGATGTTACCTTCGACGAGACACTTCCCTAATACCGGCAATTCCCACACCGCAGTACTCCTGTGCCTCCACCTCCTCTCTTCCTTGTCCCTGCCCTGCCTGCCGCACCCCTCCCGCCCAGCCCGGCCCAGTCTCGTGTCTCCTACGCCACTCAGTTCCCCTTGGTTGCGCTTGTAAAGGAGTCGGCTGACTCTGGGATCCTAGCTACTGCGGCACGCCTGCTGTCTTTGCGGTGCCTCCCCTAGCCTTGGTACCCCAGTCACCTCAGCCGCCTCCCCCCTTGCCTCAGCAGCAGCAGCAGCCGCCACATCATACTCAGAGGTCGCAGCAGCAGCACGGAGTAGTGGGCTCTGGGGGTGCTGGTTCCCAGCTCTTCCTTGGAGAGGACAGGGAGCAGTTGCAGCCGCAAGAGCTGCCGCACCAGCAGGCGCAGCCGCCGCAAGAGGAGCAGTCGCAGTCTGCCCTTCGTCTCCTTGGTCTATCTCCAGGTTCCCCTGACCGCCTGCCCGTTCCCCCGCCGGTGTGTGACCCTGTTTACGGCCCGTTGTTCCCTCCTCCGGACTTGTCTTCAGCTCGTTTTCCCCCACGCTCCCCTCCGTCCCTTGACTTGTCCCGGTTCCCCCTCGTCCCTAGTCCCCAACTCTTCCCCACTGGGTCCGTTGCCCCTCTGGTGCTCGTCCTGTCTCTCCCCGTCCTAGTGTCTGCCCTATGGTCCTTCGATCGCGTGCTCCTCCAGTCACAGTCCTCCCGTTGCCTCCCCCATCATCGCTCCCGTCGCCCTCCCCTCCTCGCTCCGACGCTGCTCGCACTGCTCCTCTAGTCCTCTCACGCCTGCTTGTGTCGCTTGTCACTAACCCTACTTCACCTCCTGAGTCTGCCCGTGCGCTTGTCACTGCTGTCACAGACATTGCTGCTAGCCACCGCATTGACTATGCTGCCGCTCTGGTATTGCACGTCCTCCGTCCGTCGGGGGTGCACCTGCCCTTGGCAGTTTCGTGCCAGAGGACAGGCGGTACGAGTTGGCCTACCTTGCTGCTGCTGTTCCCCATCTCTGCTCCATGCTTGTAGCCCCAGAGAGCAACCCAGATGCTCTCGACATCCCTGTTCCGCGCTCTTAAGCTGAGGCGATGTCAAGGCCCTGGGCAGCCCAATGGATACAGGTCATGGAGGCTGAGATGGCATCCTACAGATCCACAGGCACTTACGTCGACGCAGCTCCCCCGCTTGGGGCGAACGTAGTCGATGGCATGTGCATCTATAGGGTGAAGCGCGCACCTGGAGAGCCGCCGAAATTCAAGGCGCGTTACGTGGCTAGAGGCTTTAGCCAGCGTGAGGGTGTGGACTTCTTCCAGACCTTCTCCTCGACCCCGAAGATGACTACACTTTGGGTCCTTCTTCTCAAAGTCGCGCATTGTGACTACGAGCTTCACTCACTCGACTACTCCACAGCGTTCGTGCAGGGTAGTATTCATGAGCAGATCTACCTCCGGTGCCCTCTAGGCTTCTCTGGCTCCTTCCCACCTAGGACTGAGTGGAGCCTACGCCGTCCTATCTTCGGCCTTCGTCAGGCACCCGGTGAGTGGCACGACACGCTTCGCACCACACTTGTTGAGCTGCAGTTCTTTCCATCCTCTGCTGACCCCTCTCTCTTTGTTCGCACGGGTCAGACACTATTATTCATTCTAGTGTACGTAGACGTTTATATCTTTGCTACTCCTGATAGAGTCACACTGGCCTCAGTGAACGCCGAGTTACTTAGGAGACACACCTGTACAGATTTGGGGGAGATGAGGTACTATCTGGGCTTGGAGATCTCTCTTGACCATGCCGCTCATACGATCACACTCTCCCAGTGCCATATGGTGCAGCAGATCCTTCAGAGGTTCAGTCTCTAGTTCTCCTCAGCACAACCCACCCCTCTGCCTGTGGATCACAAGATCTCTGCTCTAGTTCCGGCTGAACCACTCGAGGCTAGTGGTCCATACGCAGAGTTGGTGCGGTGCCTCATGGACTTGATGACCTGCACTTGACCAGATCTAGCATACCCTCTCAGTCTCCTTGCTCACTTTGTCGTGAGAGATAGGCACCGACCAGTTCATTGGTCGCCTGTCAAGAGGGTACTGCGGTATCTGGCGAGTACATCAGGACTGGGGCTTGTGCTAGGAGGACGGGATCCAGTGGTGCTGACTGGACACATAGACGCGTCATGGGTTGACGACGTGGAGACGCTCAGGTCATCTCAGGGCTACTGTTTTAGTCTTGGTGGTGGTGCAATCTCGTGGAGGTCCACCAGGTTGTCGTCTATAGCTCTGTCTAGTTGTGAGGCAGAGATCTACGATGGGGCCATGGCCGCTCAAGAGCTCCGCTGGCTCACGTTCTTGCTCACAGACTTAGGTGAGCAGCCTAGGTCTGCCCCAGTCCTATTTGCCGACAGGGCCATGATCCTCTTACTTCAAGAGGCTCGACTTGAGGGCAGGGCGAAGCACATCCAGCTGCGGTACTTCTTGCCGCGTGAGTTGCAGCAGCGCAACCAGGCTCGAGTGGTACATTTGGCCTCTAAGGCAAGGACCGCTGATATCTTCACCAAGGCAATTGCGTCTCGTGACCATCAGCGATTCTGTACTCAGCTTGGTCTCATCTCTGTAGCAGCACCACTCCTTGTATCATGATTCATACTATACATGCTTGTACTTGTTGTTCTATACCTACATGCCTTGCTACACTTGCTAAGTGGCGTTGTGGCCTCTTGTCTCAGTGGTGAGACTAGTAGGTAGTTTGGTTCTTAGCGAGTACAACCCTAGTTTTGTATCCCTTGACATTTTTCCTAAGCACGAATCTTCCCGCTACTCTAACAAAACACCCACCCCAGCCTTGTTATAAGGGTCGTAAGGGTATTTTATCCTGATATCATGAGGCCTGCTAGGAATACACTCTTAGAGCTGACCTAGCTAGGCTTTACAACAAACATGGATTTTTTTGAAGTATGTAACACTTTCTAAAAATGCTTATTGTGAAACTGAAGTTGCTCGTAATGAAGCAATGGCAACAGCGAATGCAAGACGCTCTTCGCCAAGTATATAAGATGCAGTGGAGGCCATTTGACCTCCACCCACGTCTTCATTTCGAATTTTCAAAAGGCCTTACTTCCCACTGTCAATTTATATATATATTTGTATGTAGAAGTTATTGGCAAGATACTGTAGGTTTGTGCTCTTAGGTTGTACAACTCCAACCCTATATCTCCATTGTTCTCACTTGTTTCTAGTCATTCTGCTATTCTAACATGGTATCATAGTAGGTTAGGTCCGCCCACCCGCTTCCGCCCCTCGCCCTAGCCTACCGCCCCATCGTACCCTAGCCTTACCGCGCCCCGCTGGCCCCTAGCACCCCGCCAGCCCCTAGTGCCCCTCCGGCCCGTTGCGCACCCCGCCGGCCCCTAGCGTGCCCGCCGGTCCTTAGCGCAGCGCTAGCCCCTCGCGTACCCTGCCAGCCCCTAGCGCTCCTTGCTGGCCATCAGTGCCCCGCCAGCCCCACGTGTGCCTGCCTGCCCCTCGCGTACCTCGCCTGCCCTTCGCGTACCCTGCCGGCCACTCGCATGCCCACCTTCCCCTCGCGTACCCTGCCGGCCCCATCGCGTGCCCGCCTGCCCCCCTCGCGCCTCGCATGCCCTCCGCGCCCCACCGGCCCCTCGCGTGCTCGCCGGCTCCTTGTGTACCCTGCCGGCCCCTCGCGCACCCAGCTTACCCCTCGCGTGCCTCGCCGGTCCTTCGCGCTCGCCGGCCCCTCGCGTGCTTGCCGGCCCCTCGCGTACCCCACCAGTTCCTCGCGTACCTCGCCGGCCCCTCCCGTGCCCGCCGGCCCTTCGTGCCTCGCCAGCCCTTAGCGCCTCGCCGCCCCTTAGCGACCCGCCGGCCCTAGATGCCCCGCCAGCTCCTTGAGCGGCCGCTAGCCCCAGCGCCCCACCTGGCCCTAGCGCTCCACCAGCTCTTTGTGCCCTGCCGGCTCATCGTGACTCGCTGGCCTGCTGCGCGCCTCGAGCCCTGTGCGCCCTGCTCGGCCTTCAGCCCAATCTTCCTGCTAGAGAGTCCGGCCGCCACGCCGCTGTGCCGCCGTGCAGCTGAGTACCTGTACCGCTGTGCCGCCGTGTCGCTGTGCCACTGTGCCGCCATGCCGCTGTGCCACCGTATCGTCGTGCCGCCGTGGAGCTGTGACGCTTACATTGCACGATGGCAGACGCCGTACTCCGCCTGGACTCGGAGGGGCACGCGATCGACTTCGCCGCCTGGGTTGTCGATCTTCGCCATCACTTGACATGTCAGCGCCAGGATGGGCACTCCCTGGCTATGCATGTTGATGGCTTGCTTCCCCGCCCCCATGCGCTTGATCCCCTCCCTGCTGACCCCACCACTGCTGAGAGTGAGGCCTTTTCTGCTGCTGTGCTCGCTTGCCCAATCTCGTATACCCGCGAGGCTATAGTGCAGCTCGCCATTAGTCATGCTCTTCCCCTGTCTCAGCGTCCGCGCTTCACTGCTGTTTCCAATGCCAAGGATTTCCTAGATGCAGTAGTTGCGCGCTACTCCAAACCCGCCTCCGCCTCTGCTAGCCGCATGATCCTCCCCATGCTATTCCCCGATCTTTCCACTTTTCCCACTGTCGCTGACCTCGCCACTCACCTCCGTGCACTAGAGACTAGCTACCGCACTGCTAGCACTGCCAACCAGCTCACTACCGTCCCTCCACTGTTTTGCGCCACCCTGTACCTTATTGCCTACTCGCCAGCGCACTATCGCTAAGTTGAGCGATGTTGCGGAAGTCCCAATCCTTAAGGGCTGTGCTCCCTCCTAGTGCACGTACGCTGACGTTTCTGCCACGGTCGCTACAGCTGCCCCTGTCGCTGAGACCGGAGCTGCAGTGTTCCCGCAGCAGCGACAGCGTCGGGGCCATTGTGGCCCCAAAGGAGGGCGTGGTGGTGGTGCTGGTGGTGGTAGTGGTGGTGACGAGGGGGTTGGGGCTGGTGTCTAAGAGCAATAGCAGCCTTAGCTGATGAAGCAGCAGCAGCAGCAGCAGCCATGGACCCGCCTCCCGCCGGGGTGGCCGGGAGCCCCTTGAGGTGGTGGCCGCGGTGGTGGCCCTCGCAGCTCGGCGTCTACCGACAGCTTCGGTGCTGTGAGCAGCCAGTACCAGCTCCAGACCGGGCCCCTCCGTGGCACTGTGCAACGCCGCTCGCACCCGACCGCCCGCTGCTTCCTCCGCCTCGACAACCTCTTTCATCGCCGCTTCGGCCCGGCCTTGGACCTCCCTGACTGGCCCAGTCTGCTGCGCCATGGTGTGCCTATTCTTTAGTTAGACATGGATCAGATTAGGTCTGCCCTACATTCTGTGTATGGTGACGCTTCTAGTGTGTCGGGATCTTATCACCCTGTGTTCTCTAGCTTAGGCGTAGCACCTGTATGTAGTACAGACTCCCGTGCCGCGTTATGCGTAAGACCGTTTGCATTGTCTAGCCTAGGCTCCACACTCGCTCCTCCTTCATCTGCCGCTACTGCTTCGTTGTCCTTCACACTTGACTCCAGTGCGTCTGCCTGCTTCTTCCGCGACCATGCCACACTCCCGCCGCTTCCCGCGCTTGCCGCTGTCGCACTTGCTGACCCTTGTTCTGGCCCTGTCGTTGCTCGCAGCTAGACTACCCTTCCCTGTCCAACGGTCCGCTCGGGTTCCCTTTCAGGCCTGCACATCCCTTCGTTCTCCAGGAACTTAGTTGGTGTCGGCTGTCTTCAGAACCTCGGCGTCACCACTACGTTTCTTGGTGTACCGAGGCCGCCTCAGGTTCCCCCCTTGTGACGTTCCCCCGGGACCCGGTGTCTGGCCTTTTTACACTGAACACTCCTTCTCCCACGGTTGGCATGTCCTCCCTGGGCTCTGCGTCTTCCCAAGTCGCTGTGGCTTGCTCGTGTCGGTCACTCACTCACCCATCGCTTCTATAGCACCACCGCCTAGGTCACCCTACACTCCCACGGCTGCGTCACATGTCTCAGCACGGTCTCGTCCTAGGTCTCCCTGCATTGCTTCCGCTGGCACTTTTACCACCCACCATCTCACATCACTCCCCTCCCGTCGTCTGTCCTGGTCGAGGAGTCGGCTGACTCTGGTGGCCTTGTGGCGCAGTTTTCGCTGCCTGTTTCTTCCCCGGTGTCTCCTCCTCCACCATCACAGTCGTCGCCTCAGCTGCAGCTGCAGCCGTCGTCGCAGCCATAGCAGCAACAGCCGCCACCGCCGTAGCAGCAGCTGCCGTCTGTGAACTCTGGTGGTGCTGGCGTTGAGGAGGGTGCTCGTCCTTGGGTTCCTGTCATCGCTTATCCCTGTGGGCCTGGGGGTGGCACCGGTGCTGGAGAGAGTTCTCGCTCTGGGGGTGCTCGTTCTGGTGGTGCTGGAGTGGAGTGTTCTGGTGGTAGACGTGGTGCAGCTTGCGGTCTAGGTGTCAGCGTGGAGTAGCAGCAACAGCAGTCGCCGCCGGTGTCCGACATTCGCCTGCTCAGCCTTCCCTCCCCTGACCGCTCGCCTGCGCCTCCGCCGGCCCCTCCTCTTCCTGTCTACGGCCTTGTGTTCCCTTCGCCGGACTTGTCTCTGGCTCAATTTTCCCCCTCCTCTGTCTCCTGACCAAGCACCTTCGTCTCACATCTGTTCTTGCCGTCCCACTCGTGCTCGTCCTGTCTATCCCGTTCAGTGTTCTCACCCCATGTTGTATCATTCCCACCCGTCTCATCCTCCCCTCCACCTGACTCCTCCTCCATTGTCGCTTGTTCTCGCGCCTCCCCCTCTGTCTGACTACCTTCGTGCTGCTCGTCCTCATATTTCTCGGGTCCTTGCCTCCCTCATTACTGACCCGTTTGTTCCGGTCTCGAGTCTTGACGCTCTTGTCACCGCTGTTGCTAACTTCACCTCTACCCGCCGCCTTGACTACGCCAGAGCTCTGGTCTCTGATCCAGTCTGTTTTCCGTCCGTTGGGGGTGCTCCTGCCCTTGGCAGTGACGTCCTAGAGGACAGGCAGTACGAGCTTGCTTTTCTGTTTGAGGCCACTCCCCATCCCTGTTCCATGCTGCTAGTCCCTGAGGGTGACCGTGACGCCTTTGACATCCCGACCCCTCGCACTTACGCTGAGGCGGCCTCGGGGCCCTGGGCCTCTCAGTGGATAGCTCCCATGGAGCAGGAGATGGCACCTTATTGATCCACCGGCACCTACATCGACGCAGTTCCCCCGCATGGGGTGAACGTAGTCGATGGTCGGTGGCTCTTCAAGGTGAAGCGCCTCCCTGGAGAGCCGCCTGTATTCAAGGCGCGCTACGTGGCTACAGGCTTCAGCCAGCGCAAGGGTGTGGACTTCTTTCGGACCTTCGCCCCTGTTGGTGCAATCCTATGGCTTGCACTCGGCTTGTCGTCCTTGTTTGTGTGTGTACATGCATGGCATGGAATGAATTGTGAGTCTATGTCATTGCTATCTAGTGCTTGTGTGAATGTTTGAATGGTGTATCACAGTGTGGCTTGTGCCGGTCAAGACATTATTGAGTTTTTACAATTCGCATGTCAAGTCGTCGTTTGTGTGTCGCATGTGTTTTTTCTATTTTGTCGAGTGTGAAGTGTCCATCGTGTCGCAGGTGTGTGCAGCAAGCCCCCATCAATTCAAGAAGAATTTTTCTTGCAGATCCAAGAACAAGAGCTCAAGATTTCAAGCCCAAGGGACGCGGATAAATATTAAATAGTGAAAATAGTAACGCTACTTCGTGTAGTGTTACATTTCACTTGGGGTAGCCCCTTGGAGGGTTGGTTTCGAGACTCTTCATGGTTTGGGACTCTATGGTGGTGTACCACCAACCTGGACCTCGGCTCTTGGGGTATGTAGAGGCTGGGAACCATCTCCCTCTCCAACTCTTCTTGCTAAGTTTGTACTCCTAAGACTATAGTGGCTGCTGTACCACCTGCCAGTCAAACCGCCATAGCGTCGTCAAATCTTCATGGAATCTTATGATTCAACTTGCTGCTAATAGGCGACAGCAACGCGCTCCAGATCCACTTTACAGATCACCGTTTGAGGCATAGATCAGATCGCCATCACGTTTTGAAGCTGTCTGACGGAATTCTGACTGTCCTGAATTTCTCTCATTTTAGGCACATCTGAGCCTATTATGATTATAACAGCCCCTGCTGACTACTCTTTGGGCACTGCTACACATAGCACCATAGCGTGACTACGAGCTCCACCCCCTCGACTTCTCCAGTGCTTTTCTTCAGGGCAGCCTACACGAGCAGGTCTACCTGCACCGTCCACAGGGCTTCACCGGTACCTTCCCTCCAGGGACCCAGTGGCTCCTCTGGCGCCCGGTCTACGGCCTGCGACAGGCGCCCCGTGAGTGGCACGACACGCCGCGTGCTACGCTAGCTGACCTGCAGTTCTTTCCATCCTCTGCAGACCCCGCACTCTTCATTCGTGATGGCCAGATTCCGTTCTACATCCTTGTCTACGTAGACGACCTGGTCTTGGCTACTGCAGACAGAAATGCACTGGCCTCCGTGAAGGCCGAGTTGCTGAGGAGGCACTCCTGCATTGACCTTGGAGAGCTGCGTTGCTACCTTGGCCTGCAAATCTCCAGGGACAGAGCTGCGCGCATCATCACTCTCACACAGTCACACTTGGTGCGCCAGGTCCTTCAAAGGTTCGGTCTTCAGTTCTCCTCCGCATAGCCCACACCTCTGCCAGTATTTCAAGGCTCTCAGCTCCAGTTCCTGAGGATTGAGTAGAGCCCAGTGGTCCTTATGCAGAGCTGGTGGGGTAAGCAAGAAGAATCGAGATTGAGATGGTCCCGAGCCTCTTCAAACTCGAAGAGCCGAAGTCCAGTTTGATGGTACACCACCACAGAGTCCCCAACCATGAAGAGTCTCGAAATCAATCCAACAAGGGGCTACACCAAGTGAAATGTAATAGTACCTGAAGTAGCATTACTATTTTCACCATTTTTATATTTATCCGCATCCCTTGGGCTTGAAGTCTTGAGCTCTTGGTCTTGGTTCTGCAAGATAATTTCTTCTTGAGTTGATGAGGGCTTGCTGCACTTACCTGCAATGCAATGGACACTTCACACTGGACAAAATAGAAAAAACACATCCGACGCGCAAACGACGACTTGACATGCGAGTAGTGAAAAATCGCTAAAGTTTTGACCAACAGAAACCACATTGTGATACACCATTCAAGCATGCATACAAGCACTAGATAGCAACGACATAGACTCACAAGTCATCTCGTGCCATGCATGCACACACACGAACAAGGACGAGAAGCCGAGTGCAAGCCATATGGCTGCACCAACATATTCTAACACCCACCCACCCACCCACCCACCCATCATAAACTATTCTTGTTTGTATTTGTTGGACTAGAATGATGGTATTGCCCATTTGAAAAGAAGCACGTTGCGATTGCTACAGCGAAAGCAAGCATTCTAAATATATCTAATCTAACTAGATATGAGTATATAGCAATATGTTGACAATTAGATCCTAGGCAAAAGGGGGGGTGCGTATAACTAGCACATCCGATATGGTGCCCCTTCGGATTTATGCGCCATGGTCTGTTTTAGTTGGTGTGTGTATATCTGGGGAAATACAGTAGGCTGCCCAAAACCAGGTTTGCCTTCCTATACTTTGCCCCCCACTTTCCTTACGGACAAATGAGGGTAGTTACCTTTTCATATAATGAGTACCGTATTTACCCTGTAGAAGTGAACCACTTGTTTAGGGTGGCCTGGATCTAGAATTGGTGGAACCACGAGTAAAATTCAGTGGAAGACTTTGCACATTGTATTGGAAATGTCTGTAATGACAACAAAAATAATAATAAATAATACAGGCATATTTATAGTCTAGGGAGTACCTATTTGGAATGTACCTGTTCGTAGTGTAAGGCGACTATTCGCGTGGCATGGCTAGTGACTGTTCATGTGACTGAGAGTGGCGTAACTCTTTGGGTGACTATACGCGTGAACCTATTGTTCACGCGTTTACTCGCTACTGCTGACGTCATAATGCGCGTCCTTCCATATGAGGTATCGCGTTGCTTATACATTCAAAGTGTTGTATCAGGAATGCATAAGTAAACTCTGTCGAGTATACTTCAACACTCCCCTTCATTCCTAAGTATATGTCTGTGGGTAAGTGTCGCCGCGTTTGCAGATTCCAACCAGGTTGGAGCAGTACTGAAACTTGCCGTGTGGGAGTTTCTTCGTCATAAAATCATCTACCATCCATTTCTTTCATAGGGCACTATTTTGGATGACCTTCCAATTGTCGATTTCGTCCTTGACGAAGAAGTAACGAAGTGCAATATGTTTTGTCCTATTGACGAAGTCGAGCTTGTTTGCAATCTTGATTGCGCTCTAGTTGTCGCAGAGTAACTTGAAGTTACGTGTCATTGCGATTTTCGCCTCTTGAAGTAACTCTTGGAGAGAGAGTCCTTCGCGAACTCCAGAGCTTGTTGCGACGAATTCTGCTTCGGTTGACGAAAGTGCGATGGCTTCTTGTTTCGTTGAGTTCCAAGAAATGACACCAACCGGTTCAAGTTTGAAGATGAACCCTGTATGTGAACGCCTGTTGTCGGGGTCACCAGCATGATCCACATATCCAATGAGAAAAAGTTTTGTTGCAGTGTTTGTTGTGTAGCTGATGCCGATTGTAGGAATAGAAATGAAATATTGGAGGGCTCGACGAAGATCGGCCATATTCTCCCCTTCAGGTCGGCGCAGGTATTGTGCATGCTGACTCGTAATGTAGGCAAGATCTAGGCGGCATGGAATGGCTGCAACTAGAAGACACCCGAGCTGCTGGTGGTAAAGCTGATGCTCGGAGGCGGTAAGTTGGGTAGTATCAGGTGTGTGATCGGCCGAAATGTGACGAAATGGAGTTGTGAGGCTGATACGAGCGATGACAAAAATTTTCGCAAGTGTTTTTGCGTACTTGCTTATAGAAAGGTAGATGGCATCAGGGCCGCAGTCGACGTTTAACCCAAGAAATTGGGCGACGTTAGGAGAAATAGTCACTTCAAGAATTGTTTGGATTCTTTTCTCCATGCACGCCAGACGACAGTTGCACGAGCCGGTGTACATTAAGTCGTCGACGTAGGCGATTAGGAGAATGTTATTCCCCTGAAATTCGAGTCGGTACATTCCAGGATCGTAGGGCAGGTGCAAGATGTCGAGTGAAATCAGCACTTTGTGAAGATGCTGCTGCCACATGCAAGGAACCTGTTTGATGCCATAGATTGATTTAAGTAACTTGCAGATATCCGTCGTCGTAAGTGTGAGGGAGTTCGGCGAAGATATCTGCATCGACGTTTGCGTATACAAACACATTTTTTACGTCAAGTTGGTGAAGTGGACGGTGGCGGCTGACAGCAATGGCGAGAAGAATTCGAACTGAGGTATGATGGCTGACCGGAGTGAAAGTCTGGTCGTAATCGATGCTGTGGGTTTGTTCAAAGCCTCGAAAGACCCATCTTCCCTTGAGTCTGTCTGGTTCGCCTGCTGCATTTGTCTTTATGCGAAATACCCCCTTGCCTGAAAGATTTTTCTTGCCGCGTGCTGCTTCGCGTGGAACAAGTTTCCACGTTTTCCGCTTTTCGAGAGCTGCTACCTCTGCATCCATAGCTGTTCGCCACTTGTCAACATCATAGCTGGAGAGGGCATGCTTGACTGTTTTTGGCTCAATCCCGGTAGTTGGTTGCTAAACCACTGCAGCAAGTCGGAGGATCTGAAGAGCCGATTGGTCACTACGAGGATGAGGTTCGCAAACTTCGACGACATCATAAAAAAAAAAAAAATCCAAAAAAGATAAATTATGATATTCTAAAAAAAATCCAAGTATAAGAAAATTTCACCACCTTTTCTTATAGAAAGGGAATATATTGAATTCTATGAATAGAACATATTTTTTTATTAATTGGTATAATATATATTATTATATGATGGTCGATTCATTGTAATAGGTGTTACAATTGTTTTTACATTTTCACTCCATAACGGAAGTGCTAAGTCAGGATAGAAGCCTATACCTAAAACGGGCAACAAAAGCGATGTAATGATAAATATTTCTCTTGGACTAGCATCCAAACTTATACTGGTTCCAGAAGATTGACTAACGCTATATTTATATCCATAAAATATTTGACGTATCATCGTCAATTTCAGATGGCAGATGATGGGCACTATCATGTGATGTTGCGTCACTTTTCTGTCGGTGCAGGTGCTCCTCATAATTATAGGCAGCTTGTGTCATAGCAGGATGCAACGGGTCTGAGAGGGGAATGAAGAGCGGTGTTTCGGTGTTGTTGGCAAGTGTCAAAGGAATATAAGAGTCGAACGGTGGTTCGGCTGCTGACGTAGATTGTTGCGGAACTGTAGAAGGTCCTGTCGCTGTGCTGTCGGGTGGATAATATTCTTTGGCTGCATCTGCTTCGTCTTGAGGTGTGGCAAAACTCCGTTCGGCACTGTAGTGATCAAGATCCCGCTGCTGGCGTTCCTTGTCGCGTTTGAAGTCATCAAGAAAAAGTTTCTCAAGGAAGATACAGTCTCGGGCATACAAAACCTTACGGGTTTCTGAATCCATATTTATCCAGGAGAGGGAATCTTTTGGTACACCAATGTGTATTCCTTATCAAGCCCGTTCAGTAAATCTGCCCGTAGTTGCGCTCGAAGGTCTGTATTGGACCATGCAGCCCCAAACTTGTAACAGTCGAGTGTCGGCGGGGAGTTTTGTCCACATGACATGTGGCGAGCTGAAATGAGGTAGGGTAGTTGAAGACAGGCAATTGTGTAGGCGGACAGCTTGCGCCATCGCAAATGGCCATAAGTCTGCTGTCAAGCTGGACTATTGCAGCAGCACACGCATCTTCTCTTGCAGCGTCCTATTAGTTCCTTCAGCTACTCCATTTTGCTGATGGGCGTAGGGCACAATCTTGCGCCTAAGTATCCCTTTTGGTGCCAGGAATTCATCGAACTGCTCGCTAGTGTACTCGCCCGCGTTGTTTGTCTGGATCTGTTTCAGCTTGATGACACTCTGCCGCTCCGCAATTTTCAGCCATAGTTTGAAGGCATTGAGAGATTCAAACCTGTGAGAGATATTCTTGTGCCAGACGTATTGAGTAGCACCATCGATGATGGTAATTATATAGCAGTAGTCATTGCCACTGATATCTTCTGCTTCCTGCGGCATGAAGACTATGTCGTTGAAAACGACATCCATAGGTGAGTACTTAGTAGCATTTGGAAAGTACGATGGGAACGGAGCATGACTTAGGTGAGCTTCGGGGCAAATGGTGCAGGTTAGTTGACGACTGCTAGGTTGAAGCTCTTGGCCGTTGGTTAAAAGGAGAGCGTCCTTGTTGAAAACCGAGGCTTTCATCGAGTTGTTGCGGGCTTCTTGCGAGGGATGACCTAACCGCTTGTGCCAGAATTTTGCTGTGTCCTGTGTCCCTTTGAACGCAGGTACAAGTCGAAGTGAAGGAAGAAGGCCGACGAAAGATGAATCGTTGGCGCAGAGTTAATGTAGCGGCTGGTGCCAAAACGTGGGATGAACTTGGCTTCTTCTGCAGTTTCAACCCAAGGTATGCCGAGATGTCGACAACGTTCCCAAGAATTTGGTACGATGAAATCCTTCTTGCCCCATGAGCGTTCAACCTCCATAGGTTCTTCGACTCTGGCTGATGTTGGTTCTTGATTGTCGTAACCCCAATTTCCTTGTCCAGATGCCCATGTACTTTGAACTATTTATGCTGTTGCTGATGCTGCTTCTGCTGAATCTGCTGCAGGTTTGTCAAGGGAGTTGGTGCAAGAAGGCTGAGGCGTGACGCAGAAGACATTGAGACCACAATGGTCTTGGCGTTGAAGATCTGTTTCCCAGTGATGATGCCAAGGAGCAAGTAAGATGTTCTCCTCACTATCGCCAGATGCCTTGACAGGTGAAAACTGTAGAAAAAATTATGTTGCAAAACCAAGACTAAGAGCTCAAGATTTCAAGCCCAAGGGACGCGGATAAATATTAAATAGTGAAAATAGTAACGCTACTTCATGTAGTGTTACATTTCACTTGGTGTAGCCCCTTGGAGGGTTTGTTTCGAGACTCTTCATGGTTGGGGACTCTGTGGTGGTGTACCACCAACCTGGACCTCGGCTCTTGGGGTATGTAGAGGCTGGGAACCATCTCCCTCTCGAATTCTTCTTGCTAAGTTTGTACTTCTAAGACTATAGTGGCTGCTATACCTCCTGCCAGTCAAACCGCCATTCCGTCGTCAAATCTTCATCGAATTTCATGATTCAACTTGCTCTGATAGAGAGAGCAACGCGCTCCAGATCCAACTAACAGATCACCGTTTGAGTTAGAGAGCGGATCGTTATCAATATTTGAAGCCGTTTGACGGAAATCCGACAGTGCTCTCTATCTCTCATTATAGGCACATCTAAGCCTATTGTGATTATAACAAGCGGTATCAGAGCCCCTTGGAGCCGTCTCGACCATGCCTAGACCTGAGGAAGGGGGTGGCAGAGGTGCTGGAGGCAGAGAAGACGCCCAAGCACAAGGTCAACACCAAGATCCACCCGTTGCTCCGGTGCAACCTAGCCTTGGACCCTCTAGGGATGAGCCTAGAGTGTTTGGCCTTGACAAGTTCAGCGGTGACAACTTTGCTGAGTGGTCCTTCAAGATGAAGAACATCTTTGACCACTATGATCTGCTGGAGGTGATGGAAGGAATGGAGAAGCGCCCCGAGAACGACCCGGAGAAGAGCCCGTGGGTGCGGAAGAGTTGGGCTACCTTCTACTTGAGCAAGCGTTGGGGAGCAGCCAAATCCGTCACATCAAGCCTTTTCAACGTGAACCAGCAAAGGGACCAAAGGCATGGGCTGCTCTCAAGGGTGTACACGAACCGGTGGAGGAAGGAGTGCAGAAATTCTTCGACTTGTTGACACGGCTCGAAGGAGCTGACCTGAACTACAGTGACCTTCAAAAGAAGACCAAGCTGCTGGCCTTACTTCCGGACTCATGGTCCTCGCTCATCATCAACCGAAATCGAAATCTGCCCCGTCTCTCACTCGAAGATGTGAAGCGGGAAATCTTACAAGAAGATTTCCGCCGTCACGAATTGGCGGGTCCCGATGGTGCCGGAGTTGCAAGCATGGGCCGTGGGCACGGCCGTGGAAGAGGCAGAGGGCGAGGAGGAAGATGTGGCAGCAGTAACTTCAATGGAGGCCGTGGTAATGGAGCATATGGCAGCAACAACAACAACAATGGCTACGGGCGTGGGCGCGGTCGATTTGATGGTGAATGCCACTTTTGCCACAAGACTGGCCACATGTGGAGAGATTGCTACAAATTGCCTGATGGATGGACCCCTACTCAAACCCAAGAGGGCAGAGGAGCATGGGGAGGAAGAGGCAGAGGTCGTGGAGGCCGTGGTGGTCGTGAAAGCGAAGCGGCAAGCATGAAAGGTGGAGACTACGACAAGGACTCGAGTGAAGATCGATACCCGGGCCAATTCTTCTTTGTCTCCACGCAAGCGGCAGCTGCAGCAGGAGGTGTGGAAGGCTTTGAGGAGCCAGCTACTGTGGGAAAGGTCACCCTTTACTCTCAAGACTTTTGGGTGATCGATAGCGGCGCCACCTATAGCATGACACCTCGTGCAGACTTGCTCACCGAACTCAAACCGTCGCCGGTCAAGCATGTTACATCGGCTTTGGGGCACCGAGCAGAGGTGAAAGGCATGGGCAAGGCCATGTTCAAGGGTGCTGATGGGAAGATGGTGGGCCTCAAGAACGTGCTTTTGGTGTCCAACCTAGCAGCCAACCTGATTTCTGTTCGCAGTTTGCAAAAGGCCGGCATGGACACATCTTCCAAGGGTTCCAAAACATATACCGCGAGGCTTGGTGAGCAGAAGCTTTGGGACCTTCATGAGGACAGGGACATCTACAATGAGATGTGGCAAATCCCAGTGGTCCCCATGCCTAAGGAGAGGCAAGTGGCAGCAAGCGTCAGCACCAAGAGTGAAGCGGTTGGTGGCGGTGATCACGGAAAGCAAAGTGACACCAAGAGTGACTCGAAGGAGTGCAACCTTGGAGAGACCAGCAAGGCGTGTGAACCCAAGGAGAGTGGTGCAGCAGCCAAAGGTGGTGCAAATGAGGAGGATAAGCCTAAGATCAGCAAAGCAGCAGCGGCAAAGGAGAAAGGAGAGAGCTTGTGGGGCACGATTGCGAGTGCCGCTTTCTCCAACCCGACTTCCGCTACGGGAGAGTGTGATTGGCTGACCTTGCATCGGCGAATGGGGCATGTGGCATTGCCCATTTTGCAGCAGATAGTTAAGCAAGAGATGGTCAGTGGGGTATGTGTCAAGGGGGAGCCCAATGAGGTGCTTGGCTGTCCAACATGCATGCAAGCCAAGTTCACCCGCTACCCGTTCCATAGCTCGGAGACAACGGCGAAGGCACCACTTGATGAGGTGGTGATGGATGTGGTGGGCCCCTTGAAGCTTGGAGCTGCTGGAGCTGAGTACTTCCTCACCATTGTGGACGTCTACACTCGCATGACCTGGGTGGGTGTGCTGCCCAAGAAGAGTGACGTAGCTGAAACGGTGAAGACCGATTGGTTGCCGATGGTGGAGCGGCAACAAGACCGACTTGTGAAGGCAATTCGCAGTGACCGTGGGGGAGAGTTCCTGAGCAAGGATTTCTCAACTTGGCTGAAGAAGCAGGGCATAAGGCACTCTCTTACCATGCCCTACTCTCCTGCAATGAACGGCATCGCCGAGCGTGCGAATCGGACACTCACGGAGACGGCTCGGGGACTTCTCATTGAAGCCGGTCTACCCAATTACTTTTGGCCGGATGCGGTGCGGCATGCTTGTATGGCCAAGAACAGAGCCTTGACTCATGTGGGAGAAGACAAATGGGTGCCCTATGTGGAGTGGATTGGAAGGAAGCCGAATGTGGATATGCTTCGGGTGTTCGGGTGCATGTGGATGGCACTTTTGCCTAAGAAACTTCGGTACAACAAGCTTGATGCCAAGGCAACATGGGCCGTGCACCTGGGCATGGCCCAAAACAGCAAGGGATGGCTTCTTTGGGACCCATTTACCAAGAAGTTCTTGGTAAGCAGAGATTGCAAGTTCATGGAGAACATACCATACAAGGAGTGGAAGGCGGAGAATCAAGCGAAGATTGGTGTGCGGCTTGGAGAGGTGAAGAGTACCGGCTTGGAGCATGTGGAGCTGCCCTTGGATTTGAGTAGCAGCAGCACAATCACGAGGCAATCTCCTCAAATGAATGGGGATGAGGAGGAGGAGGAGGTGCAGCAAGGTGATGAGCGTGCACTGCCACTTCCGCCTCGTGCTACAAGTGCTCGTGGGAACTGACCAGATTTGGAGCAACGCCATGAGAGCATCCAAGTCCCTGCAGCAGAGGAGGAAGGAAGGGGGAGAAGGAGGACTAAGCCCCCCAATAGGTTGAGCTATGACCGGCTTGGAGGACCAGCCAACTCAACCTTGACCGGTTTGGCTCTCATGCTAGGCGATGATGCGGAAGGTGAAAGCGAGGAGTGTGCTTTTGCCTTCTTCTGCTCTTCGGTGGAGATGCCGGGGGAGCCTACAAATCCCAAGGAGGCATGGGAGGGCTCAAATGGGAAGGAGTAGAAGAAGGCCTCAGATGAAGAAATGGGGAGCATCATAGAGAACGACACATTTGACTTGGTGAACCTACCTCCGGGGCGTAAGGCGATCTCTTCCAAGTGGCTCTTCAAGCGCAAGACCGACGCCGACGGCAACATCGAGCGCTACAAGAGCAGACTTGTAGCCAAGGGGTATCACCAGCAAGAGAAGAAGGACTACAATGAATTGTATGCCCCTGTGGTGAAGGGTACAACCCTTCGAATCCTCTTCGCCGCGGCGGCCATCAAAGGATGGGTGGTGAAGCAAATGGATATAGTAACGGCCTTCCTCAATGGCGTTTTGGAGGAAGAGACCTACATGGAGCAGCCAGAGGGGTACAATGATGGGAGTGGCAGAGTGTGGAAGCTGAAGAAAGCACTCTATGGCCTCAAGCAAGCCCCTATGCAATGGTACATCAAACTGCGGGAAGTCTTGGAGGCGATCTGCTTCACTCCCTCAACGGCCGATCAATCCTTGTTCATGCTTGGCGAGGGGGAGCAGAGGAGCTTCATGGTGGTTTATGTGGATGACATCCTCATATTCTCACCCTCCTCTGACCTTGTGAAAGATATGATGCTGAAGCTTCAAGACAAGTTCAAGTGCAACACCCTTGGTGACGTCAACTACTACCTTGGGCTTCACATTGAGCGAGATGTGGAGAAGCGGTGGATGCGAGTGCATCAAAAGAAGTACTTGGAGGCCTTGGCTGCAAACTTTGGGAAGAGTGAAGGTCATGTGGCTACTCCTCTACCCTCATGGTTCAAGTGTGTGAAAGGACCAGCGGAGGAAAGTGTTGGTGAAGAGGAGAGGCGCCGTTTTCACTCCTTGGTGGGCAGCCTCATGTATGCGGCCGTTCACACAAGGTCGGATGCAGCCTTTGCTACCGGGCAGCTGGCTAGGGTTGTCCAATGCCCTAATGAAGAGCAGGTAGCAGCTGGAGAGAGGGTGGCCAAGTACCTTGGCCAAACAGCAACTGTTGGACTGCAATCCTCCGCGGCGGCACAAAGGCGTCAAAAGGGTGCGGATGGAGTCGAACCTGGGAGGCTCTTCCTCACTGCCTTCTCTGATGCATCTTGGGCATCAGAACCAGAGGATATGACAAGTGTGGGAGGCTTCATCTGCTGTGTTGGTGGAGGACCAACAGCTTGGGAGAGCAAGAAGCAAGTGGACCAAGCATTGAGCTTGGTGGAGTCCGAGTACATGGCACTCTTCCGTGCTAGAAGAGAGGTTGTGTGGCAGCGGCGTTTGCTAGCTGAATTGGGGGAGGAGCAGCAAGGACCTACCCCACTCTACTGTGATAGCTAGGGTGCTATTGCATTGGCTAAGAACCCGGTTCTTCATGGCCTTACCAAGCACATGAAGGTGAAGTGGCATTGGGTGAGGAGCATGGTAACCGCGGGTGAAGTGGAGTTGCACTACGTGGAGACGACGGCACAGCCTGCTGATATGATGACCAAGAGGCTGGTTGAGCAGCAGCATTGGAAGTGTTGCAAGCTTGCTGAGATGGCTCTGAACTAAGGGGAGCAGATTCTAAGGCCAACAATCCGAGGGGGAGTTTTTTGGTGCAACCCTATGG
The DNA here is from genome assembly GCA_027943415.1 of Closterium sp. NIES-67. NCBI lineage: Eukaryota > Viridiplantae > Streptophyta > Zygnematophyceae > Desmidiales > Closteriaceae > Closterium > Closterium sp. NIES-67. The sequence goes on from BQMB01000050.1 coordinate 191,360, forward strand.
CTTGCACTCGGCTTGTCGTCCTTGTTTGTGTGTGTGCATGCATGGCATGGAATGAATTGTGAGTCTATGTCATTGCTATCTAGTGCTTGTGTGTGTGCTTGAATGGTGTATGACAATGTGGTTTGTGTCGGTCAAGACATTAGCGAGTTTTGACATCTCGCATGCCAAGGCGTCGTTTGCGTGTCGCGTGTGTTTTTCTATTTTGTCAAGTGTGAAGTGTCCATCGCGTCACAGGTGTGTGCAGCAAGCCCCCATCAACTGAAGCACATCCAGCTGCGGTACTTCCTGCTGCGCGAGCTACAGCAGCGTCGCCAGGCCCGTTTAGTACACTTGGCGTGCGGTGCCAACACAGCTGATATCTTTACTAAGGCGCTTGCGCCTAAAGATCATCAGCGGCACTGTGTACAGCTTATTCTAGTTCCTGTAGCTCCTCACTTGCTATGACCTTGATTGTGCACTCCTCTTTATATATACCTTTCTGACTGGCCTTGTGGCTTCGCCTCTAGTGGTCGGACTAGTAGTGCCGCCTTGATTTGCTCTTTTCTTGCTTATACTCTTGCTGACTGGTCTTCCGACGTCTGCCTCAGAGGTTGGACTAGTAGTGCCACCCTAAGCTGCATGCTTCTTGCTCAGCACTGCCCCTTATCTAGCCTTGGGGGTGTGTCGACTTATACATATATTTCTATGTAGAAGTTATAGGCTAGATAGGTTTGTGTTCTTAGAGAGTACAACTCTAACCCTTTAGCTTCCCTATACTCTCTTCTCTAGTCATTCTCCTATTCTAACATTTACACCTTGTATTGGAAATGTCAGAAATGACAAGGATACCGTAATCCCCTAAATATAGGCGCATCCCTTTATTTGGCCCATTGCGCTTATGGAGTGCAAGTGCGCTTATATTTGTTATTTCATTATTTGCGCACCCACGTTTTTGAAAATGCATTTCCTATAGGCGCATCACTTTTTGTATGAACTTATGTTAAACGGGGGATTTATATATCGGAGTTTCTACCGTGCCCCTCCCGAGCGCCTCCGGAACCAGAAGCGCAAGTCTCGTTCACTGTGTTGGCTCTGATTGGCTCGCGATTTCAGTCATTCTTGGGCGGATCTGGCGGCGGAAGCTTTGTCAGCCAATTTCTCGCATTTTGTCTATATGCTGCCCTTTGGAAAGACATGCCCTAGAACGCAAAATTCGAGAACTACATTTTCACATACTCAAATATTTTTTCCATAAAATTCCTTTAATAAGCCCAAGGCTTATAAATTTTATTTGATTACAAGCGCATGCCACTTTTGTTAGGTATTTTCTATAACCCCTATCCACCTATATCCGGGGGATTACGGGATTAATAATGAATAATACAAGCATATTTATAGTGTATGAAGTACCTATGCAAAATGTACTTGTTCCAGAAATTGAGGACCCCCATTTTTGGCGGTTATGGGATAAGACCCCTTTCCAGTCAACTAGGGGTTGACCTAATTGTCTGTGTCAGCACAATTTGTGCCATTTTCACGTCCGCCAATTAGGTGGCCCCACATGGAGCGCCCTGAGAAGCGATGTTTTCCAAGCGCGATCTCAGGAAACAGGTCTCGCGTCTCCCTAGCTGCACTTCCTAGTCTTGGAGGCGGACCAAGGGGGCTGCTGTAACATTCTTCTACCTGGGTTGTTATAAATTCACGTGCATAACATAGACCCCGGGTCTTATGTATTTGCTATCAACTTATACATACATTTGCATGTAGAAGTTATAAGCTAGAATAGGTGTGTGTTCTTAGAGAGTACAATCCAAACCCTATATCTCCCTTGTTCTCACTTCTTGCTAATCATTCTAGTATTCTAACATGGTATCATGAGTAGCTTAGGTCCACCCACCGGCTTCCACCACGCGCCCTAGCCTACCGCGCCTCGCCAACCCCTAGCGCATCCGCTGGCCCCTTTGCGCCTAGCCGCCCCTCGCGCCTAGCCGGACCCTCGCGCCGTAGCCGGCCCCTCGCGCCTAGCGGGCCCCTCACGCCTAGCCGGTCCCTCGCGCCTAGCCGGCCCCTCGCACCGTAGCCGGCCCCTCGCGCCGTAGCTGGCCCCTAGCGCCCAGCCGGCCCCTCTCCCCCCGTAGCCAGCCCATCGCGCCGTCGCCGCCCCTCTCGAAGCCTAGCCGGACCCTCGCGCCTAGCCGGCCCCCTTCGCGCCCAGCCGGCCCCTTGCGCCCTAGCCGGCCCCTCGCGCCTAGCCGGCCCCTTCGTGCCTAGCCGGCCCCTCGCGCCGTAGCCGCCCCCCTCGCGCCCTAGCCGGCCACTCGCGCTTGGCCGGCCCATCCACGCCCAGCCGGCCCCTCTCGCGCCGCAACCGGCTCCTCATGCCTAGCTGGCCCCTCGCGCCTAGCTGGCCCCTCGCACTTAGTTGGCCCTTCTCGCGCCGTGGCCGGTCCCTCTCACACAACCGACCCCTCGTGCCTAGCCGGCCCCTACCGCCTAGCCGGCCCCTCCTGTGCACCGCCAGCCCCACGCGCCTTGCCGGCCCCTCTCTATGTGCCAGCCATTCCCGCACTTGCTTGGCCCCTCGCACGCCTGGCCGGCCCCTCGTGCGCCTCGGCACCCCACGCGCCCACCGGCCCACTTGCGCCCTCCTCGGCCTTCCGCCCAGTCTTCGTTCCGGAGAGTCTTGCCGCCACACCGCTGCATCGCCATGCAGCAGAGTCCCTGTGTCCATGTGCCGCTGTGCCCCTGTGCCGCTGTGTCCCGGTGCCTCTAAGGTTGCGCGATGGCGGACGCCATGCTACGTCTGGACGCAGAGGGGCCTGGCTTGTCGATCTTCGCCGGCACCTGATAGGTCAGCGCCAAGATGGGCACTCCCTGGCCATGCATGTTGATGGCTTGCTTCCCCGCCCCCCCGTGCCTGATCCCCTCCCTACTGACCCCACCACTGCTGAGAGTGAGGCCTTTACTGGTGTTGCACTCACTCGCGCTGTCTGGGATACTCGCGATGCTGTAGCGCAGCTTGCCATTAGTCATGCGCTTCCCCACTCTGAGTGTCCCCCCTTCACTGCTGTAGCAAACGCCAAAGACTTCCTAGATGCAGTAGTTACCTAGTTGGACGCTTGATCCTCCCCATGCTCTTCCCCGATCTCTCCGCTTTTCCCACTGTCGTTGATCTTGCCACTCACCTCCGTACACTAGAGACTACCTACCGCGCTGCTAGCACTACTGCACAGCTCACTGCCTTCCCCCCACCGTTTTGCGCTACCTTGTACCTTATTGCCATGTGCCTGCCTGACTGCTTAGCCACTGCCCGCGACCACTTCCTTAGCCAGCACCACGGTGACCTCACCCTAACCGCCTTTGTCGCTGCCCTTTCTGAGATAGAGACTCGTCAGCGCACTATCGCTCAGTCGAGCGGTGTTGCGGCAGTTCCTATCTTTCAGGGCTATGCTCCATCCAAGTGAACGTACGCTAACATTTCTGCCGCGGTCGCTATGGCTGCTCCTGCCACTGAGACCGTAGCGGTGTCCTTTCCGCAGAAGGAGGAGCAGCATCAGGGCCGTCGCGACCCCAATGGAGGGTGTGGTGGTGGTGTTGGTGGTGATGGTGGTGGCAACAGTGGTTCTGACGAGGGGGCTCGGGCAGGTGTCTAGGAGCAGCAGCAGCCGCAGCAGCAGCAGTCGCAGCAGTAGCTGTAGCAGAAGTCGCAGCAGCAGCAGCCGCAGCAGCTGAAGTCGCAGCAGCAGCAGCCGTAGCAGCAACAGCAGCAGCAGTAGCAGCAGCCGTGGGCTCGCCTCCCGCCGGGGTGGCTAGGAGCCCCTGGGGGTGGTGGCTGAGGTGGTGGTCCTTGCAGCTCGGCGTCTACTGGCGGATTCCATGCCATGGGCTACCAGTACCAGCTCCAGAACGGACCCCTCCGTGGCACTGTGTGCCACCGCCTGCACCCGACCGCCCGATGTTTCCGCCGCCTCAACGACCTCTACCGTCGCCGTTCGGCCCAGTTCTGGACCTCCCTGTCTGACCCAGTCTGCTGTGCCACAGTGTGCCTGTTTTTTTCTTAGACATGGATCAGATTAGTTCTGCCTTACATTCTCTGTATGCTGACGCTTCTAGTGTGTCTGGACCTTATTGCCCTGTGTTCTCTAGCTTAGGCGTAGCACCTGTGTGTAGTTAAGACACCCCTGCTGCATCAGGCGTAGGACCGTTAGCTTTGTCTAGCCTAGGCTCTACACTTTCTCCTCCTTCGTCCGCCGCTACCGCTTCACTGTCCTTCACACTAGACTCCGGTGCGTCTACATGCTTCTTCCGCGACCTTGCTGCACTTACGCCGCTTGCCGAGCCTGCAGCTGTCGCACTTACTAACCCCTCCTCCAGCCCTGTAGTTGCTCGTAGCTACACTACCCTGCCCTGTCCAGCGGTTCCCTCAGATTCCCTCACAGGCCTGCACATCCCCTCGTTCTCATGGAACTTACTTGGTGTCGGCTTTCTTTAGGACCTCGGCGTCACCACTACGCTCCCTGGTCACGAGCAGTACGCCGTCTGTACCGAGGCTGCCTCAGGGTCCCCCCTTGCGACGTTCCCCCGGGACCCGGTGTCTGGCCTCTTTACGCTGGACACGTCTCCCCCCCCGGGTGGACAGTCCCTCCCGGGTCCTGCTTCTACCCAGTTCGCCGTTGCATGCTCGTGTCGGTCGCTCACTCACCCGTCGCTTCTGTGGCACCACCGCCTAGGTCACCACGCACTCCCGCGTCTGCGTCACATGTCCCAGCACAGTCTCCTTCTAGGTCTCCCTGCGTCGCTTCCTGCCCTCCCTCCCTTGCCTACGCCGCTGTGCACGCCATGCGTCGAGGGTCGGCTGCGCTGTGCTTCTCACTCCTCCTCGCTTCGTCTTGTCACAGCACCCTTCCAGACCCTGCACCTGGACGTCTGGGGCCCAGCCCATGTCCTTGGACCGCGTCGCGAGCGCTACTTTCTAGTGCTCGTGGATGACTCATGCGCTACACCACGGTGTTTCCCTTGGAGTGGAAGGCCGATGTGCCAGACATTCTTATCCTGTGGGTCGTAGCTGCGCGCCTCCACCGCGGTCTCCCTGTGCTGTGTCTCCACTCCAACCGTGGGGGCGAGTTCGCCTCTGGTCGGCTTGGACAGTTCTGTCATGCGGAGGGCATCACCCAGTCGTACACCCTACCGGACTCCCCGCAGCAGAATGGGGTCGCTGAACGACGCATCGGTTTGGTCATGGAGGTGGCTGGTACCTCCATGATTCATGCCGGTGTTCCCCATTTTCGTGGACTCTGGGGGTGCTGCGTTGAGGAAGGTGCTAGTCCTTGGGATCATGTCGTGACTTGTCCCGGTGGGCTCAGGGGTGGCACCGGTGCTGGAGAGGGTTCTTGCTTTGGGGGTACTCGTTTTGGGGGTGCTCGAGTGGAGTGTTTCGGAGGTGGCTGCGGTCTAGCTGGCAGTCCAGGTGTCGGCGGCGAGCAGCCGCCGCAGCAGCAATCGCCACCGGTGTCTGCCCTTCGCCTCCTCGGCCTTCCTGTCCGCTCGCCTGCGCCTCCCCCACCGCCTCCTCCCCTTCTTGTCCACATCCTGTGTTTCCTCCGTCGGACTCGTCCCTCGCCCATTTCCCGCCTCATTCCCCTCCTGTTACTCCTCCTTTGTCTCGTGACCCGACACCTCCGTCTCATATCTGGTCTCGCTGTCCCTCTCGTGCTCGTCCTGTCTCTCCTGTTCAGCATTCTCACCCTACGTTGCTTCGTTCCCACGCATCTTGTCCTCCCCTCCTCCCGTCTCCTCCTCCGTCGTCGCTCGCTGTTGTGCCTCCCCATCTGTCTGACTACCTTCGTGCCGCTCATCCTCTTGTTCCTTGGATCCTTGCCTCCCTCGTTACCGACCCGTCTGTTCCTGTCTCGAGACTTGATGCTCTTGTCGCTGCTGTCGTTGACTTTGCCTCTACCCGCCGTCTTGAATACGCCACTATTCTAGTCTCTGACCCTGTCCATCCTCAGTCCATTGGGGGTGCTCCTGCCCTTGGCAGTGACGTTCTAGAGGACCGGCAGTACGAGCTTGCTTTCCTGTCTGAGGCTGCTCCCCATGTCTGTTCCATGCTGCTAGTCCCTGAGGGTGACCCAGACGCCTTTGACATCCCGACCCCTCGCACCTACGCTGAGGCCACCTCGGGACACTGGGCCTCTCTGTGGATAGCGGCCGTGGAGCAGGAGATTGCATCTTGGAGATCCACCAGCACGTCGACGCAGTTCCCCCACCTGGGGTGAACGTAGTCGATGGCCGGTGGCTCTTCAAGGTGAAGCGGTTTGGAGAGCCGCCTGTCTTCAAGGCGCGCTCCGTGGCTAGAGGCTTCAATAAACCAGAGGGGGTGGACTTCTTTCCGACCTTCGCCCCGACCCCGAAGATGACTACTCTTCGGGCGCTGCTACACGTAGCAGCATAGCGTGACTACGAGTTACACTCCCTTGACTTCTCCACAGCGTTTCTCCAGGGCAGTCTACACGAGCAGGTCTACCTACACCGACCACAGGACCGAGTGGCTCCTCCGGCGCCCGGTCTACGGCCTGCGACAGGCGCCATGTGAGTGGCACGACACGTTGCGTGCTACGCTAGCTGACCTGCAGTTCTTTCCGTCCTCTGCAGACACCTCGCTCTTCGTTCGTGCTGGCCAGTCTCCGTTCTAAATCCTTGTCTACGTAGACGACCTGGTCTTTGCTACTGGAGAAAGAGATGCACTGGCCTCCGTGAAGGCCGAGCTGCTGAGGAGACACACCTGCACTGACCTAGGAGAGCTGCATCGCTACCTTGGCATGCAGATCTCCAGGGACAGAGCAGCGCGCACCATCATTCTCACACAATCACACTTGGTGTGCTAGGTCCTTCAGAGGTTCAGTCTTCAGTTCTCCTCTGCACAGCCCACACCTTTGCTATTAGATCACAGGCTCTCAGTTCCTGTTCCTGAGGAGTCAGTAAAGCCTAGTGGTCCTTACGCAGAGCTAGTGGGTTGCCTCATGTACCTGATAACTTGCACTCGTCCAGATCTCGCTTACCCCCTCAGCATCCTGGCTCGCTTTGTGGCCACAGGCAGTCACTGACCACAGCACTAGTCGGCCGTTAAGAGGGTTTTGCGTTATCTAGCAAGTACTTCGGGCACGGAGTTAGTGCTGGGAAGACGCAGGCCAGTGGTCCTTACTAGGCACACTAACGCTTCTTGGGCAGACGCCGCTGAGACCCTCAGGTCTTCCCAGGGCTACTTCTTTAGCCTTGGTTCAGGGGCCATCTCGTGGAGGTCCACTCGCTCCTCGTCTGTTGCCCAGTCTAGCTGTAAGGCTGAGATCTATGCTGGTGCCATGGCGGCACAGGAGCTGCGCTGGCTGACCTTCTTGCTCACCGACTTAGGTGAGCGGCCTAGCTCTGCCCGCGTCCTGTACGCTGACAACAGGGCCATGATCCTCCTTTGTCAGGAGCCTCGACTTGAGGGCAGAGCAAAGCACATCCAACTGCGGTACTTCCTCCTGCGTGAGCTACAGCAGCGTCGCCAGGTCCGCGTAGTACACTCAGCCTCCGATGCCAACACAGCTGATATCTTTACTAAGGCGCTTGCGCCTAAAGATCATCAGCGGCACTGTTTGCAACTTGGTCTAGGTCCTGTAGACTCTCACTTACTTGGACCTTGATCGTGTACTCGTATATATATCTTTCAGACTGGCCTTGTGGCTTCTCTTCTAGTGGCCTGAGTAGTAGTGCCGCCCCGGTTTGCTCCTGTCTTGTTTGAACTTGTTGGGCTGAGAAAAGCCCTTAGGATCTTTCCAGAGACTAAATCCCACTTGAACACAGTGTTTGAGTAGTGCAGCGGAAGTGTTGAGTAGTCGAACCCTTGCACTAGTATGTGAGAGCAAGTGATTGATTAAAAGAAGCAAGCATACAAGAATATATAGAAAATAGGGAATAAAGCAGTTGTAGAATACAGTTGAATAAACGGTTATCGAGTCACACAGCGACTCGATCATTGGTTCGGTTACCACCCTTTCAGTCGCAATGGTCAGTCGCAACTTCCGGTTGCAACCCTTCGTGTCCCTTTGTCCTTTCGTGTTCTTTTGTCCAACCTCCTCGTGTAACCTCCGTTGATGACTCGTGTACTCGATATGACCTTTCTTCGAGTGTAGTGTTACACTTCAGAAATGCTCAAGCCTTTGAGGTGTTTCCAGCACTCCCCTTCGTTTCTGGAGTGCTGACGTTTCCAGTTTCGGTTACGTGTATCTGCCCGGTCAGCATCATGCAGTAATCGAACTTTGCCTTCGCCACTTTCTTCGTCATGTAATCTGCAGCCATCTCTATCGTGGGGCAGTAGCTGAGTTGAAGTCTCCCCTTCGCGATTTCATCCTTGACGAAGAAATACCGTAGGGCGATGTGCTTGGTTCGGTTGGCGAACCCGTTATTGTTCGCGATTTTGATCGCGGATTGGTTGTCGCAGAATAGCGAGAAGGCGGGCATGGTCGTAATTTTTGCTTCCTCGAGCAGCTCCTGTAGGTAAAGTCCCTTTTTGGTTGCAGAGCAGAGAGCAATGTATTCCGCTTCAGCCGAGGAGAGCGCAATTAGTTCCTGCTTGCTCGATTGCCAGGAAATAGTCCCGATAGGCTCTAGTTGGTAGATGTAGCCCGTTCTGGAGCGACGATTCTCCCTATCTCCCACGTGGTCGGCGTCGACATAGCCGAGTAGCTGTATGGACGATGGCGTTACTTTGCTATAGGTAAGTCCGATCGTCGACGTAGACACGAAATAGAGCAGTGCCCGATTTAGCTCCTCGAGATCCTCTTGCTCCGGCTGCTTCAGGTGTATCGCCAGTTGGCTTGCGCTGTAGGACAGATCCGGTCGGCAAGTTACTACTCCGAACTGTAGACAGCCGAGCTTCTGTTGATATTCCTGGATTTGTTTCGCGAGGAGCTGTGCGGAGGTTTCGCTGTTGTTCCCGTAGCGATAGGGAGTCGCGACTGCGACTGGCGTTAGGCCGAATTTCTTTGCGACAACGCCTGTGTATTTTCCGGTGTGTAGGTAGAGCGCCGAGTCGTCTTCGACGATGTTTAGACCCAGGTACTGGCTCACGGTGTCTGACACCGTGAGTGTTAAGTCACTCCTCAGCTCCCCTTCGAACCAGGTGGTGACGTTGGTAGTGGAGCCACTTTCTTCGTCATGTAATCTGCAGCCATCTCTATCGTGGGGCAGTAGCTGAGTTGAAGTCTCCCCTTCGCGATTTCATCCTTGACGAAGAAATACCGTAGGGCGATGTGCTTGGTTCGGTTGGCGAACCCGTTATTGTTCGCGATTTTGATCGCGGATTGGTTGTCGCAGAATAGCGAGAAGGCGGGCATGGTCGTAATTTTTGCTTCCTCGAGCAGCTCCTGTAGGTAAAGTCCCTTTTTGGTTGCAGAGCAGAGAGCAATGTATTCCGCTTCAGCCGAGGAGAGCGCAATTAGTTCCTGCTTGCTCGATTGCCAGGAAATAGTCCCGATAGGCTCTAGTTGGTAGATGTAGCCCGTTCTGGAGCGACGATTCTCCCTATCTCCCACGTGGTCGGCGTCGACATAGCCGAGTAGCTGTATGGACGATGGCGTTACTTTGCTATAGGTAAGTCCGATCGTCGACGTAGACACGAAATAGAGCAGTGCCCGATTTAGCTCCTCGAGATCCTCTTGCTCCGGCTGCTTCAGGTGTATCGCCAGTTGGCTTGCGCTGTAGGACAGATCCGGTCGGCAAGTTACTACTCCGAACTGTAGACAGCCGAGCTTCTGTTGATATTCCTGGATTTGTTTCGCGAGGAGCTGTGCGGAGGTTTCGCTGTTGTTCCCGTAGCGATAGGGAGTCGCGACTGCGACTGGCGTTAGGCCGAATTTCTTTGCGACAACGCCTGTGTATTTTCCGGTGTGTAGGTAGAGCGCCGAGTCGTCTTCGACGATGTTTAGACCCAGGTACTGGCTCACGGTGTCTGACACCGTGAGTGTTAAGTCACTCCTCAGCTCCCCTTCGAACCAGGTGGTGACGTTGGTAGTGGAGCCACTTTCTTCGTCATGTAATCTGCAGCCATCTCTATCGTGGGGCAGTAGCTGAGTTGAAGTCTCCCCTTCGCGATTTCATCCTTGACGAAGAAATACCGTAGGGCGATGTGCTTGGTTCGGTTGGCGAACCCGTTATTGTTCGCGATTTTGATCGCGGATTGGTTGTCGCAGAATAGCGAGAAGGCGGGCATGGTCGTAATTTTTGCTTCCTCGAGCAGCTCCTGTAGGTAAAGTCCCTTTTTGGTTGCAGAGCAGAGAGCAATGTATTCCGCTTCAGCCGAGGAGAGCGCAATTAGTTCCTGCTTGCTCGATTGCCAGGAAATAGTCCCGATAGGCTCTAGTTGGTAGATGTAGCCCGTTCTGGAGCGACGATTCTCCCTATCTCCCACGTGGTCGGCGTCGACATAGCCGAGTAGCTGTATGGACGATGGCGTTACTTTGCTATAGGTAAGTCCGATCGTCGACGTAGACACGAAATAGAGCAGTGCCCGATTTAGCTCCTCGAGATCCTCTTGCTCCGGCTGCTTCAGGTGTATCGCCAGTTGGCTTGCGCTGTAGGACAGATCCGGTCGGCAAGTTACTACTCCGAACTGTAGACAGCCGAGCTTCTGTTGATATTCCTGGATTTGTTTCGCGAGGAGCTGTGCGGAGGTTTCGCTGTTGTTCCCGTAGCGATAGGGAGTCGCGACTGCGACTGGCGTTAGGCCGAATTTCTTTGCGACAACGCCTGTGTATTTTCCGGTGTGTAGGTAGAGCGCCGAGTCGTCTTCGACGATGTTTAGACCCAGGTACTGGCTCACGGTGTCTGACACCGTGAGTGTTAAGTCACTCCTCAGCTCCCCTTCGAACCAGGTGGTGACGTTGGTAGTGGAGCCACTTTCTTCGTCATGTAATCTGCAGCCATCTCTATCGTGGGGCAGTAGCTGAGTTGAAGTCTCCCCTTCGCGATTTCATCCTTGACGAAGAAATACCGTAGGGCGATGTGCTTGGTTCGGTTGGCGAACCCGTTATTGTTCGCGATTTTGATCGCGGATTGGTTGTCGCAGAATAGCGAGAAGGCGGGCATGGTCGTAATTTTTGCTTCCTCGAGCAGCTCCTGTAGGTAAAGTCCCTTTTTGGTTGCAGAGCAGAGAGCAATGTATTCCGCTTCAGCCGAGGAGAGCGCAATTAGTTCCTGCTTGCTCGATTGCCAGGAAATAGTCCCGATAGGCTCTAGTTGGTAGATGTAGCCCGTTCTGGAGCGACGATTCTCCCTATCTCCCACGTGGTCGGCGTCGACATAGCCGAGTAGCTGTATGGACGATGGCGTTACTTTGCTATAGGTAAGTCCGATCGTCGACGTAGACACGAAATAGAGCAGTGCCCGATTTAGCTCCTCGAGATCCTCTTGCTCCGGCTGCTTCAGGTGTATCGCCAGTTGGCTTGCGCTGTAGGACAGATCCGGTCGGCAAGTTACTACTCCGAACTGTAGACAGCCGAGCTTCTGTTGATATTCCTGGATTTGTTTCGCGAGGAGCTGTGCGGAGGTTTCGCTGTTGTTCCCGTAGCGATAGGGAGTCGCGACTGCGACTGGCGTTAGGCCGAATTTCTTTGCGACAACGCCTGTGTATTTTCCGGTGTGTAGGTAGAGCGCCGAGTCGTCTTCGACGATGTTTAGACCCAGGTACTGGCTCACGGTGTCTGACACCGTGAGTGTTAAGTCACTCCTCAGCTCCCCTTCGAACCAGGTGGTGACGTTGGTAGTGGAGCCGACGTAGAGTAGATCATCAACGTAGACGATGAGTTGGACAAAATCCCCCCCCTTCTGTAGTCAATACATGCCTTGATCGTGCGGCAGCTGCAGAAAACCGATCCTGACGAGGCGGTCGTGGAGGTGCTGCTGCCAGAGCCGCGGGGCTTGTGTAATTCCGTAGAGGGATTTTACCAGCTGGCACACCTTTGTGGGATCGTCGATGAATCGGTGGGGCTGCTCGACGAGGATTTCGGCGTCCACAGGTGTGTACAGGAAGGCGTTGGCGACATTGATCTGGCGCAGTGGTAGTTTTTTCGTGGCCGCGACGGCGAGCAAAATGCGTAGAGAAGTATGTCGGGAGACTGGGGCGAATGTCTCCGTGTAGTCGGTTCCGTATCGCTGGTCAAATCCTCTTACGACCCAGCGAGCCTTGAAACTGTCGATGGAGCCGTCCGCATTAGTCTTGATGCGGTACACCCATTTCCCTGAGAGCACATTCTTCCCGTTGGTTTTTGTTGCAGGTACCAGCTTCCACGTATTTCGGTCTGGCAGGGCCTTCAGTTCCATTTCCATTGCTTCCTTCCATTTTGCCTTGTGTTCCCCCCCCAGAGCTTGCGACAGAGTCGATGGCTCGCGCGGCGACGGTGGCGGCGGGCTCTGGACGGCGACCCATAGTCCAAGTATCTGCAGGCTCGTGGGTGTGTGTCGAGGGGAATTGTCATTCTCGGGATAAGCTGCTTCGTCACCGTCTTTGGGGTCGGGTAAGAAATTGGGTCCGATGCGTTCAGAGATATTTGTGTCGACCGGTTGAGGTGTAGTGTAACCTTGGTCACCGAAGTGGTAATAAGTATCGAGGTTGTTACTATTGAGAGGAATGTCGTCGTCGAGTGGAACGGGCACGGAGCAGTAAGGGAGTGGTCCGGCAGCTTCCGAGGCTTCAGGTACGTCTTCTTCTGCTGCGTCAGCTTTGGCAGCACAGTCGGCAAAGGACCGATGGCCCTCGAAGCCGTCGGTGGGGTCGTTTGTGTTGGCGATGTTGTCTAAGTAATGTTGCAGTGTCAGTCGCTCGTAGAAGAGTACATCACGTGAGGCCACGGTGGTTTTGTCCTGAATGTTGAGAAGTTTCCATGCTTGGAAATGTTTTGCAATGCCGAGGTGTAGTCCCCACCGTGCTCGTTGAGAGAATCGACCTGCTCGGGCTGTGTGGGGTCTGTACTGTACCATGAAGCCGAAGACTCGAAGTAATTGTGTACTGCCCAGTTTTCCTGTCCACAGAAGGTGTGGTGATGCGCTGTTTGGAAGTGATGACGAGGACAGCAAATTGTGCAGGTGGACTGCATGCATCATCACGTCAGGCCAAAGCGTGTTGGGCAGTCTCATCCCCAGGAGCAGCTTCCGCATCGTCGCCTGCAAGGTTCTGTTCATCCTTTCTGCGACCCACTGCTGCTGGTGAGCGTAGGGCAGAGACACCAGGCGTCTGATGCCTCTTTCTGCCAAGTAGTTCCTGAATCATTGTGACTGGTATTCCAGTGCCCCGTCTGACTGGAAACTCTTGAGTTGCGACCCCGACTCTCGTTCGGCGATGGGGAGCCACGTCGTGAATGCTTCGAACGCTTGATCGCGTGTCTTGAGATTGTAGTGCCAGACGTATCGTGGTGCTGCGTCGATGAACGTGATGACATAGTTGTACTCTGCTTCAAAGTCATCGCGAGGCATATTTAAGATGTCACTGTAGACATTTTCCATCGGTGCGTATGCAGGTGCGCTTGGATTGTGGTGCGACGGAAAAGGTTGGTGGGGAAGATCAGCTTCGGGACAGGTGAAGCATCGTGCGCGGGGTCGTCAAAGCTCCTGCCCGCTCGTTGTGAGAAGAGCGTCCTTTTCTAATACTCCGGCTTGTATGGTTTGTAGTACTGTGCTGTTTGTAGGGTGTCCGAGGCGTTGATGCCAGATGTCGTCGAGAGCGCGATGGCCGGGTGAGCGCTGGTACAGGTCGGCGTTAGAGAAGAACGCGACGACCGTGGCAGGACTGCGGCAGACTCCTCGGGTGATGGGCATGAGTTGATCTGCTTCGGATGGGAGTCCTCGGATTGCTGGTGATGGCCCGCGGCTTGGTTCTACTGTTGTTGCTACAGGTGATGTCGAGGAAGGTGTACTTGTTGGTACTTGTCGTTCTTGTCGAATGATTGCTAATGTTCGTGTTCTCTCTGCTGCAGGGATGGTGTTGGAGTACCAGAAGCCGTCTGGAGTAAAGTCAGGGTCAAGATCCGGCGGTTGCGTCCAGGCAGCAAACGACACGATGCCATCACTGTCGGCAGTACCGCGGTCGGGGACGAAATCCAGCACGAAGACACCCGACTTCAGGAGAGCGCGACCGATGAAGAGGCCGCCCTTCCCGTGGTAAAGGCGAAACTCGTTGTCGTCTGAGTCGCATTCCAGGTAAATCCCCTTCGCCATGAACTGGCTGACGCTTAGCAGATTGTATCCCAAGTTGTCAACGATGAGGACTTTGTTGAGTTGTAGTATGGCGTTTTTCTCCATTGCCTGAAGCTGAACGACGCCTTGTTTGTTTGTTTTCATGTTCTCGTTGTTGGCGACGGTGATTATGACATCGCGGTTGAGACGTCGCTCTCGTTGCACGAAGCGCCCGGAGGAACACATATGTTGGCCGCAGCAGCTGTCCAGGAACCAGGTGTTTCGCCCGGTGGGTTCGACGTTGGCGACTGCAGCGTACGTCGGGTTGACCTAGAGACCTTGTGAACGTGGTGGCGGTAGTTCTTCTTCGTTTGGAGCGTAAGTGGGTGGTGACTCGCGTCTGCAGCTGTCAATCCGTACCATGCAGTTGATGATGTTTGGTGTGTCTCGTGCAGGTGTAGAGGAGCGGCTTGGCGGATTTTCTTGAGTGGAGTCGACTTGCGGATCTGCTGGACGATAAACTCGAGGGCGCGTGCAGTTAACCTTGGAGTGTTCGGATGTCTGACAATTGTGGCAGAACGGTGGCACGATGGTGAGTCCTCTGGCGTCGTATCGATTCTGTTTATCACGTCGGTTGTAGTTGTTGTCGTTTCTTTGTTGAGTATAGAAAACTAACGGTTGCTGCTTATTTCTTGGTTGTCTTTCTTCAAATAGGTCCATCTCATGTTGTTCAGCATGTAGCTCGGCGCAGAGGTGCATCTCGGAAATTCGTCCGTGGGCGCAAAGAAGCGAGCACGTGGTTCTCCATTCTGGCCCGAGCCCGGTGAGGACAAGTGTCACGAAGCTTTCTTCAGTGATTGTACCTCCGCACCGGAGTAGGCGGTCGCGGAGTGTCTGGCAGCGACTCATATACTGCATCGCCTTTTCCCCGGTCTTCATTTGTATTGTGGTTAACTGCTGCATGAGTCTGCTTTGAGTCACGCTGTCGTTTGCTTGATAGAGACACTTCAGATGATGCCAGGCGAGCTCCGCGGAGTTTCCGTAGCTCCGATAGGTTTTGATGCTCTGTTGCTCTTGTGGTGATAGATTTCGCAGGAGAACTGTGTACGCCAGCAGCGACTGATAAGTGAAGATTTCCTGCTCCTTTGCAGTGCCATTGCTTGGAAATGGCACGGACCCGTTGAAGTATCCGAGGAGGTGCGCGGCCTCCATCATCAGCTCGAACTCAAAACTCCAGGTAAAGAAGTTGTGCGCGTTGAACGGTGAAGGTGTCTGCAGTTTGATCACATGTGAAAACTGCTCCTGGAGACTCAATATCTCGTTTGGTGTCTGTTGTGATGCAGCTGCTGTCGGTTGAGCACGGGGCGGCATGAACTCGAACGTCCCCGGTGAAGAGTGATAAGGGCAAGGTAGGCGCCTGATTGTGCCGCCCGAATGATGAGTTGTCGAGGCTCATTGGTGCTAATCCCATATTTCCCCCGTTGCTCTGTGTTGAATGCGCAAGTGTCCTTGTTTGCTGCTGCTGGTCAAAGTGTGACATGAAGCTGAAGAACCTTTCCATAAGGTTCGGGTCCACGCTTGAAGAGGGTGAAGGGGTCACCATTTCTGGTACCCTCCATGTTGTTTCTTGAGCAGCGCCGGTCTCAGTTTGTAGTCCTGAAGTGTGTAGTCCACAGTTGCCGGGTTGAGTGTCTTGGGCGTTGGGTGAGCTCGTAGAAGACTTCTTGCCCTTGTTGTCCATGACTTGTAATTGATGACTCTCTTAATGTGTTTGACTGTAGGTCGAGTGTTGTTGCTGGGAGTTTGGTCTCTGACCAGCTCTCATACCATGTTGGGCTGAGAAAAGCCCTTAGGATCTTTCCAGAGACTAAGTCCCACTTGAACACGGTGTTTGAGTAGTGCAGCGGAAGTGTTGAGTAGTCGAACCCTTGCACTAGTATGTGAGAGCAAGTGATTGATTAAAAGAAGCAAGCATACAGGAATGGTATATAGAAAATAGGGAATAATGCAGTTGTACAATACAGCTGAATAAACGGTTATCGAGTCGCACAGCGACTCGATCGTTGGTTCTGTTACCACCCTTGCAGTCGCAACGGTCAGTCGCAACTTCCGGTTGCAACCCTTCGTGTCCCTTCGTCCTTTCGTGTTCTTTCGTCCAACCTCCTCGTGTAACCTCCGTTGATGACTCCTGTACTCGATATGACTTTTCTTTGAGTGTAGTGTTACACTTCAGAAACGCTCAAGTCTTTGAGGTGTTTCCAACAGAACTCTTGCTAATTGGTCTTCGAACCCCTGTCTCAAAGGTTGGACTAGTAGTGCCACCCTGAGCTGTGCGCTTCTTGCTCAGCAGCACCCCTTATCTAGCCTAGGGGGTGTGTCAACTTATACATACATTTGCATGTAGAAGTTATAAGCTACAGGTCGAATAGGCGTGTGTTCCTAGAGAGTACAACCCAAACCCTATATCTCCCTTGTTCTCACTTCTTGCTAATTATTCTAGTTGTCTAACATTTGCCTCCGATTAAAAGACACACCCCCTTAATAAAAAAACAGGGGCAGGATAAAACCCCAGGGTCTTTTAGCTGGGTAAATACGGTATATCATGACATAACAGCAGAACAGCACACAGCAGTATCTGAAAGCAGCAGCAGCAGCAGCTGGACGGCCATCTATTGGTGCGAACCCAACAGCACAGCGCATGAGAGCCAGGCAGGCAGAGGGGAAGAGGGGTTGCTTGAAAAGAAATGCTTTTGGGAGAAAAGAGTTTCGGTCGGGAGTCAGTTCTGCAAAAATAATTATCCAGCTGGTGGTTCGCAGACAGACAATGCAAACACCCCACTGACATTACGAGGAACAATGGGATGGCACTGGATGGAATGGATGTGATGCGGTGACATGGGATGGGATGGGATGCAATGGGATGGGATGAGATGGAAGTGGATGGGATGCTTGGAAAATTTTGGATGGGTTACGATGGGTTGGGATGTGTTGTGATAGAATATGATGGGTCAGATTTGAGAACAAGGAATTGCATTCCAAAAGGGCATGGCATCAGATGGGAAGGCATGTGGGGACAAGGGGGACGAGGAGGACAAGGGGGACGAGGAGGACAAGGGGGACGAGGAGGACAAGGGGGACGAGGAGGACAAGGAGGACGAGGAGGCATGTGCGGTGTCACCGGCATGGTGAGGAATGACTTGCAGGAGTCTGTGCGTCCCAACGATGCTGGCTGGACTCAAGGGATAACAGGGGCAAAGTGTTTAAAGCAGTGAGATGTTGGTGGTGTGAAATAGTGGTATTGTGTCGACATACTCATGCAATGTCTGCACTGGTGGCATGGATAAACAGGCAGTACACAAAACTCAGATTACAACAAGCACTTGAGATGGAATAGATTTCATGGCAGCATAATGGTGATGCCATCATAAAATCAATCAGGTTGGACCATTAAGTAAGTCAAGCAATGTGCATGGCTATCGCATCATGTATGCACACATGTGACCATGCTATCGAAAAAGCTGGGATGACCAGAGATGCCATCAAGGAATGCTGGACTGAACGGAACACTGGCAGAATTCTCACGCTGACACATGATACTCTGGCTGCCATGCTGACATGCCACTTCAGAACGACAGTGCACTTACATGGAGCCGCAGCGCAGTCACCCGTTCCTTCCCATCCACCCCGCCCTCCATGCACCCGTGCTGCTGGCAATTCGCACCCTGCAGGCAATGCAGTGGAGCCGGGGGATGGGGAGAGTCCGGGAGAGGGGAAAGGTACCAAACCAAAGAAGGGAAGGACAACTAATCCGGAAATGTGCGACCGACAAGGGGTAGGAGAACACACCATGGGAAGGGGAAAAGCCGAGGGGGAGGGGGGAACCGAGCAAGAAGGGGGAAAACATTAGGAACGGCGGAACAGGCATGAGATCGATTCCCAGAAGGGCGAACATGATGTGCGCAAATTCGAGGGGAGGTCGGAATAGGAGGGTAGGAAAAATTTTATTAACTGGGGGACGGGACAGATGAAGAGGAGGAGAGAGAAGATGAGGCGGATGAGGGGAGATGAGGCGGATGAGGGGAGATGAGGCGGATGAGGGGAGATGAGGCGGATGAGGGGAGATGAGGCGGATGAGGGGAGATGAGGCGGATGAGGGGAGATGAGGCGGATGAGGGGAGATGAGGCGGATGAGGGGAGATGCCACCCGAAAAGGGGGACGATCTCACGAGGGGGAACAGACTTGGGGGGAGGCTGGGGAAGCCAGACAAGAGGATAGGTGAACAAAGCAACGGAAAGGGAAAAATGAGGGGAACGCATAGTGGCAACGTGGCAAGGGAATGACTGCTGCTAGGTGATGCCAACGTGGTTGGGTGGTGCCATCTAGGAGCTCCCATGGCTGAGGCACACAAACACCTCTTAGAGAAGGACATAATGCAACATATTGAATGAAGCTACACAAATAAACCTACATAAAGAGCTAGTCTATGCAACTATCAGCCCCTGCCGCCACACAACCAGCCAGGATCCTTAATGGAGCAAAGCGAATGGGAGAGGAGCGAGCAGGCAGAACAGCAGCAAAGCAGCGTTTCCCATGCCATTCCATCCAGTGAGTCTTACCACCATCCCAAACACCCTGACAAGCAGGGTGCAAAAAGTGTTGCTCCACCAACCCAACCCGCTTTCCCTACCTCCACATTCCCCCAACCTCCACATTCCCCCAACCTCCACTTTCCCCCAACCTCCACATTCCCCCAACCTCCACTTTCCCCCAACCTCCACATTCCCCCAACCTCCACATTCTCCCAACCTCCACTTTCCCCCAAATTCCACTTTCCCCCAACCTCCACTTTCCCCCAACCTCGACATTCCCCCAACCTCCACTTTCCCCCAACCTCCACTTTCCCCCAACCTCCACTTTCCCCCAACCTCCACTTTCCCCCAACCTTCACATTCCCCCAACCTCCACATTCCCCCAACCTCCACTTTCCCCCAACCTCCACTTTCCCCCAACCTCCACATTCCCCCAACCTCCACATTCCCCCAACCTCCACTTTCCCCCAACCTCCACTTTCCCCCAACCTCCACTTTCCCCCAACCTCCACTTTCCCCCAACCTCCACATTCCCCCAACCTCCACATTCCCCCAACCTCCACTTTCCCCCAACCTCCACATTCCCCCAACCTCCACATTCCCCCAACCTCCACATTCCCCCAACCTCCACATTCCCCCAACCTCCACATTCCCCCAACCTCCACGTTCCCCCAACCTCCACGTTCCCCCAACCTCCACGTTCCCCCAACCTCCACGTTCCCCCAACCTCCACATTCCCCAAACCTCCACATTCCCCCAACCTCCACTTTCCCCCAACCTCCATTTTCCCCCAACCTCCACTTTCCCCCAACCTCCACTTTCCCCCAACCTCCACTTTCCCCCAACCTCCACTTTCCCCCAACCTCCACTTTCCCCCAACCTCCACTTTCCCCCAACCTCCACTTTCCCCCAACCTCCACATTCCCCCAACCTCCACATTCCCCCAACCTCCACTTTCCCCCAACTTCCACATTCCCCCAACCTCCACTTTCCCCCAACCTCCACTTTCCCCCAACCTCCACTTTCCCCCAACCTCCACTTTCCCCCAACCTCCACTTTCCCCCAACCTCCACATTCCCCCAACCTCCACTTTCCCCCAACCTCCACTTTCCCCCAACTTCCACATTCCCCCAACCTCCACTTTCCCCCAACCTCCACTTTCCCCCAACCTCCACTTTCCCCCAATCTCCACTTTCCCCCAACCTCCACTTTCCCCCAACCTCCACTTTCCCCCAACCTCCACATTACCCCCACCACCACCGCCCGCTTTGCTCTTTCCCCCGTTCCCCCCTCCCCTCCCCCCGTGCGCGCGGATGAGGGCGGGGTGGTTGCACACCTGCGCCATGGTCAGCCTTTCTGCCGCCCGCACTCGCAGCATGCCGTTCACCACCGCTCTGCACTCCTCCGACACGCCCTCCCACGCGGGCCCCTCCACTGGCGCCCGCCACGACTCATCCTGAGGCGCGTCACCCGAGTACGGCCGCTCGCCCGCGATCATCTCGTACAACGTCACCCCCGGCGACCACACGTCTGCCGCACACCCGTACCCCGCTGCTGCTGCTGTTCTTGCTGGTGGTGGCTTTCCCTGCCGCGGTGCTGCAGCGGCGTGAGCGGAGGGCGGGCAGCAGAGGGCGAGCACCTCAGGCGCGAGGTACCCGGGCGTGCCTGCAGGAGCGCTGCACCCGCGCTGCTTGTCCGCCACCACCGCCGCCAACCCAAAGTCCGCCAGCCGCACCGCCCCCGCCTCCAGGCGCGCGGAGACAGCCGGGGAGGAGACAGGCGCGGACCGGGCAGCAGGGGAGGCGGGGGCAGCAGGCGCAGGAGCAGCAGCGGCGGAGGGAGCGGGCGAGAAAAGAACTGGTCGGGAGAGAAGAATATTCTCCGGCTTGACGTCGCGATGCACCACGCCTTGCTCGTGGCAGAGCGCCACTGCTTCGCCCACGTGCATCAGCACCTCTAAAGTCTCCCTCTCCGCCAATCCCCCTCCCCTCCCCCCGCCACCGCTGCCCTTCCCTCACCACGTCTTCCCCGCGGCTTTCCCCGCGGCGGCCTTGCGTCGCTCCAGGAGCCCTCGGAGGTCGCCGCCGGAGCACACGTCGGAGAGCAGGTACGCGTGCTGTGCCATCCAGCTGTCCATGGCGAGCAAGTGATTGCTAGCCAAGCTCGCACGGGTTCAGGAAATGAGAGCTGTAAGAGTATAGATGAGCGATATCTAGGAAAGAGATTCTGTAGGACTTCAGAATGAAGTTCCGTGGGACTGTCAGGATAAGCGTTTGAGGCAGGAGAGCGTCGATGGAGGAAGGTGTGTGAACTGAGCAGAGCAGTGCAGAATGAAATGGTTCAAGTGCGTGGTTCTGGTTATAAAGCAGGCCTTTTGCTAACAGAGTAATTACCCTTAATGTCAAGAAATTAAGAGTAACTTTCAAGCGATTCCGATTTTAAAAGTGCGATTTTTTTCCGAATCCGTCCAACTTACGGAAACAATTTCGCGCGACTCCTTAGCCTGACGAGTACTTTTTTTTCCGAATCCGTACGGGCTATACTTGTAGCAGGGCAATCTGTAGGGGGTAGCGACCGCCCACCCCACTACCCCTCCCCCCCCCCGCCCCAACCACGCCTTTGATCACTTGCTAGCCGAATTTGTAGCGGCCGATTCCTTTCGGTAACGGTTTTTTTTGGGGAATTCCGTCTGTTAACGGGCGAACCTGAGGCGATTCCGTCCCCTTCCGGAATACCCTGGGGCTTAGCGAGAGGCCTGTTATGTAGTCGAGGCAAGCAGGCAGGGAAGGGAGGGGGGGAGGGAGAAAGGAGGGTTCTGCCAGCCAGATTGCTTAAAGAGTGTCTCTGCTCGGATATTCCAGAGGCCCTGCGCTTCTTCGCTGCCCGGAAAATATACTCATGTAACATTTGCCCGTCGACCGCATGGTGCCCGTCGAAGTTCGAGCCCTGCCCCCCCCAAAATACGCGTGTCGCTATATGTCGCGATTCGCGACTTGGCGACTTTGGCGGGCTGAGTTCTTTCTCGGCGATCTAACAATGGTAACAAAAGCGAACGCTCTTCGCCAACGCAGCCTGGAGGAAGAAGGGGAGTTGGCGTTGTGCCGATTGTGCCCATTGCACACGCACATGGAAGTGGTTTTGCAGTCAGGGCGTGTCCAGCGCGTTCACTTTGCCCCAACACGAATTTTTGGCGTTTTTTTAACACGCCGAAATATTGATTCGCCAATTGTGAATGTGTTGAGGTACACCTACAGCATCAACAGCAAAACGCGCGGACACGAGCCCCGCCCGTGGCTCGACAAATGAGCGGGTGCGCAGCGCGCACATAACAGACTGACACGCGAAAACAGCAGGGTAGCCAAATTTCGTCCCAGGAAAGAGGCCCCGCCCGCTTTCGCGAACACGCATTACGAGCCGCGACTCCACCCAGGGGGAAAAAATGGAGGGCTAAATTTCGCCGTGCTTCGCAAGCGTCACGAAAGCCTGGCGAACGTAAGCGTTCTATTTTTCGCCAGCCAGGATCTGGACGTTTCTGTCGTGTACATAATTTGCGCACGATTTTCATTCGGTTCGGAAACTTGTGGCCCACGTCTGTGGGCACGTTTGGAGGGTGTCCGCCAAAACCGTCAATTTATCGTGCTTGTCCGAATGGACACGAAATTTCGGGTCGAAATTGTGTACCTGATATGCAAAGTGAATAGTAAACGAATTTTCTGGACACACCCTCATTGGGAATCGTGAGACAAGACGCGCTGGTTTGGCCTGGCCAGGAATCTAATGGCATCAATTTGTAACGAATCACGGTACACCATTCACCACCAAGCCAAACAAGAAAAACTTGAACCTCCTCTCAACAGATTGATTAGTGCATACTAGACTAAGCTACACATAGATAAGAGCTTGTTCAGCTACCGGTAAATTCAGTCAGTGTGCCTTTCTTCATGTTGAATACAATACAAGCATATGCGTTAAGCTCAGAAGGGTACAACAAGATTAGATACAAATCACTCATCAGTATCGGCACTAACCAGCTGTGCAGAGCACTTCATCGTCGAAAGATCCAGCTACCCTGTCTTTGCCATATACTACTAGAAGATACTTCAGTTCCTCTTGCTGTACCTTCACTGAACGTTCTTGCCTGACTCGCACTCGGCGACTCCACGCTTTCTTGGTGTACCTTCAGTGTGCCACCCTCCACACTAGCACCACCAGCTACAGCAGCCATGTTGGATCCACTCGGCTGCTGGCCTGCCACCACCGGCCCAGGGGCAGCAGCATTAGCAGCAGTGGTGGAGAGAGAGGCGAAGGCCCTCACTATGGAGCTGAGCCCTCGGGCCCTGCGAGGCACATGTGGCACTGCAGGCATGGGGGCTGCACTGCTAGGCATGGCCACGTTGGGGGCACTGGCAGAGCTGGTGAGGGCTGTGTGCTCACGTGCTCTTCTCGACCCATCCTCTTCCCCCCCCACACTCCCTCCTGCTTGACCCGCCCCCATAATGTGCTGCGGCGACTCACACGGTGAGGGTGCGAGCGCCGAGGCAGAGGTGGAGGGGGAGGAGGGGCGGATGAGGGACGACATGCCCTGCAGGGGGCGGGAGAAGCGGCCCATGCCGAAGGAGAGCTCCGAGGCCGACGCCACGCGGGGAGCGCTGCTGGCGCTGATTGTGCTGCTGGTTCCGCTGTAGCTGCTGGTGGCCGTGAACGGCTTGTGGTGGGGCGACTTGAGGGGCGACTTAAGGGGTTCTCGCGGGCTGTAGAGGAAGTTGGGGGGCGCAGAGGGTGTGGGGGAAGGCGGCACCGGAGAGGACTCGGACCGCTGGGCTTGTCGGAAGGATGGCTTCCTCGCAGCCAGGGGGTTGAGGGGGCGGAGGAAGGAGGAGAAGAGCGACGACACGGGGATGGAGCCGTCAGGCCCGGATAGCCGAGCCTGGATCTCAGGCACGGATGGGAGGTCTTGGGTTGGGTCTAACGGCGGCTTGGGCGGGATGACAGGAATGGTGACCGATGCAACCGCGCCAGCGGCACCTTGCGAGGAAGCAGCAGCAGCAGCACTGGGTGCAGCAGCATCCCCGGAGGCTGGTGGGCGGCGCACGAGGGGAACAGTGATGGATGCGGTGGGCTCAGAGGAGGAATGGGCGGCAGTGGAATGAGGTAGAGAGGGGTCCAGAGTGGAGTGCCGCGATGAGGAAGGCGACGAGAGGGGAGGGGGTGGTGGAGCGGGGAGGGGGGCGGCAGAGACGACGACGTGGGAGCGGCGGGCCTTGCGCTTGGGAGAGAAGAAGCGGAAGTGGGACGACCGACGGGGCTTCTGCTCTGCAGCTTGTGCTCCCGAGTTTGAATGCCGCTCCTTCTGCTCTTCCTTGTCCCCTGCTGCTGCTGCTGCTGCTGCTGTTGAAGCCTGGTGTTGCTCGTGCTGCTTGCTTGCATGTGCGTGGCGCTGCGCCTGGTGCCGCTGCTGCTCCTTGTGCTTCCCCTTGCTGCCCTCCCCCCTGTCCCACATGCTGCCACCCGAGCCTCTATCCTTGCTGCTGCCAGCGTTGGGCCGCGCAGTGAAGAGAAAGACCCCACCACCACCAGCACTGCCGGTGCCATTCCTGGCAGGCGAGGAGAAGAGGGGCGAGGCGGGGCCGGTGAAGGAGGGGAAGAGAGGCACCTGGAGGGTCGCTGGCTTGGGCTGCTTCTCACGGCCATCCTGATGTGCCACGCTGGCTGCCTGCTGTGAGTCCACGTCCATGCTGCCATCCGTGCCACCAGCCCGTTCTTGCCTCTGCGCCTCCTCGTTCTGCTGCCCGTGCCGTCCGCCTTGCCTGCTGCCCGGATCAACGCGCACTACCCCTTCAGCACCTGCCGCCATCCCCCGCTTCCTCTGCTCCTCCTGCCCGCCCATCTCTGTGTCCATGGCTCCACCGGCTGCAGCAGCTGCAGTTCCGCTGCCAGGCCCATCCACGCCCCTCGCCTGTGCTGGCTTCACCCGCTCTTCTCTGCCCCCCTCCGCGCTGCCAGCCTCGCCTGGCAAGCCCGGCGCACTGACGCCCATGGACGGGGGAGGAGCCGGGCGGTGGGGGGGGAGGGTCTGGCGGCCGCAGTGTTGCGCGATCCAGGGGTGTTGCAGGGCGGCGGCGGCGGAGGGGCGGTGGGCGGGGTCGGAGGAGAGCAGCCAGCGCACAAGGTCGATGGCGGTGGGGGAGACTGAGGGCCAGGGGGCGATGGAGAAGTCGGGCTGGTTGCGCAGAATGCGAAAGAAGAGCTGCTCGTCCGTGCTGCCCCAAAACGGCATGTAGCCTGGAGGGGGGGGAAGGGGGAAGCGGGGGATGTGCGGGAAGCAGGGAAAGCAGGGGAAGCAGGGGAAGCAGGGGAAGCAGGGGAAGCAGGGGAAGCAGGGGAAGCAGGGGAAGCAGGGGAAGCAGGGGAAGCAGGGGAAGCAGGGGAAGCAGGGGAAGCAGGGGAAGCAGGGGCGGTGAAAGATGAGTGCTTGCACAGGCCATGTGAAAAGGAAGAGCCGCAGAGCGATTGAGCCAGAGGGAAAGCAGATGAGGTGTGGGAAGTGAGAGAGCAGGCAGAGGCACAGCAGCTGAGAGGGGAGCATAAAGGATACGAGCCCCCACAGGTCCACCGGGGGTCCATATGGCCGTCTGCAGACAACCTCTGGCGACAAGTTCGCCTGCTGGAGATGAAGCTCACCTGAGAGGGCAGTGTAAAGGATAACCCCAAGCCCCCACATGTCCACGGGGGGCCCGTAGGGTCGCCTGCAGACGACCTCGGGCGACATGTACACGGCGCTGCCGTACATGCCCACCGCCAGCTGCCCTGCGCGGAGCTGCACTGCCAGGCCGAAATCTGCGAGTTTTAGGTGAAGTTTCTCCGCAGCTTCGTCCTTGGAGGCGAGCAGGATGTTCTCGGGCTTGATGTCGCGGTGCACCACGCCCGACGCGTGGCAGTGGTGCAGGGCGAGGAGTATTTGCCTGGAGGGGGGGGGACGGGGGAGATGGGAGGAGGGGTGACGCACGGGGCTGGTAGAAGGGCCTGCTTTGATGTTGAGATGCACCACGCTGGACGCGTGGCAGTGGTGCAGCGCCAGGAGTATTTGCGTGGAGTGTGTGTGGAGCGGGTGGGCGAGGGGGGAAGCAGGTGATGAGACGGAGAGGGGCTTGATGCCTCGACGCACCGCGTGTGATGCGGGGCGGTGGGGCCGGGCGAGGAGATGTGCGTGGAGGGGGGTGGGTGATGTGCGTGGAGGGGGGTGGGTGATGTGCGTGGAGGGGGGTGGGTGATGCGCGTGGAGGGGGGTGGGTGATGCGCGTGGAGGGGGGTGGGTGATGGGCGTGGAGGGGGTGGGTGATGTGCGTGGAGGGGGGTGGGTGATGCGCGTGGAGGGGGGTGGGTGATGCGCGTGGAGGGGGGTGGGTGATGTGCGTGGAGGGGGGTGAATGGGGGAGGTGGGGGGTGAATGGGGGAGGTGGGGGGTGAGAGCACGACGCACCACGCGGGACGAGGAGGATCTGCGTGGAGTGTGCGGATAGGGGGGTGGGTGGGAGCAAGGGAGCAAGGGAGCAAGGGAGCAAGGGAGCAAGGGATCAAGGGAGCAAGGGAGCAAGGGAGCAAGGGCGCCAGGAGGAGGCAGCTGCCACAGGCTGGCTGCAGCGCTGCGGCGCACTTTGAGGAAGCAGGTGAGGCTCGCATTGGGGCGAGGCGAAAGCGCACACAGCAGCACCAACACAATCGGGCACAACGTGGAGCTCACCTGGTGACGTCAGCGGCCATGGGTTCGGGCAGCACGGTGCGCGCGATGAGGTACTCGTAGAGGTCCCCCTGCGCGCACAGGTCCATCACCAGGTGCACGCTCTCCGCGTCCTCGAACAGCGCGCGCAGCGCCACCACGTGCGCGTGGCCCCCCACGCGCCGCATCGCCGCCACCTCCCCCTGCAGCTCCTCGCGCGCCTCCTTGCGCTGCGCTTGCGCGCGCGGGCGGACGGCAGTGAGCGCGCAGGGCAGTCGCGGCGGAGAGGCGGTTGCGCGCGCGGGTGAGCGCGGCGAGGAACGGGGAAGCGGGCGCAGGGCGAAGACGTGGCGGCGGGAGAGATTCGGGGGAGAAACAATGGGGAGGGGGCGAGTTGGGTGAGGGCAACTACAAGGGGAGGGGAAAGGCAATGCGCGCGAGAACGGCGGGGAGAGGCGATAGGGATACGGGGGAATGGCGGGAAGGGATGATGAATGGCGAAGGAATGATGAATGGCGAAGGGAGACGAAGAGAGAGTGGCGTTAGGGCGGCACGGGACGAAATCCACTCCGCACACGCGCCGCGCGCCCTCGGCAGACCATCCCGCTGGGCACCCTCCCCGCCGCACCTGCAGCTTGCACTTGGGAATGCTCTTGCACGCCGCCACCGGCTCGCCCGTCGCCAGATCGCCGCAAACCCTAACGACGCCGCCGCCGCCCTTCCCGAGCTCCTTGCCCAGACGGTACCGACTCCGCACGTCGGCTCGCGACGCGGAGGGGAAAATAGGGTTTGGAATGGTCATCGCGGCGGGGAATACGAGAAGAGCGGCGCTGCGTGAGTCGAAGGGAGTCGAACCTCTACTCGAACCGGACGGCCAGATCGTCGACTATCGTGTCGAAAAATACGTTTCTAAGCGGCGCGCGAAAAAGTTTGGTTATGATGAAGGCTCGCGAATCTCGACGGCGCGCGGAAGGAGGCGGACGGGAGTCGAAGGTGACAGGCGAGAGCCGAGTGAGTGAGCAACGCGTTGCGCAGGAGCGGGTGGCGGCAGGGGGTGAGGATTCTGTAGTACGGAAGGGGGAAATGCGGTGGGGCGAGGGGGAGGGTGATGTGGGAGAGAAGGGTGCTCGCGAGACTGCTGGAACTGGACCAAGTCGCCGCGTGCGCGCATCTCCGCTTTTGTTGCGTCCGACATTACAAGGGGAAGTCGAGGATCAAGGGGAAAGGAAATGGGCTTGTAAAGGCTAGTTGTTGATTCTATCACATTAGAGGAACAAGGAACACCATAATTAGAAAACATAAATTTTAAATATACAGCAGGGGAGCTGTTTTCCAGGTAATAAAGTACCGGCTACCGATACGGTACCGGTACAAATGGTATTGAAAGATGCTCAATAACTGGCAAGCCCTCAATGATGGAAGTGAACAAATGTGCGAGGAGTGCGGCAACATGAGGCCACAGAGCATTCGGATTGCGTCACAGCTCCGTGACGCCTGCCTCCATTTCTGACACACAGCTTCAGTCTGACGATGGAGGGTACATACCATTGCCCCTCTTCGACTCTAACCTGCACAACACAGCCAGCACAAGGGACGGTGGGTGAGTTGAGACACTGCATGCATGGCACCACGACTGTACATGTGGCATGTGCGCATGTAGCATGTGCGCACGTGAGCATGCGGGCATGTGGGAATGTGGGCATGTGGGCATGTGGGCATGTGGGGACCTGCAGTGACACACCAAGTGACATAAGAGAAAAGTATGCAGGGGAGGCGGGAAAGGCAGGGGGGCCAGGAAGAGCAGGGAAGAGAGGGCAGGGAGGGCGGGGAGGGCAGGAGGCATACGAGGGGGCGAGGTGGCCGAGGTGGGAGACGAGGGCATTGGAGGTGGCATCTCTGAGCTGCCCGGTGGCGTCCAGGGTGTACACGCGGTGGGGGGCGCCTGGCATGCCCCGCTGCGTCAGCGGGCCCAGGTCCCTCTGGCTCAGCTCCCGCCCGTTCACCACCACGCGCGTGCGCCCCCCTGCACAGTCCCGCCGCATCGGCTCCCGCAGCTGCGGTATGTGCGCCTGGTGAAGGGGGGGGGGGGGGGAGAAGGGGGCTATGTGTGGGAGAGAGGGGGAAGGGCGCGTCTGGGGCGCGGGAAATGGAAGAAGGAAGAGGGGGCTGAGTGGGTGGGAACAAGGGGGGATGTGCTCGAGAACGCGACTTGGAAATGAACGGACCGCACGCTCGTAACGCAAGAGTACAACGGTTAAGCTAAAGCGAGGGAGAAACCCCTCAGGTGTAAACAACAGCTGTAGGTCGTAACCCGCAGCTGTAGGTCGTAACCCACAGCTGTAGGTCGTAACCCGCAGCTGTAGGTCGTAACCCGCAGCTGTAGGTCGTAACCCGCAGCTGTAGGTCGTAACCCGCAGCTGTAGGTCGTAACCCGCAGCTGTAGGTCGTAACCCGCAGCTGTAGGTCGTAACCCGCAGCTGTAGGTCGTAACCCGCAGCTGTAGGTCGTAACCCGCAGCTGTAGGTCGTAACCCGCAGCTGTAGGTCGTAACCCGCAGCTGTAGGTCGTAACCCGCAGCTGTAGGTCGTAACCCGCAGCTGTAGGTCGTAACCCGCAGCTGTAGGTCGTAACCCGCAGCTGTAGGTCGTAACCCGCAGCTGTAGGTCGTAACCCGCCTCCGCAATTTACACCCCTTGCTGGGTGAACGAGGCACTGACTCCCTCACTCAGGGTGTGGCACGCGCAGCTTGCCATGCCTTTCTTGCGGCTTCACAAACGAGGTCGGCGCAAGGGGTCGAACCCGAAACCACTCCCATGGGTAGCAAGACAACAACCGTTGTGGCGCCACAGGGTGGGCAGGAGTGCAGCGGACGAGGTCCAGGGCACAACTCACCGGCAGAATGCCAAGGCACGGCCCACCGACAACTCCCCAGAAGCCAGCTCGGATGTCGTACCTGTGGGATGGGGGAGGGGAGGAGCAGCGCGGAGAGCGCAGCACGCATGACAACTGGACTGGCGTCTGGGTGGAGAGTCAACTGTACGCAACAAGCACGTCGCTGGGAGAAAAGGAGAGAACGGGCGAGAAAATGGGGAGAGAGGGAGATGGCTGGTGGGCCAGAGGTGAAGGGAGGGCGTGATTGAGGGTGGTGTGGGGCAGAAGGCATGGTAGGGTGGTGTGGGGCAGAAGGCATGGTAGGGTGGTGTGGGGGCAGAAGGCATGGTAGGGCGGGCGGACAAGAGGGCCCCACCAGTAGTTGCCGGGGTCGATGGGGCCCGCCAGCAGCTCAGCACGCTGCACCTCAGCATCAGCAATGGGGGCGCCGTTCACCACCACGCCGCGCTCAAACGTGTCCCAGTCGCGCGACACCCCCCGCTCCGCCACCCAGTCGCTGCCCCCGTCGCCACTCCACTCCGCACTGCCCCCTCCCCCACTCCACTCCGTGCTCGCCCCCCCACTCCACTCGCTCCCCATGCTGCCCCCTGCCTCCACTCCCTCCCCTCCCTCCGCCTCCCACCCTTCTCCATTCCTCTGCCCCTCCCACTCTCCTCCCCTGCAACCCGCTGCACCCCACCCACCCTCCCCGGCCTCTCGACTCACACACCCCACACCAGCCAGTGCCCCATCGCCCTCCTCTGCCTCTCCCTCCAGCCCCCCACCACTCATGCTTGCCCGCCTGCCTCCCCCCGCCCCTCCCTCGTGCCCGCCATTCAGCACTCTGGCTCTGCCTCTGGCCTGCAGCCCAGCCTGCCCGCGCAAGGGCGATGGCCCCGGGCTGCTAGCAGAGGCAGCACAGGCAGTAGGGGTTCGGCCCCGGGTCACTCGGGGCGAGGGCACACTGAGAGGGGACAGGTCTCTTGTTGCGTCCCCCCGCCTGCTCCCCACGCCCTGCCTCTGCCCCTGCCAACCCCCAACGCCCCCCCCTGACCCACTCCCTTGACTCGCACTGCGCGGCACACCCACAGGGGGCTGGGGGGACGCTCTGGGCGCAGCAAGGGGGGAACTGGGAGAGCCGTGGGGGCTGGAGGGGAGGGCGGGGGGGAGGCGGGCTAGGGGGGAGGAGAGGGAGCGGTAGGGGGAGGCGAGGGGGTGGGTAGGTGGGTTGGGTAACGCTGACGGTGAGGAGGGGTTGGCGGGGGCGAGGGGCGGCTGGTGGGGCTGGGATTGGAATTGCGGCTGGAGTGGCGAGACGGCAAAGGTGGAAACTTCGAGGCAGCTGCCACACCGCAGCTTCTGCACGGCACCCGGCTTGCGGCGGCGAGGAATGGGCGGCACGGCAAGGGCTTGCGCACAGTGCACACACTGATTGGTGGCGCGGGTGGGTGGGGGAAGGAGTGCGATCGGAGAGAGGGAGTGGGGGAGTGGAGTGGGTTGTGAGAAGAATATGAGTGAGAAAGTAATGAATGCAGAAAGCAATGAATGCAGAAAGTAATGAATGCAGAAAGTAATGAATGCAGAAAGTAATGAATGCAGAAAGCAATGAATGCAGAAAGCAATGAATGCAGAAAGTAATGAATGCAGAAAGTAATGAATGCAGAAAGTAATGAATGCAGGAAACAGACAAGTGAGGGTGCACACAGAGGCGGGAGAGAGGAAGCAAAAAGACAATGTAGTGAGAGTGGACAACTTGAGGGGCGTCAGGTGTTACCTGCACGACTTGAGGGGCGTCAGGTGTTACCTGCACGACTTGAGGGGCGTCAGGTGTTACCTGCACGACTTGAGGGGCGTCAGGTGTTACCTGCACGACTTGAGGGGCATCAGGCGGTGGCAAACACGGCAACTCGGAACTCACTGCTCCAGCCCCCTCCCTCCCCTCCCTCGCCACCTCCCCCTCCCCCTCTCCACCTGTTGCTCCTCCCTCGTCCGCCACCCCTCCCTCTGCCTCTCTCCCTGCTTCACCAGCCACACCAGCCTCCGCATCCACACCAGCCTCCGCATCGCCACTACTGCTTCGCTCCCCCCCACCCTGCACCCTGCTCGCAGTACCACCAGCGTCACCAGCACCACCTGTGCTGGCAGCAGCAGCAGCAGCACCTTCATTGGCAGCAGTGTCAGCAAGCCCATGCGTCGACGCCTTGCCTCTGAGGCCTGACTTCCGCCTCTCCAGCACACTCCCCGCCCCCCTGCTCGCCCCTGCGCCACTCCCCCCCCCGCGCCACTCCGGCAGCAG
Organism: Closterium sp. NIES-67; assembly: GCA_027943415.1. NCBI lineage: Eukaryota > Viridiplantae > Streptophyta > Zygnematophyceae > Desmidiales > Closteriaceae > Closterium > Closterium sp. NIES-67. The sequence continues at coordinate 223,021 of BQMB01000050.1, forward strand.
GCGGGGGCTCTGCAGGGCCTCAGCAAACCGCGACCGCGGAGTGGGCAGTGCGGGCGCTGGGATGCCGCCACCTGCTGCTGCTGCGGCCTGTGCAGCGGCCTGTGTGGCGCGCCTCATCTCTAGATACTGCCGCCGCGTCACCTTCACCGGCCCCTTCCCCTCCCCTTGCCCCTCCCCCTCTTCCTCCGCCCCCCCACCCTCTTCTCCCCTGCTCTCTCCATTCGCAGCACCCATTTCGCCCGACTGGCTGTTCTCTGCTGTGCCCGACTTCCCGCCCTCCCCCCTGTCTGATCCCGCACTCCCCTCTACTGCGCCGCCCGCGTCCCTGCCGCCGCCCCTCGCATCCTCTGCCCCTACCCCTTCACCCTTCCCTGCGTCGCCTGCTGCTGCCTGCGTACCTGTTGCCTGAAACGCTGCTCCCTGCGTGCTCGCCTGCAGCCGCGTTTTCTGCCGTGTGGGTGTGCCAGGGGCACTGCTCGTGGCATGGCCCGCACCACCCAGCATGCCCGCCCCGCCCCGCACCTCCCGCGCACTCTGGGAGCCCCGCGATATGTGGCGACTGGCACTCACATGCGCAGGGGAGAGGGGTGAGGGGGAGAGGGGCGAGGGGGAGAGGGGCGAGGGGGAGAGGGGCGAGGGGGAGAGAGGTGCACTGGCCGCTGTCTCTGCTAGCACGCCCTCTCCCAGGTACTCCCCTCCTCCACTCTCACCCCCCCCGCCACTGCCGTTACACCCCTCCCCGTTCCCTGCTGCACCTGCTGCTGCTGCTGGGCGGCGCGGCACGGAGAGGGAGCGGTGGAAGGAGGAGCGGGGCGAGAGCACGGAGGGGGAGAAGTGGAACGCCGTCGACGCATGGCGCGCCACCGCCCTGCCACTGCCGCCGCCACTGCCTGTGCTGCCCACTGCCATCCCCGAGGCAGGGCTGTCCGCCTGCTGCCCCTGCCACTCATCCCTGCGCGCCTCCACGCCCTCTGACTGCCCCCGCGGCCGCCGCTCAGCCGTGTGCGACCGGAACAGCGCGCCTGCCTCAGCGCCCGCCCCTCCCTCCGCCTCCTCCCCCGCTTGCCCGCCGCCCGTCCCTATCCCGGCCCTGGGCGTGCGGCTGGAGTCAGTGCTGCTGCGCTGTATCATGGGGTTGCTGCGCTGCACCCACAGCGACTTGAGCTTCGATCCGATGTTGCGCCGCTCCCGACCCCTGCCCTCCTGCTCCCTTGCCTTGTCACCTGCCACCTCATCACCCTCACCTGCTATCGTGGCAGGCATGCTGCCCTGCCGATCCAAGTCAGCATGCGCCTCCCACTCCCTCTCGGATTCAAACTCCCCACCTGAGCGGCTTCCATCCCCTGGTGCTGCGCAGCGGGGGGGAGCGGTGTGCTGGCGAGTGAAGGCCCCCGCCACGTCAGCACCATCACCTGCCGCGCTGCCCTTGTCGCCCTCGCACTCGGTCTCGCACCCAACAGCGCCATGCTCCCCTCGCTGACTCCCTCCCTCCGCGTCAGTGGCCAGCTGCACCGCTCCACCCTCCTCCCTCTGGGCCGCGGGCGAGGCGTGGCGGGAGAAGAGGCGACGCAGCGAGATGGACGGCGCTGGCGACGACGCCGATGGTGCTGATGTTGGTGGCGGGGACAGGCCCCCGCTGCTGCCGCTGTTGAATGCACCCATGCCCATGCCCATGCCCATGCCCATCCCCACGTTCATGCTCATGCTCATACTCAGCCTCCTCCCGCTGCCTCCCCTCCCCCCCTCCCCCTCCACCATGTCCCCTCGGCGGCCCTGCCGCCCGACCCTGCTGCTGCTGCTGCTGCTGCTGCCGCCATACCCGCCATCCATGCTCTGAGTGCACGCCAATCCCCTCTCCATGTCCCCCCCCATACCCCCTCCTCCCCCCATGCTCCCCCCCATGCTTCCACCCATGTCCCCCTCCGCCCATGCTGCATCTATTTCCGCCCACCCCTTTGGCCACACCACCGCCTCCCCCTCATCTCCTTCATCCTCCCCGTCCCTCTCACTACCTCCCCCCCCTGCCCCCACCTCCCGCTGGACCCTCCCCCCCCCCACATGCCCGACCCTGACGTTCCCCCTCTCCCCCCTTCCCGTGCGCCATCCACCCTGCCTGCTGCCCTTCCTCCCGCGCCCCTCATACCCCCTGGTCTGGCTGCGGAGGGCGCCTGGAGGGGGCTGGAGTAGCGGGGCAGGCGGGGGGGGAGGGTGGACTGGCGGCCAAAGGCAGCGGAGGGGTTTGGGGGACTGCTGTCTGCCGCCACTGGCGCACACTCCTCGCCCCCCTCGGCCCCCTCGCCCTGCCCCCACTCCCCACTGCCCTCCTCCGCCAAATCTGGCCCCTCCGCTTCCCCCCGCCCTTCACCCTGCGCCCATGACTGCTGCCCCCCTCCGCCAGTGAAATCCCCCCCACTCCCCCTGCGGGGGAGCATGCCTCGCTGCCCACCATAACCGCCCTCCTCTGCCTCCGGCTCCCCTTCTTTCCCCTCCCCCGCCCACACCCCTGCTGCTGCCTCCCCGCGCACGTCCTCCTCCGCGCCCTCCCCCTCCCCGCTCTCCTCATCCCCCCACTCCGCCATCTCGTGCCCAAACAGCGTTGCCCGTGCGCCCGAACCCCCCCTCCGCCCAGCAGCATTGGCGGAGAGGACGCGCGAACGGGAGGAGAGGGACGAGGGGCCGGCGGAAAGGGGGTTGCGCGGAGGAGAGGGGGTAGCGGGGGCGGGGGGTGAGGAGGCGGGGAGAACGTTCTGGAGTGCGGAGGAAGAAGCGCCGTAGGAGAACGACTTGGCTAGCTGGGGCGGGCGCGGAGGGGTGGCGTGCGGCGACGCGAAGAGGGACGGGGGAGTGCGCTCGTGAGTCGCGCTATGGGTGCGCGGAACGAGGGGGGCGCGCGAGTGTGGAGGGGGGAGCGGGGAGAAGGCGGCGGGCGAGCGACCCCCGACGTCAATGCCGACTGGGTGGCGCGGCACCCCGCCGTGCACGGCGTGGCGCGCTGCACGCACCAGGGGAGTAGCGGGGAGAGCGAGGGGGAGAGGGAAAGGGGAGAGAGGAAGGGGAAGGGGGAAGGCGAAGGAAGGATGAGGCGAAGGACGAGCAAGGCAAGGCAATGCCGCGATTCACACCTGGAAATTAAAATGGAGGTACCCTGGAGGACGAGTCGGGTAGCCTAAAGTGCACGTGATCGTATAGGCTATAAGTAGCCCTACGGAGCGCGTCACCCTAGGAAGTGCGTCACCCTACGGAGCGCGTGACCCTACGGAGCGCGTCACCCTAGGCAGCGCGTGCGTTACCCTGCAGCACGGTCATGCAGCTGCCGCATTTGTAAAACGGGTTGCCCGGCGGCGGCTCCTGCAGCACGGCGCGGCAGCGCGGGCACTGCACCATGCGCGCCATGCGGAAGGACGGCGAGGGGGACAGGGACCCGCGGAACGGCGGAAAGGTGGCGCGACAAGCACAATGCGGCGTCGAGACTAGCGGAGCGGCACGCGGCACGAGGCGAGAGCACTAGGAAACGCTGAAAGCTAAGGTAGAGGAGCGGCATGCCGCAGGCTTGGCTGTGGCGCCGTACAATCGAACTACAGTATGGGACGGCGGTTGTTGTGGCTCAGTCAGGTACAGCTGAGGGCGCTAGGGTTGACGTGGGAGTGGGTGGGACTTGCGTGGTGCAAAACGATCAGGGCGTGGTTCCTGGGTTCAACCCTGAGGACGCGCTCATCGCGTCCGGTTCTCCGATCATTTTCTGCTCTTGGCGCTGTAGAACACTGGTAACCAGAAAGCTACAGCAGCCTCGAAACAGTCATGTAGCAGATCGGAGGGGAGGATCACTTACGAAACAAAACCGGGAATCAATCGCACGTCCAAAACACTAACAATCCTCCTCAACAAAGCGCCAGATCGCCCCATCCCAAATGCCACGAAATCAGAAGGGCTTCGTCAGCTCGCCATTGCGAAAAATGTGACAAGGCATATCCTCCTGTCTCGCGCCGCGCTGTAGTGTCTGACGGAAATTGCGAAGGTGTAGGGAGGGTTGCTGGGTTTCGATGAGCTCTTCTGCGAAAATCCATGCTGTCCAGCTGCAAGTCGATACTCGACTCGAAAGCTGCAAATCACGAACATTTCAATGTCGCGTTAAAGGTCGATATTGGAGATCTTTTATATTGTGTCAGAATCGAACTCCATAAAAAGCCGACAATCGATTTTTTGCCACGACCTTAAGAAACGGACGCAGTCTAGCGTACCCTGAGGGCGTAAACTTGGGAGTATAGCTTCAGCTAAAAGCGGAGCTAAAAACGGATTGGGCGAAGGAAATCACTGGGGGAAGCAGCCTGGTAACTTTAACGAAGGCTGCAACCAGACCCGCTTTCGTAACTTTGTCCTGAACCGAAACTCTAGGTCCTGGCTGAAATTGTAGCAGTGACGACTGGACCTTCTCCCCTTGAACCTCCGGTGCAACTTGCAACTTTTCAGCTCGTGGAAAATGATTCTGGCCTTTTCACAACGCAGGGCTGCTTCGTGTGCACCCAATACAGTATAACAGAATAGTTGGACCTCTTAGCCTAAGGGCTCGTTAGTTGGAGGTTCCTAGGTGTTAGGAATTTCCATTTCACCATTGTAACGGGGTTGCCCTTCAGTTCTGCCCGTAAATTGTTATGAATGGATATCCCGAGCTGAGTAGCGCGGAGGGCGATGGTGAAACTGTGAACAAGTGAATGACAATACTGTAACATAAAAGACAACATAATACAGTATATAGAAAATCTAGGGAGATCGTCGACGTAGGATCGGAAGGTTCGGAAAAAATATGGAAGGGCCTCAATCAGGACTAATTTTTGTTTTCCAGGACCCGGAAGGCACAGGATTCGCCTCGCAAAAGACCTTGAAAATCAGCATTCCTTGAAAAATCCCTATGTTTTAATGGATTCCCCGGAGGCCTGCGTATTCCCGCGTACACTGGTAGGAGGTTTGGCATGAATAATATAGACCTTAAAACAATGTGGACACTTGATGCCTGGACACCACGAAGATTCACAAGTAGCGAATCGAAGCAGGCACAACCTGTTTTGAGGATGGGAGAACCATATCATTGGGGAGGCTTACAGTAGCAGCTGAAGGGCGCCTGTCACAATTCGCTTTTAGTCAGGGTAGTTTCTGGACCCATACGGAAAGCTCCGAGTCCATGAGAAAAACGTTCTGAAACAGTCAGGAGGTTTGGGAGACCAACCCTATCAAAACCTGGATTCCAATCCCAAAGGAATGTACCTGGCATTCCGAATGTTTACCCTTGAACCGAGAACTCTGACCTCGATCTGTCGAAGCGAGGTCCGAAAAGGCCCAGGAGGCTCGAACTGAAAGGTCTGGAACACTATCGCTGGTTCGGGATTGTTCGAGTCGTACGCCCTATAGCAAGCCTCAGTAAGGAATGGCTAATTCCTTACATAAATCCAGGCTGCATCACCCAAATATGGCCCTCTGCCAAGGTCTCAGATTTCATTATAAATAGGCCTGAAAATTTGTGCATACTGTATGTTGTTGGAAATATCTCAAGGACTTAAGCGTTTCTGAAGTGTAACACTGTACGCGAGGAAGATTACAGGGGAGCACGCGAGTCAACGGAGGTTACACGAGGGGGCGGACAAAGAATGCGAAAGGACTCGAAAGGTCGCAACTGGAGGTTGCGACTGACCGTTACAACATCACGGATGGTAACCGAAGCGGCAATCGAGTCGCTGTGCGACTCGATAAACCGTTCCTGTAACTGTATTCTACAACTGCTTTCTTGTCTACTATATATTGCTGTATGCTTGTTTCTTTAATCAATCACTTGTTCTCACATACTAGTACAAGGGTTCAACCGTCTCAACTTCCGCTGCACTACTCCAAGTCTCAAGTCTCTACAAGCTGGGACTTAGTCTCTGCAAAAGATCCTAAGGGCTTTTCTCAGCCCAACATGGTATGAGAGCTGGTCAGAGATCAAAACTCCCAGCAACTACACTCCATCAACAACCAGCAACTCAACTCAATTCAACGACTTCATTGATTACAAGACATGGACAACAAGGGCAAGAAAGTCTCTACGGGCTCACCCAGCGCCCAAGAAACTCAACACGGCAACTCTGGTCTGCACACCTCAGGACTGCAGACAGAGACCGGGACTGCTCAAGAAACAACGGGAAGAGTACCAGAGATGGTGACCCCGTCTCCCTCTTCAAGTGTGGACCCGAATCTCATGGAGAGATTCTTCAGCTTCATGTCACACTTCGATCAGCAGCAGCAGACAAGGACACCTGCGCACTCAACACAGAGCAATGGAGGGAATATGGGATTAGCGCCGATGAGCCTCGACAACTCATCCTTCGGGCGACACAACCAAGCGCCTACCTTTGCGCCTTATCATTCTTCGCCGGGGACGTTCGAATTCATGCCGCCCCGTGCCCAGCCAACAGCAGCTGCTTCACAACAAACACCGAATGAAATCTTAAGTTTACAGGCGCAGTTCTCACACGTGATCAAACTTCAGACATCCTCACCGTTCAACGGACACGACTTCTTTACCTGGAGCTTCGAGTTTGAGCTGCTGATGGAGGCCGCGCATCTTCTGGGATACTTCAACGGGTCCCTGCCATTCCCAAGCAACGGCACTGGGAAGGAACAAGAGATCTTTACGTATCAGTCGCTGCTGGCGTACACGGTACTCCTGAGAAACCTGTCACCACAAGAGCAGCAGAGCATCAGAACGTATCGGAGTTATGGAAACTCCGCGGAGCTCGCATGGCACCACCTCAAGTGCCTTTACCAAGCAAACGACAGCGTGACACAAAGCAGACTCATGCAACAGTTGACAACAATACAAATGAAGACCGGGGAAAAGGCGATGCAGTATATGAGTCGCTGCCAGACCCTCCGCGACCGCCTGCTTCGGTGCGGAGGAACGATCACTGAAGAAAGCTTCGTGACACTTGTCCTCGCCGGGCTCGGGCTAGAATGGAGAACCACACGATCACTTCTTCGAGCCCACGGAAGAATTTCGGAGATGCACCTCTGCGCCGAGCTTCACGCTGAACAACAGGAGATGGATCTGTTCGAGGAAAGACAACCAAGGAAGCAACAGCAGTTAGTCTTCTACACTCAAAGAAGAAATGACAACAACTACAACCGACGCAGCAAGCAAGATCAACGCGACAACCGAGGACTCACCATCGTGCCGCCGTTCTGCCACAACTGTCAGACTTCCGGGCACTCCAAGGTCAACTGCAACCGCCCTCGCGTTTACCGTGCAGCAGACCCACAAGTCGCTTCCACTCAAGCAAGTCCTCCAAGGCGCTCTTCAACATCTGCACAACAAACACCCAACATCATCAACTGCATGGTACACATCGACAACTGCGCACCCGCTTCACCACCCACTTACGCACCAGACGAAGAGGAATTCCCGCCGCCGCGCTCGCAAGGACTTCAGGTCAACCCGACATACGCTGCAGTCGCTAACGCCGAACCCACCGGGCGGAACACCTGGTTCTTGGACAGTTGCTGCGGTCAGCACATGTGCTCCTCCGGACGCTTCGTACAACACGAGCGACGCCTCAACCGCGACGTCGTCATCACCGTCGCCAACAACGAAAACCTGAAAACAAACAGGCAAGGCGTGGTTCAGTTACAATCAATGGAGACAAACGTTATTCTTCAGCTCAACAAAGTCCTCATCGTCGACAATCTGGGATACAACCTACTAAGCGTAAGCCAACTAATGGCTAAGGGGATTCACCTGGAGTGCGACTCCTTCTCCAACGAGTTCCGACTTTACCACGGGAAGGGCGGTCTCTTCATCGGTCGTGCCCTCCTGAAGTCCGGTGTCTTCGTGTTGGACTTCGTCCCCGACCGCGGAACTGCCGACAGCGATGGCATCGTATCGTTCGCCGCCTGGACTCACCCACCAGATCTTGATCCCGACTTCGACAGTGACGGCTTCTGGCACTCCAACACCATACCTGCAGCAGAGAGAACACGGGCATTAGCAGTCATCAGACAAGAAAGACAAGTACCAGCAAGCGTCCCAACAAAACCATCACCTGCAGTATCGGCAGCAGGACCCAGCCGAGTACCACCACCAGCGACACGAGGACAGCCAACCGAAGCAGACCAACTTATGCCCGCCACACGAGAAGCTTGTCGAAGTCCCGCCTCGGTCGTCGCGTTCTTCTCCAACGCCGACATCTACCACCGCTCGCCCGGTCACCGCGCTCCCGACGACATCTGGCACCAACGTCTCGGACATCCTGCAAACAGCACGATACTTCAAACAATCCAAGCAGAAGTGTTAGAACGCAACGCCCTTCTGACGACGAGCGGCCAGGAACTCCGACGACCACGCGCACGGTGTTTCACATGCCCCGAAGCAGATCTTCCTCATCAACCTTTCCCAGCCCATCACAATCCAAGCGCACCCACTTACGCTCCGATGGAAAAGGTCTACAGCGATATTCTAAACATGCCTCGAGACGACACCGAAGCCGACTTCAACTACGTCATCACGTTCATCGACGCCGCAACCAGATACGTCTGGCACTTCAATCTCAAAACGCGCGATCAAGCCTTCGAGGCATTCACCACATGGCTTCCAATCGCCGAACGAGAGTCAGGAACCAAACTCAAGAGTTTCCAGTCAGACGGTGCACTGGAATACCAGTCACAACGCTTCAGGACCTATCTCGCGGAAAGGGGAATCCGACGCCTGGTGTCTCTGCCCTATGCTCACCAGCAGCAGGGGGTAGCAGAACGCATGAACCGGACCTTGCAGACGACGATGCGAAAACTGCTTCTGGGGATGAGGCTGCCCAACGCACTGTGGCCAGACGCGATGACACATGCAGTCCACCTGCACAACCTGTTGTCCTCGTCATCGCTCCCCAACAACGCATCACCACACCTGCTGTGGACGGGAAAAAGGGGCAGCACAAAATTACTTCGAGTTTTCGGCTGCATGGTACAATACAGACCCCACACAGCTCGAGCAGGACGCTTCACTCAACGAGCTCGGTGGGGACTACACCTCGGCATCGCCAAACATTTTCACGCGTGGAAGATCCTCGACATACAAGACAAAAATACGGTGGCATCACGTGATGTTATCTTCTACGAGCGACTGACGCTGCAGCATTACCTGGACAACATTGCCAACTCAGACGACCCCACCGACGGCTTCGCGGGCCTTCGCTCCTTCGCTGACCATGCTGCCGAGGCTGACGCAGCAGAAGAAGACGTACCTGGAGCCTCGGAAGCTGCCGGGCCACTCCCATTCTGTTCCATACCTGTTCCACTCGATGAAGATAATCCCCTCGATAGCAACAACCTCGACACCTTTTACCACTTCGCCGACCAAGGTTACGCTACACCGCACCCCGTCGACACGAATATTTCGGAACGCATCGGCCCCAATTTCTTACCTGACCCCGAAGACGGTGACGAAGCAGCTTATTCGGGGAATGACAATTCCCCTCGACACACACCCACGGGACTCCAGATTCTAGGCCTCTGGGTCTCCGTCCAGCATCCGCCGCCGCCTTCTACGCGTGAGCCTTCAACCTTGTCGCAGGCTCTGGGGGGGAACATAAGGCAAAATGGAAAGAAGCGATGGAAAAGGAGTTAAAAGCTCTGCAAGACCGAGAAACATGGAAACTGGTACCTGCAACGAGCATCAACGGGAAGAACGTTCTCTCGGGGAAATGGGTGTACCGCATCAAGACCAACTCAGACGGCTCCATCGAACGATTCAAAGCTCGATGGGTCGTACGAGGCTTCGATCAACGATACGGAACCGACTACACAGAAACCTTCGCCCCAGTCTCCCGTCACACCTCATTACGCATCCTACTCGCCGTCGCGGCCACAAAAACACTACCACTACGCCAAATCGATGTCGCGAATGCGTTCCTATACGCACCTGTGGACGCTGAGATCTTCGTCGAACAACCCCACGGATTCATCGACGACCCCACGAAAATATGCCGACTGACAAAATCCCTATACGGGATCAAGCAAGCCCCGCGGCTCTGGCAGCAGCATCTTCACAGCCGTCTCGTAAAAATCGGCTTCCTACAGCTGCCGCATGACCAAGGGATGTACCGACTGCAGAAGGGAAGAGAGTATGTTCTGCTCATCGTCTACGTCGACGACCTGCTCTACATCGGCTCAACTACCGACATCGCCACCTGGTTCGAAGGGGAGCTGAAAGAAGATTTAACTCTCACGGTGTCCGACGAAGTTACGCAGTACCTAGGACTGAACGTCGTCGAAGACGACACGGCGTTCTACCTACACGCTGGAAAGTATTCAAGCACCGTCGCGAAGAAATTCGCTCTAACACCGACTGCGGTCCCAACTCCCTACCGCTACGGGAACAACGGCAGCGCCTCTACAAAACTCCCCGCGAAACAAATCCAGGAGTATCAACAGAAGCTCGGCTGCCTACTATTCGCAGCAGTAACCTGCCGACCCGACCTATCCTATAGTGCGAGTAAGCTGGCGACACATCTGAAGCATCCGCAACAGGAAGATCTCGAAGAACTCAATCGAGCGCTACTCTACTTCGTCTCCACGCCGACGATCGGGCTTACCTACAGCAAGGCAACAACACCGTCCGTACGACTACTCGGATACGTCGACGCCGACCACGCGGGAGACAGCGAAAATCGACGGTCTAGGACGGGCTACATCTACCGACTAGAACCTATCGGAACTATCTCCTGGCAGTCGAGCAAGCAGGAGTTAATCGCACTATCCTCGGCTGAAGCAGAGTATATCGCCCTTTGTACTGCGACCAAGGAAGGACTCTACCTACGAGAGTTACTCGAAGAAGCGAAGATCGCGACCCTGCCCGCCTTCTCACTCCTCTGCGACAACCAATCTGCGATCAAAATCGCGAACAAGGACGGCTTCGCCAATCGAACCAAGCACATCGCCCTGCGGTACTTCTTCGTCAAGGATGAAATCGCGAAGGGGAGACTTCAACTCAGTTACTGCCCGACGACAGAAATGGCCGCAGATTATCTGACGAAGAAATTGGCGAAAGCAAAATTCGACTACTGCATGCTCCTAACCGGGCAAACAAACGCCACCGGATCTGAACACTCCAGCACTCCAGAAACGAAGGGGAGTGTTGGAAATATCTCAAGGACTTAAGCGTTTCTGAAGTGTAACACTGTACGCGAGGAAGATTACAGGGGAGCACGCGAGTCAACGGAGGTTACACGAGGGGGCGGACAAAGAATGCGAAAGGACTCGAAAGGTCGCAACTGGAGGTTGCGACTGACCGTTACAACATCACGGATGGTAACCGAAGCGGCAATCGAGTCGCTGTGCGACTCGATAAACCGTTCCTGTAACTGTATTCTACAACTGCTTTCTTGTCTACTATATATTGCTGTATGCTTGTTTCTTTAATCAATCACTTGTTCTCACATACTAGTACAAGGGTTCAACCGTCTCAACTTCCGCTGCACTACTCCAAGTCTCAAGTCTCTACAAGCTGGGACTTAGTCTCTGCAAAAGATCCTAAGGGCTTTTCTCAGCCCAACATATGTCACGAGAGCTAGATAACTAGGAAGCCATGAAAATGGCGAGAGAAAAGAGAGCGAGAATAGAAGAGAGAGGGATACAAGGAGGGGTGTTGTACCCTATACAGTAGGTTTCAATAACAGCTACCAAGCCTATAATTATATAACAAATATATAATTAAACACGGTATTCTCAAGAATACAGAACCCTAGGACTTTATGAAGTGTACTACGCGTGCCTGGCCGCGCTGCTGTAGCTCACGAATGAGGAAGTACCGCAGCTGGATGTGCTTCGCTCTGCCCTCTAATCGAGGCTCCTGACACTAGAGGATTCTTGCCCTCTTGTCAGCGTACAGGACCGGAGCAGAGCTAGGTCAGTCACCTAAGTCAGTGAGCAAGAACGTCAGCAAGAGGAGCTCCAGTGTGGCCATGGTACCAGCGTAGATCTCAGCCTCACAGCTTGACTGTGCAACATACGACGAGCGGGTGGAGCTCCACAAGATGGTGCCTACACCAAGGCTGAAGCAGTAGCCTTGCGAGGACCTGAGCATCTCAGCATCGTCCGCACACGAAGCATCTGTGTGCCCTGTGAGAACCACTGACCAGCGTCCTCCCAACACTAGCCCCGTATCTGATGTACTTGCTAGATATCGCAACATCCTCTTAGCAGACGACCAGTGCTGAGGTCGGCGTCTACCTATCGCAACAAAGTGTGGGAGGATGCTAAGAGGGTATGTGAGATCTGGACGAGTGCAAGTCATCAGGTACATGAGCCAGCCCACGAGCTTTGCGTACTAACCACTAAGCTCGATCGACACGTGAGGGGCTGGAGGCGAACGCATGATCGGATCGTCTACGTAGACAAGGATGTAGAATGGAGTCTGGCCTGAGCGAACGAAGAGAGACGGGTCAGCAGAGGACCTCTAGAGTTAGAGCTCGGTTAGTGTAATACGCAGCGTGCCGTGCTACTCACGGGACGCTTGCCGCAAACAGTAGATCAGGTGCTGGAGGAACCACTCGGTCCTTAGAAGAAAAGAGCTAGTAAAGCGTGGCAGACAGTGCATGTAGACCTGCTCGTGCAGACTGCCATGCAGGAACACTGTGTAGAAGTCAAGCGAGTGAAGCTTGTAGTCACGCTGCCTTGCTACGTGAAGCAGCGCCCGAAGAGTGGTCATCTTCATGGTCGAGGCGAAGGTCTAGAAGAAGTCAACCCCTCGCACTGACTGAAGCCTCTAGCACGAAAGGGATGGTGAGACCAGAAGTGTGAGGGAGGCGTCGGGTCAAGAGTCAGAGGCGGAGACACAGGAGGAGAACCACAGGAGAAACGAGCTTGGGCCAAGTCCGGCAGAAGGAACACGGGGTCGTAGACAGTAGGAGGAGGCGGCGCTGGGGGAGGCACGGGCGGTCGTTCGGGAGAGGGAAGACTGAGGAGGCGAAGATCGGACACCGGCTGCTGCTGCTGCTGCGGCTGTTGCTACTCCGTGCCCACACCAAGACCTCTAGCCGCACCACACCTACCCCCGGTACTGGTCACAAAGGCACCCCCAGGACTAGAACTCCCAAAAATAGCGCCCCCCTCAGAACCAGCTCCCCTCTCAGAACCAGCAACCGCAGCACCAACGCCCCCAGAGCCCACCGACCCCTGCTATTGTCGCGGGTGCTATTGCTGCGGCTGCGGAGGAGGCACCGGGGCCGGGGGTGCAGGCGCCGCAGAAAAAAGCGTCTCACCCTGAGCCACACGGCCCCCGGATTTAGTAGACTCCTCAGTCGGGACACCCGAAGAAAGTGGAGTGACGTGAGATACACCAGACGGGACAAGATGGGGAGGGAGGGGAGCGGGAGCTACCGGGGGAATGGGGACAAGAAACAGGGGCGGGGTAACTGGGAGACCAAGGTGGGGGAAGCGAGCATAGAAGGAGATAGACTCATCAAAAGTGACGTCACGCGAGTGAAAGAAACTTTGATTCGACAGGTGGTAAAAGTGAAAGTCAGGAGCTTCTAGGGGGAAACCAAGAAAGACACAAGGGACGGTGAAGGCGGTGAGTTTGTCCGCGCCAGAGGCACGGACGTGAGCTAGGCAATCCCAGACATGAAATGCAGATGCCTCACTAGGGAACCCGGTCCAGAGAAGGGTCGGCGAAAATTGCGGGCGCGAAGCGCGGGGCCACAGGTTAAGCTGGTGAGCGGTGTAGCAAACTGCAAACTGCCACAGAAAATGGGGTGCACCGACATGGATCATGAAGGTACGAGCCACCTCCATGACCAAACCAATGCGTTGCTAAGTGACCCCATTCTGCTTTGGGGAGTCCGGAAGTGTGTACCACTGGGTGATGCCCTCCCCATGTCAAAACTGGCCAAGCCGACTGGAGGCAAACTCGCCTCCACGGTTGGAGTGTAGTCGAAGCACAAGCTGGGTTCAGCGGACTCGAAAAGCTACAAGCCATAGGATAAGAATGTCAGGCACGTCGGCCTTCCACTCCAGGGGAAACACCGTGGTGTAGCGCGAGTAGTCGTCCATGAGAACCTAGAAGTAGCGCTCTCGGTGCGGCCCAAGGACCAGGGCTGGGCCCTAGATATTCAGGAGGAGTGTAGCAATGGTGGGGAGAAACGAGGAGGAGTGAGGGGCACGACATATCCGCCCCTCGATGCAAGGTGTGCACGGAGGGACAGGCGAGGAAGGTAAGGCAGGGAGCAACGCAGGGAGACCTAAGACAAGACTATGCTAGGACATGTGACGCAGACGCGGGAGTGCGGGGTGCCCTAGGAAGTGATGCCATGCCAGCGATGGGTGAGTGAGCGACCGACACGAGCAAGTCGCAGCAACCTGTGTAGACATAGCCACCTAGGGGGACGCAGCCACCTGAGGGGACACAGTGTGCAGCGTGAACTGGCCAGATAGCTGGTCCCGGGGAAACGTGGTGAGGGGAGCACCAGTGGCGGCCTCAGTACAGACGGCGTACCGCTCATGTCCAGGGAACGTGGTGGTGAATCCAAGGTCCTTAAGACAGCCTACACCAACCAGGTTCCTGGAGAACGAGAGGCTGAGAGCCTACGTGTAAGAGAGCCTGAGGGAACCGCCGGACAAGGAAGTGTGGTGGAGCTAGTGCGACGACCAGACCAATGGAGGGGTTGGCAAGGGAGATTGCTGCTGGTGCTGAAAGCAGCATGAGAATGGTGTGGTCACAAAAGAAGTTGGCGGACGCACCAGCGTCCAGCGTGAAGGAGATTGTGGCGGTAGCATCGGCCGCCGGGAGCACCAGTGTGGAACCAAGACTACACAAGACAGGAGGTCCTGTACCTGACGTAGCGCGGGAGCCTAGACTGCACACAGCAGAAGCTCCTCGTCTAGGCACATCAGAATAATAGGGTCCAGTAACACTAGAGTCATCAGCATAGCAGATCCTACATGATCCATATCCATCTCAAAGACCGGCACTCGGCGATGTACCAGGCTGGTCCAGTCTAGGATGGACGGCGTGGGTCCGAAGCGGAGGTCGAAGAGGTCGTCGAGGCGGTGAAAACAGCGGGCGGCGATGTGACTGGGGTGGGTGCAGACGGTACCATGAAGGGGACCACACTGGATCTGGTACTGGCACCCCACCGTACTGGAACCACCACCTGACGTCGAGCTACGAGGGTCGCCTCCGCAGCCACCACCACCAAAGCTGCCTGACCACTACGGTGGCGGGGCCCCCCACAGTTGCTGTTGCTGCTGCTACAGCAGCTGCTACTGCCGCGGTTGCGGCTGCTACTGCTACTGCTCCTGCTGCTGCTGCTCTTCTGGGGCATCAGCCTCCGCCCCCTTGTCCACACCCCCAGCGCTACCACCAGCCGCACCGTCCCTGCCACCCCCACCACCCCCAACACCCTTCCCTCCCCCACGCTCCCCCTTGGGGTGGCGAGCGCCCCCAACCTGATGCGTCTGTGCTAAGGCCGCCGCAACGGTCGCAGCGATAGGCCATGCCTCAGCGACAGCGGCGGAAACGTTACAGTAAGTGCACTGGGAGGGAGCACAACCTTGGAAGATAGGGACTGCTGCAGTACTGCTAGACTGAGCGATAGTGCGCTGGCGGGTCTCTATCGCCGACAGGGTGGCAAAAATATCGACAAGGGTGAGGTCAGCAGGGTGGAGACTATGGAAGTTGTTACAGGCAGTGGCTAGTCGGTCAGGGAGGCATGTGGCTAGGAAAAAGGTGGCGCCGATAGGGAGAGGGAGTACAGTGAGCTGAGCCTCTATGCTAGCAGCGCGGTAGCTAGACTCGAGGGCGCGCAGGTGGGTGGCCATATCAACGATTGTGGGGAAGGAAGCTACATTACTGAAGAGCAAGGGCAGGAGATGTCGGCCAGCAGAGGCAAAGGAGGGAGTGGAATAGCGAGCGATGAAAGTCTCTAGTTAATCCTTCGCCATCTCTAGGGCCTGAAAGCGGGGACGCTCGGATAGCAGGAGGGCATGATTAATAGCGTTTCGTTACAGGCAAATTGCCTCGTTTATGGAACTCCACAAACGAGGGATTCATCGAACGTGATCGCATGCGGCTGTCAACCTATACATTTGCTGTGCGTGTCTAGTTATAGGCTAGACAGTTTCGTGCTCTTAGAGAGTACAACACCAAACCCTTATATCACCCTGTATGCCTTGCTTGAGCACACTTCGTTACTTTGACATGCTATCATACTAGGTAGGTCTCACCCATCCGCACTTTCGCCCTAGCCTACCTTAGAGCGCCCTGCCTTAGAGCTGGCCGCCCCATAGAGTGCCCCGCCCTTAGAGCGCTCCTATCCTAGCTTGCCGCGCTGGCCCTAACTCGTCACGCTGGCCATAGCCTATGGTGCCTGCCCTAGCCCGCCACGCCGTGCTGGCCTTAGCTTGCCACGCTGGCCCTCTGCGCACCGCGCTGGCCCCTAGCCCGCCGCGGCGGCCCTAGCTCACTGCCATCCCCTGCTCGTCCTGCTGGCCCCTGCTC
The DNA here is from genome assembly GCA_027943415.1 of Closterium sp. NIES-67. Classification (NCBI taxonomy): domain Eukaryota; kingdom Viridiplantae; phylum Streptophyta; class Zygnematophyceae; order Desmidiales; family Closteriaceae; genus Closterium; species Closterium sp. NIES-67. The sequence goes on from BQMB01000050.1 coordinate 239,534, forward strand.
GTCGCGCTGGCCCCACCTCGACGCGTCGGCCCCCCAGTTCGCCGCCCCGGCCCCAGCTCGCCGCATCGGCCCCCAGCTAGCCGCCGGCTCCTGCTCACGCGCCGGCTCCTGCTTGCTGCACCGACACCTGCTCGCCGCGTCAGCCCCTGCTCGCCACGTCAGCCCCTGCTCGCCACGCCGGCCCATGCTCGCTGCCCCGAAACCAGCTCGCCGCGTCGGCCCCCCTGTCCGCCACCGGCCTTTACTCCCGCGTCGGCCCCCCTGCTCATCACCGGCCCCTACTCGTTGCGCGGCCCCTGCTAGGCATGGCGACCCCTACTCGACGTGCCGGCCCCCTGCTCGCTGCGCCGGCCACTGCTAGCCACGCCGAACTCGGCCCGCTGCCGGTCCTGGTTCCTCCTCTGTGCCGTGCCCTCGTCGGCCGTGCGTGCTCTCGCGCCTCACCGCTCTCCACCACACTCCACCGCACTCCACTGTACTCAATCGCACTCCACCGCTCTCCACCCACGCGCTCCCCCTGCTCCTCTTCCGCCCGGATGCAGAGGGTCGTGCGGTGAATCTCGAGGCATGGCTCGCCAACCTGCACTGCTAGCTGAAGGGTCAGTGCCAGGGCAGCCAGTCTCTGGCCGTCCATGTCTACGGTAAGCTGCCCTACCCCCCCCGCTGCCCTCGCTGACGCTGCCATGCCTACCGAGCATGAGGTTTTCATAGCTCCTGAGCTCGCTCGCTTTGTCTAGGAGTCGCGTGATGCCACTTCACAGCTAGCGACACCGCCGTCATGTCCCTCTCCTCCCCTTGTTCAGAAGGGGGTAGTCACGTCAACGAAGCCTCATTTTCATTATTTTTCCTCCAGTAGAAAACTCAGCTCCTCTACGGATGATGTCATCTCTGCCTAGTCCATAGTGAGTTTAGGAATCTTATAGCCAGCAGCCATGTCAGCATTGCAAATGCTCATGCAAAGTTGCATTGGAAGGGCAGCGCGATCCTACGCTCATGTCTCCAACCTTCGTACTCCGCCTGCACCGCCTGCGCTGCCCGCTCCTCCTGCTCCACCTGCGCCTGCACCTCCGCCTCCGCCTGCGCCCCCTGCACCTCCTGCCCCCTTTCCAACTTCAATCACGTTTTTGAACTTGTGTTTGACGCTGATAAATTTTTGCCCGATCCCTTAAGGACTTCGCCGATTACCCTCCTGCTTTCCCAATTCCTCGATTCCCCTCAGATCTGATTCACACTGATGGCCAAGCGGACGAGGACTGCGATGCTCGCCCTCCTGTTGCACCTTGCAAATGCATCACGAAGCACAAGCGGACGACACGCACGATGGCGGAGAAAAATGGTCTGGCCTGGCTACTGAAAATGAAGGACGAGCAGCTCTCGGTCCGAGCCACCGCGCGCCTCGCTGGCTGAAGCAGGTTAGCATCCGGCGTTGGTATGGGGCAGCCGAAGACATCGCGTGCGCTGCTGGGTGTCGTCATCGTATGGTCTGTGGTGGGCGCCATGCAAAATGGCCCGACACTAAGCTCTCAGTGTATGAAAATTTATTGTCCTTTCTATCGCGTGGTCTCGCTGTTCCAATCCGTCTGCTGCAGCATTGGAGCAAGGTCTGCTTGAGGGCACACCATCCTGACATGGATTGGCATGCCTCACCACGCTGGACGTTCTGGTTCCGTGCGCGGTGGGGATTGACCGTCCGCGTGAAGGCCAAAATTGGTCAGCGCGTGGCCTGTGGTAACTTTTGTTTTCTATGCTTTGCAATCCCATTTCGTGCGTGCTCTGTTCTTTGGGTGTCTTGTGCTTGTGATCCTCATATGATTCAATTTCTATGTTGCGCTTTGTTTTTCAGAATGCGCGCCAAAGAGTGAAAGCTTCTGGTGCTTCTGTTGGAAGCAGATCCAGGTGCCCGGAATCGTTGCCTAGAACATTGAAAATTCTGACCAGACGCCCGTCTTCCTCGAAATGCAGGAGCGCACTCTGCACGACCGTGGTGAGCGCTCGGTCTAGATCCGCATGGCTGGGTACGAGAAAGAGCGCATCATAGTGATGCTGAGTGTCACTGCCTTCGGCCAGAAGCTACCTCCAATGGTGATCTTCAAAACGAAGATCGTGCCCAACATTCATGTGCTTGCAGGTAATCTGTTTCTTTACACATAATGGATTCTACAAGTTAATACCATGCCTGTTGCTGTGCTTTGCAGGAGTTCTTGTCTGCACCCAAGTCTGAGGTTGGATGGACTCCAACCTCATGCAGGACTGGGTGCAGAACGTCCTGCTCCCCTTCATCCACCCCCCCTCAGGTGTGACACGGAGCGCAAGACACTTCTGGTGCTCGACTCCTACCCTGGGCGCCTCACGGATTTTGTCCTCGGGTTGCTGATGTGGAAGCGGGTTGTTCCAGCCATCATCCATGGAGGCTGCACTCCACAACTGCAGCCGCTCGATACCAGTGTGAACTGCAGCTTCAAGGCATCGCTTTGCCACCGCTACAACGAGCGGTTCGTGGAGGAGGGAATCAATACCTTCACTCCCCCCGGTGAGTTCAGGTGGTAGGCTCCCTATGAATTGTCACTTCCAGCCATACCCCTAACCTTCACTCGTTCTACTATGTTCCCTCTTTTAGGAAACATGCTGGAGCCACCATGTCATAGGATCGAATGTGTCGAGGAAAGATTGCACTATCGATCAGTACAAGGCGCTTTTATACTTCCAAAGTACATAAGGTAACCAGGTTTATCTTATCCCAAGGGAATAGACCCTTCTAGAAAATAGAATCACCCTGCGTATAGCCACGCGAGGCTATTGGCTTTAAGGGATTGCAGCAGGATTACACTAGATATAGCGCTTCAGTACATCCCGAGCCTGGTCGGTAATATAATTATAACAACAGAATAAACCAAAGGATAATGGAAAATGGAGAATAGGAAACCAAATAAGATGGGATAAAAAGAGAGATGTAAAAGAAAGGAAATAGGAAAAGGGACGAGTGGTGTAACGGGGTCGTACTCTCACATTTCCCCCCCTCAAAGCTGGGTGGTAGAAGTAACACCCTGCTTGACAAGGTAGTCATGCAGAGGACGACGGGCGTTACCCATGTCGGTCTCAGGTACCCAGCTATCCTCAGAAGGATCATAACCCTTCCAGCGAATGAGAAGCTCCACGGTGCCATTCTGATGACGGCGGTGTGCAAGCACGGACTCGACCTCGTACTCGGGTTCATTCTGGACGAGGACGGGCGGCGGCGGCGGCGGTTGGCGTCCGACGAAGATCGTGTTCGGATCCCGATAGAGCTTCAGAAGTTGGACATGGAAGGCCTTGTGAATCTTACAGGTAGCTGGCACGCGTAAGCGGAAGGTAACAGGAGTGACCTGTACTTCAACGAGGAAAGGCCCGCAGAAGCGAGGTCGAAGTGTAGATGGGAGGTGGCTGATGTCAAGGTTGCGGGTGTCCAAAAGCATCTGATCTCCCACAAAAACGGTGTGGTCGTTGTGATGGCGATCGGCCTGGCACTTCTGTTGCTGTTGAATGTCGATGAGGCGCTTGTGGGTCCGATCCCAAAGCTGATGCATGGTTGTGATGAAATCATGTGCAGGTTGTACCGTAGCGGATGTTGTCGGTTTTTGAGGTGTGAGTGGGTGGCGTCCGTAGCAGAGGAAGAACGACGTCTATCCAGTAGCGGCATGTGTGGCGTTGTTGTAAGCAAACTCTAGAACGGGCAGGTGCAGGTCCCATTTGGAAATCTCGTCCTTGCAGGCTGCTTGGAGGAGTTGCTCGACAATTTGGTTAAGGCGCTCGGTCTGTCCGTCTGTCTGCGGATGGTAAGCGGATGACATGGCGAGTTTGGTCCCAAGCAGAGACATTAGTTCCTTCCAGAACTTGCTGGTGAACTTGGGGTCTCGGTCGGAGATGAGTGTGGTTGGGATGCCATGCTGTGAGATGATGTATCGAACAAAGAGTTGTGCTGTTTCTTCGGTGTGTGCCGTCGTGTGTGTCGGGATGAAGTGTCCCATTTTGGAGAACTTGTCGATGACGACAAGGATTGCGTCATGACCGCTGGTGGTAGGTGGTAACCCGGTGATGAAGTCCAGGCTAACCACTTGCCATGGTTGTTCTGGGACAGGAAGAGGCTGCAGTAGTCCCGCCTTTTTCTGCTTGCTGCTCTTCATCCGTTGACATGTATCACATGAGGTGACGAATCCTTGAACATCTTCTGCCAAGTGGGGCCAGTAGTAGTACTTCGCGATACCTGTCAGCGTCTTGTTGCCACCGAAGTGTCCTGCGTATAGGATATCGTGGTATTCTTCAAGTTGTAACTGGCGCAAAGGAGGGTAATTGGGTACCCAGATTTTTGTTGATCCTTTTCGGTACGCAATGTCACTGTCCCACTGTAGTAGGTGTCGCTTCCCTGCCAAGGGAATTTCGGGGTCGATGGTGTACCCGTGTGTGAAGAGTCCCTTGAGTAGTGGATTCATCCCTTCGACCTGAATGGTGGCAACGTGTGCAGGCCGGCTAAGGGCGTCTGCTTTGTTTTTGTGGCCGAGCTTGTACACGATGTCGTAGTGGAAGTGTGTCTCGAGGAAGTCGATCCACGGGACCTGCCGCCTGGAGAGGTTTGGTTGTGCTTTAAAGTATTTCAGGCTGCAGTGGTCGGTGTAGACAGTTGTTCTTCGTCCTTCAAGATAACATCTCCATGTTTTGAAGGCAATGACGATGGCAAGGGCCTCTTTGTCGTGTATCGGGTAGTTTATTTCTGCACCGTGTAGTTTCTTGTTGAGGTAGGCAATTGGTTGCAGTCCATTCCCCTGGTCTTGCATCAAGACTGCTCCCACTGCATGGTCGCGGGCGTCAGCTTCGATGACGTAGTCGCGTTCGGGATCTGGCAAGATGAGTACTGGTGCGGACGTAAGTGCTTGTTGTTGGAAATATCTCAAAGGACTTCAGCGTTTCTGAAGTGTAACACCACACTCGAGGAAGATCGCAACGGGTACGCGAGTCAACGGAGGTTACACGAGGGGACGGACAAAGAACGCGAAGGGACTCGAAGGGTCGCAACTGGAGGTTGCGACTGACCGTTACAACAACGCGGATGGTAACCGAAGCGACAATCGAGTCGCTGTGCGACTCGATAACCGCTCCTGCAACTGTATTCTACAACTGCTTTCTTATTTTCTATATATTGCTGTATGCTTGTTTCTTTAATCAATCACTTGTTCTCATATACTAGTACAAGGGTTCAACTACTCAACTTCCGCTGCACTACTCAAGTCTCAATCCTCAACTGGGACTTAGTCTCTGGAAAGATCCAAAGGGCTTTTATCAGCCCAACACTTGTTTTAGCTGCTCCACGCCTTCCTGATGTTTCGGCTCCCATTTGTAGGGCGTGTTCTTTTTCAGCAGATTCGTGAGTGGTGCCGCGAGTTTCGCGTACTGTGGCACGAACCTGTTGTAGTAATTAGCGAAGCCAAGGAACTGCTGCAACTCCTTCACGTTCTCGGGTGTCTTTTACATACGTATGACTTCGATTTTCTTGGGGTCAACGTGAACTCCGTGAGCGCTTATGATATGTCTGAGGAATTGGACTTTCTTGAGGGCAAAGTCGCTCTTGGATATTTTGACGTAGAAGAGTTCTCGTCAAAGAATCTCGAAGATGCGTTGTAGGTGTTCGACGTGTTGTTGCATATCGCACGAGTAGATGAGGATGTCGTCCAAGTACACCACCACGCATTCGTCCAAGAATGTGGTTCACCTCGGCTTGGAATGTTGCCGGTGCGTTGGTGAGTCCGAACGGCATGACCAAATGCTCGTACGATCCGTACCGAGTTCGGAAAGCAGTTTTGTGGATGGAGTTGTCCGTCATTCGTATCTGCCAGTATCCGGACCGCAGATCCTGTTTGGAAAATACTGTAGCTCCTCGAAGTTGGTCAAGCACGTCATCGATTCGTGGTATCGGATATTTATTCTTGATGGTCTGCTTGTTAAGAGCTACGCACATGCGCAGGCTTCCGTCCGGATTCGGTGTGAAGAGTACTGGGGCACCGTATGGCCAAGTGCATGGTCGGATGAGCCCTTTGTTGAGGAGATACTCGATCTGTTTTTTCATGTCGGTCAGCTCAGTAGGGCTGAGCCAAAATGGTGCTCAGAAGGTCGGCTTCGAACCTGGTTCCTCCACTAGCTCGTGTTGATGCGTTCGGTATGGCCGTAGCTCGTTCGGAAGATCACCGGGGAGAATGTCTTAGAACTCCTTCAGCAATTCCTTGATTTTTCCTGGAGGTTCCGAGGTCTTCTATTCGTCGGTTTCCACTTCTGTTGCTATCGCTAGGAACCCGGTGTTGGTTCGCTTCACGTCCTTCTCGTATCGTGCGAGTGTCTCCACTGGGATATCTCCTGTATTGTCCCAGTTGGGTAGCTGTACTCTCCGTCCATTCTTGTAGATACTTGCGGTGCGATTCACCCAGTTGATCTCGGGGTTGAATCTTTTCAAGAAGTCTCGCCCGAAGATCAAGTCAACCCTTTGATGTTGGTGATGGGGAGTGCAGGTCTCCAGCGTAGTGGACCAATTTGTAGGTGTAACATTGCTTTGCCATATACTGGTAACTTGCTGCCGTCCACTATCGTTGCAGAGAATCTTGAAGGCTTGTTCTCTTCCCGAAGTCGGTCAATTACTGCCTTGTCGCAGATGGTGTGCGATGCTCCGCTGTCCACGAGTGCTTGGAGGCGTCGTCCTTTGCAGATGACCTCGAGCATGAGGGGCAGGCGTTGCTCGGAGTACCCAAAGATAGTTTCATTGATAGGATCATAGGGTACATCTCAATATTCCGTACACACCTTTGTGTTGCTATCTACTCCTGAGCTGGCAGCTGGCCGAGGCTGCTTGGAGAACGGCTCTTCTCCGGGGCCCGGAGTTTCCTTGACAACTGTGCACGTCGTTGATGCCGAAGTTGCTGAACTGGATGCACCCGGAGGAGGAGTTCGGGGTTTTTGCAGCTTTGTGTAGACCCCCAGCTTCCTCTTGTTCTGCTTCAGCTCCACCGACGTCTTCCCTGGGGAACGGGTAGTTGTTGTGGGCTGGTGTCGGGAGAGGACGTTGACTTTGTGGAAAGGTCGGCTTCTTTCCACACTCCTTAATTTGGTCCCCAAGTTGTCCGGTACCGGTATGATCTCCACAGCTGTCTGCTTCTTTTGGAGTCCCTCCCCAATTTTCTCCAAGGCTCTAGCCCCTCAAGAATCATAAGTTTTCATTAAAGCATATTTATTAGATAACTTTAACGAATTCTTATAATTTCTTGGGTCTTCAAGGAGTTTCCCTGTCTCGGCAGAGTCTTTTTTCGCGGAGTCAGGTTTTATCTTGGCGATTTTCGCTGGCGAAGACTGGTCGTGGGGTGGAGATTTTTCCCAATCATTTTCTTCTGTTCGCATCGAATCAGCTGCGTCGAAGTTGATTTTTCCGGAAGCTCGCGGCCATTGTCGGATCTTTTCTTTTTCGCCAGCTAGATCCACAATCACTGGCGAGCTTCGTTTTTTGTCTTCTGATTGGCCGAAGGATTTCCGCCACTGTTGCGTGCCCAATACTCAGCGCGTGCGGCTTTCATTTTGTTCTTGTCGAAGATTCGATGACCCGTCACCCCGCAAAAATCACATGTGAAGTTGGTGTTTTTCGGACGTGGCCGCCCTTCAAACCTGTCGACTCCCCTTGGGTCAGCGAACGTGGGGTGAGCCGAGCGGTCGCCCTGTCGCGTACTGCCGACGCGCGCCCGTCGTGTCGCGGCGTTGACCATGTCGAAGCGTTCCGCGGCTGATACGACGTCACTGTAGCTCGCGTAGTTTGTCGCTGCCACTTGTCGTTTGACTTCGGTCTTCAGCCCGGCAAAGTACGACTGTACTTTTTCCCCTTCGGTCAGATCGGGAATTTGGTTATAAAATTCCTCCATCTGCTGTGTGTACTTAACTACACTTTCGAACTGTCGATGGCGGTGGATTTTTTCCGGGCAAGGAAAGCCGAATTTATCGGCTTGAAACGTTTTAGCAGGTCGGTGCGGAACTGCTGCCACGTGGCTTCGCCGTGGATGAAGGTGCAGTTACCGCCGATCCACTCGAGTGCAGGCCCTCTCATCAGTGTCGCCGCGAGTCGTACGCGTTGACCGTCCCAGACTGGCGAGCTCCATCCGACGGCTGGAATGTAGATCTCCATGCCAACGATCCATCTGCGGTTTCGATCGCTTGGATCGAACGGCTCAGGTGGGCGCGGTTTTGGAGCCTTGAGAAACTGCTGCGACTGCTGCGTCGTCGCTGTTGTCGAGTCGTGCTGCGCTCCGGCGAGTCGAGTTACTCGCTCGAACTCGTTTCGCCAAGCTTCGCGGTGTGCTCGCATCTTGTCCTGAAGGGTTGCGATGCGCGCGAAGAGCTGCTGGGTAACCTCGGCGTTGTCGAAGTTTCCATCTAAATCAAAACACGCGCGGAGGGGATAATTCGAAAAAGCGCGGAGCTGGTGCTTACCAGAATCGGCGCCGAATTCGTCGCCCTCGTCGGTTTTTCGAGGCAGGTTTTCCCGCTGCTGCTGCTTTGTTGAGCGCGGCCGAGTGAGAAAAGCTCTGATTACCAAGTGTCATAGGATCGAATGTATCGAGGAAAGGTTGCACTATCGATCAGTACAAGGCGCTTTTATGCTTCCAAAGTACATCAGGTAACCAGGTTTATCTTATCCCAAGGGAATAGACCCTTCTAGAAAACAGAATCACCCTGCGTATAGACATGCGAGGCTATTGGCTTTAAGGGATTACGGCAGGATTACGCTAGATATAGCGCACCAGTACATCCCAAGCCTGGTCGGTGATGTAATTATAATAACATAATAAACCAAAGGATAATGGAAAATAGAGAATAGGAAACCAAATAAGATGGGATAAAAAGAGAGATGTAATAGAAAGGAAGTAGGAAAAGGGACGAGTGGTGTAACAGGGTCGTACTCTCACACACCACCTGAGACCACGCTTGGGTGGATTGCTTAGTCCTCGCTGGAGGTGCCAAAGGACCTGATCGTCATGTCCTTCAAGACTCGTGGCATCAGCAACGCTCCAGATGGCTCGGAAGACCATCTGCTGCTTGCGCACATGCGCGACGCCGGGGCTGTGGAAGTGTACATGGAGGAGTGGGTAAAGCCCCCTCTACGCACTCGGGCTGCAGGAGGAGGATGAGGATGACGATGCTGCCTCCGCTAACATCGACGAGGAAGCTATGGATGCTTCTAATGAGGAAGGGGTCCCGGAGAGCGACGCACCTGCTGACAACACATCGGACGTTGCTGTTGGAACGAGCTCCAATTCTGTTGCAAAGCAGGCTGAGTAGAATGACCTGGTGGTTTCTGGGGATTCTCATACTATATAAGATCGTATCCTGAAGTAGGGCCGACGAGCAAAGTTTTCCCATGCGGCTCGAAATGTCTAAAATTGGGAATGCAATGTTGGGCTGTGCGCTTCGGCTTTTGCCGAAACCAAAAGTTTCGCCCATGTGCACTGCGACGTAGCTGCACGACCAACGCGATCAACACGTCAGGTTGCCAACGCGCATCCGGTACATTCCTCTGTTAACTCTGCTGGATGCTGAATGATGAGTACCAAATAGCTAGAGCAGCAACGTGAGTAGTTTGAGCTTGGTATGAGTTAGAAACTTTGACAACTGACTGCTTGTCATGCTGTAAACTAATGTAATATCGTTGTGTTGCTGGCCTTGTCACTTATCAAATTCTCATGCAAAAAAAGAAAAAAAGAAAAAGAAAACAAAACTCAAGGAGGGCCGTAAAATCCATAAATACAAAAAATGAGTCCTAACAGAGCCTGCCAAAATATATGATCCACGGCCGTATAAGGGACCCATGGACTCTTTTACTATAGGGTCCTGTATCCTAGAGAATACGATATATCAGGGTGCTTTATAGGTCATAACGTGATTTTCCAGCTTTTAATTTTTGTAAGGAAATGGTAATTTCTAATCCCGTGTATTAGTTAACAAGGAGTACACTACTACTATGGGGTTGCTGTACAGCTCTGCCACGAAATTCAAATCGTGGCACCCAAATGTGGTCTCTTGACGAGCCGCGTGCATTTTGCCCGCCTTATAGTTTCATGCCTAGATTTGGGCACTTCGCACCAATTTACAAACCACACGTCTTAGCTTTGCCGAGCCTCGACCGTGTGCTCTAGGCCTAGTACATCCAGACTCCTCGTTGTGCTGATGTTGCCTCATTGTATTGTTTCCTCGCTTCTCAATTATTCGACACAAGCTCTTTGCGCTTCCTTACACCTGGCCATTAGAGCCAACGATCCTCAGCTTTGCACTATAGTCCGCTACAATACTGGCACTGAGGGAGGCTGGCACTATGTGCTTATTGCATCTCCGCTGCTTTGGTAATATTAATCGATAATTACCTACAACCACGACTGTGTTCAATCAGCACTCGAGGAAGTGCGTCTTGCTAACGAGTTGAATCAACAAGAGTTGGCGCGTCTATGAGCTGAAACGACCCAAGCTGAATCTAAAATATCCGCAATAAGAATCCGGATGGACCAGACATGACACGAAACGACCCCGCCAACGACAAGCCAAGGACAAGAGGAGCAGGTTACTCAGCAGTGTTCCGAAATGCATGGCGACAATCAGTAGCCACATGCAGCTTCACCCGAGGGCTCGACGAACAACCCACCACCGATCATTGGATGAACGGAAGTTAGCGAAGGGGCGGACATCAACCTGCCACCCCGAATTGCCTCTCCCGCTGCATGCAAGCTGCAAACTTCAACATGGCACCGGGAATACTTAAGACCCAGAGGCGGCCCACGTTCGACCCAAGTTAGCGTGGCAGTTTGTCCGTTACTGGATGGATTGTCCATATGAACGTTTTTTACGAGTGCAGCCTCATCGTCGAAGGTGCCTAGAAGATCTGATATGCTGTCTCCCAGCTATGTGGATTAGCGATGGATTGGTGGCAACAAATAATACAGTCGCAAGAGCCAGATACGACGCCACGCGAGATTGGTTGTTTTCGCGCGGATTACTGCATATATTTAGAGGGTAGGGTCAAGGGGAAAGAAATCAAACCACTGTGGACAGAGGTGCTAGCCACTGCCTTATCAACCTCACCACGACGAAAAACGAAGTTACCCCTAGATAGGTGTCTACCGGAGATAGACACTCCACTAGTCGACAGGACCCCACTAGCAACAAAACATCGAGCATAAAAGATTAGGGTAAAGTGTGGAGCTGGCTTCAAAATTTCAATGGGAATGCAACTACACTCGGCTTTGACATGCTGCCAGGACGGGATTGGCTGTCATGTTTCAACCCCAAAATAGATTGGACGTGTCACGGATCGAATGTCTCGAGGAAAAGTTGCACTATCGATTGATACAAGGTGCTTTTATACTTCCGAAGTACATCAGGTAACCAGGTTTATCCTATCCAAAGAGAATAGACCCTTCTAGAAATAGAATCACACTGCGTATAGCCATGCAAGGCTGTTGGATTTAATGGATTACGGTAAGATTACGCTAGATATAGCGCACCAGTACATCCCGAGCGTGGTCGGTGATATAATTATAATAATAGGATAATGAGAATGGAGGAATAGAAAACCAAATGGGATATGATAAAGATCAAAGGAATCAGGATAATTAGAAGAATGAGGTAAATTGAAAAGATGGAAATGAGAAAGAAGAGTAATGGGGTCGTACCTGTTATAGTCACAATAGGCTCAGATGTGCCTAAAATGAGAGAAATTGTGCACAGTCAGAATTCCGTCGGACAGTTTCAAATATTGATGCCGATCTCATGTGTGCATCAAACGGTGATCTGTAAATTGGATCTGGAGCACGTTGCTGTCGCCTATCAGCAGCCAGTTCAATCATAAAATTCCATGAAGATTTGACGACGCTATGGCGGTTTGACTAGCAGGAGGTACAGCAGCCACTATCGTCTTAGGAGTACAAAAAAAACTTAGGAAGAAGAATTTGAGATGGAGATGGTTCCCAGCCTCTAGATACCCCAAGAGCCGAGGTCCAAGTTGGTGGTACACCACCACAGAGTCCCCAACCATGAAGAGTCTGGAAACAAACCCTCCAAGGGGCTACACCAAGGGAAATGTAACACTACACGAAGTAGCGTTACTATTTTCACTATCTAATATTTATCCGTGTCCCTTGGGCTTGAAATCTTGAGCTCTTGGTCTTGTTTCTGCAAGATAAATTCTTCCTGAGTTGATGAGGGCTTGCTGCACACACCTGCGACGCGATGGACACTTCTCACTTGACAAAATAGAAAACACACATGCGACACGCAAACGACGACTTGACATGCGAGTTGTAAAAACTCGCTAATGTCTTGACCGACACAAACCATATTGTGATACACCATTCAAACACACACACAAGCACTAGATAGCAATGGCATAGACTCACAATTCATTCCATGCCATGCATGCACACACACAAACAAGGACGACAAGCCGAGTGCAAGCCATAGGGTTGCACCAACAAACTCCCCCTCGGATTGTTGGCCTTAGAATCTGCTCCCCTTAGTTCAGAGCCATCCCAACAAGCTTGCAACACTTCCAATGCTGCTGCTCAACCAGCCTCTTGGTCATCATATCAGCAGGCTGTGCCGTTGCCTTCACGTAGTGCAACTCCACTTCACCCGCGGTTACCATGCTCCTCACCCAATGCCACTTCACCTTCATGTGCTTGGTAAGGCCATGAAGAACCGGATTCTTAGCCAATGCAATAGCACCCTGGCTATCACAATTGAGTGGGGTAGGTCCTTGCTGCTCCTCCCCCAATTCAGCTAGCAAATGCCGGTGCCATACAACCTCCCTTATGGCACGGAAGAGTGCCATGTACTCGGATTCCACCGAGCTCAATGCTTGGTCCACTTGTTTCTTGCTCTCCCAAGCTGTTGGGCCTCCACCAACATAGCAGATGAAGCCTCCCACACTTGTCATGTCCTCTGGTTCTGATGCCCAAGATGCATCAGAGAAGGTGGTGAGAAAAAGCCTCCCGGGTTCGACTCCATCCGCACCCTTTTGACGCCTTTGTGCCGCCGCGGAGTATTGCAGTCCAACAGTTGCTGTTTGGCCAAGGTACTTGGCCACCCTCTCTCCAGCTTCTACCTGCTCTTCATTAGGGCATTGGACAACCCTAGCCAGCTGCCCGGTAGCAAAGGCTGCATCCGGCCTTGTGTGAACGGCCGCATACATGAGGCTGCCCACCAAGGAATGAAAACGGCGCCTCTCCTCTTCACCAACACTTTCCTCCGCTGGTCCTTTCACACACTTGAACCCCGAGGGTAGAGGAGTAGCCACATGACCTTCACTCTTCCCAAAGTTTGCAGCCAAGGCCTCCAAGTACTTCTTTTGATGCACTCGCATCCACCGCTTCTCCACATCTCGCTCAATGTGGAGCCCAAGGTAGTAGTTGACGTCACCAAGGGTGTTGCACTTGAACTTGTCTTGAAGCTTCAGCATCACATCTTTCACAAGGTCAGAGGAGGGTGAGAATATGAGGATGTCATCCACATAAACCACCATGAAGCTCCTCTGCTCCCCCTCGCCAAGCATGAACAAGGATTGATCGGCCGTTGAGAGAGTGAAGCCGATCGCCTCCAAGACTTCCCGCAGCTTGATGTACCATTGCCTAGGGGCTTGCTTGAGGCCATAGAGTGCTTTATTCAGCTTCCATACTCTGCCACTCCCATCATTGTACCCCTCTGGCTGCTCCATGTAGGTCTCTTCCTCCAAAACGCCGTTGAGGAAGGCCGTTACTATATCCATTTGCTTCACCACCCATCCTTTGATGGCCGCCGTGGCGAAGAGAGTTCGAAGGGTTGTACCCTTCACCACAGGAGCATATACCTTATTGTAGTCCTTCTTTTCCAACTGCTGATACCCCTTGGCTACAAGTCTGCTCTTGTAGCGCTGAATGTTGCCGTCGGCGTCGGGCTTGCGCTTGAAGTGCCACTTGGAAGAAATCGCCTTACGCTCCGGAGGTAGGTTCACCAAGTCAAACATGTCGTTCTCGATGATGCTCCCCATTTCTTCATCTGAGGCCTTCTTCCACTCCTTCCCATTGGGGCCCTCCCAAGCCTCCTTGGGATTTGTAAGCTCTCCCGTTATCTCCACCGGAGAGAAGAAGGCAAAAGCGCACTCCTCGCTTTCATCTTCCGCATCATCGCCTAGCACGAGAGCCGAACCGGTCAAGGTTGAGTTGGCTGGTCCTCCAAGCTGGTCATTGCTCAACCGATTGGGGGGCTGAGTCCTCCTTCTCCCCCTTCCTTCCTCCTCTGCTGCAGGGAATTGAATGCTCTCATGGCGTTGCGGTAAATCTGGTCGGTTCCTGCGAGCACTTGTAGCACGAGGTCGAAGTGATGGTGCACGCTCATCACCTTGCTGCACCTCCTCCTCCTCCTCATCCCCATTTATTTGGGAAGATTTCCTCGTGATTGTGCTGCTGCTACTCAGCTCCAAGGGCAGCTCCACATGCTCCAAGTCGGTCCTCTTCACCTCTCCAAGCCGCACACCAATCTTCGCTTGGTTCTCCGCCTTCCACTCCTTGTACGGCACGTTCTCCATGAACTTGCAATCTCTGCTCACCAGGAACTTCTTGGTAAATGGGTCCAAAAGAAGCCATCCCTTGCTGCTTTGAGCCATGCCCAGGTGCACGGCCCATGTTGCCTTGGCATCAAGCTTATTCTGCCGAAGTTTCTTAGGCACAAGTGCCATCCACATGCACCCGAACCCTCGGAGCATATCCACCTTCGGCTTCCTTCCAATCCACTCCACATAGGGCACCCATTTGTCTTCTCCCACATGAGTCAAGGCTCTGTTCTTGGCAGCACAAGCATGTCGCACCGCATCCGGCCAAAAGTAATTGGGAAGACCGGCTTCAACGAGAAGTCCCCGAGCCGTCTCCGTGAGTGTCCAATTTGCAGGCTCGGCGATGCCGTTCATTGCAGGAGAGTAGGGCATGGTGAGAGAGTGCCTTATGCCCTGCTTCTTCAGCCAAGTTGAGAAATCCTTGCTCAGGAACTATCTCCCACGGTCAGTGCGAATCGCCTTCACAAGTCGGTCTTGTTGCCGCTCCACCATCGGCAACCAATCGGTCTTCACCGTTTCAGCTACGTCACTCTTCTTCGGCAGCACATATACCCAGGTCATGCGAGTGTAGACATCCACAATGGTGAGGAAGTACTCAGCTCCAGCAGCTCCAAGCTTCAAGGGGCCCACCACATCCATCACCACCTCATCAATTGGTGCCTTCGCCGTTGTCTCCGAGCTATGGAACGGGTAGCGGGTGAACTTGGCTTGCATGCATGTTGGACAGCCAAGCACCTCATTGGGCTCCCCCTTGACACATATCCCACTGACCATATCTTGCGTAACAATCTGCTGCAAAGTGGGCAATGCCACATGCCCCATTCGTCGATGCAAGGTCAGCCAATCACACTCTCCCGTAGCGGAAGTCGGGTTGGAGAAAGCGGCACTCGCAATTGTGCCTCACAAGCTCTCTACTTTCTCCTTTGCCGCTTATGCTTTTCTGATCTTAGCCTTCCCCTCCTCTTTCCACCTTCTTTGGCTGCTGCACCACTCTCTTTGGGTTCACATGCCTTGCTGGTCTCTCCAAGGTTGCACTCCTTCGAGTCACTCTTGGTGTCACTTTGCTTTCCGTGATCACCGTCACCAACCGCTTCACTCTTGGTGTTGACGCTTGCTGCCACTTGCCTCTCCTTAGGCATGGGGACCACTGGGATTTGCCACATCTCATTGTAGATGTCCCTGTCCTCATGAAGGTCCCAAAGCGTCCGCTCTCCAAGCCTCGCGGTATAGGTTTTGGATCCCTTGGAAGATGTGTCCATGCCGGCCTTTTGCAAACGCCGCACAGAAATCAGGTTGGCTGCAAGGTTGGGCACCCAAAGCACGTTCTTGAGGCCCACCATCTTCCCATCAGCACCCTTGAACATGGCCTTGCCCATGCCTTTCACCTCTGCTCGCTGCCCCAAAGCCGATGTAATATGCTTGATCGGCGACGGTTCGAGTTCGGTGAGCAAGTCCGCACGAGGTGTCATGCTATAGGTTGCGCCGCTATCGATCACCCAAAAGTCCAGAGAGTGAAGGGTGACCTTTCCCACAGTAGCTGGCTCCTCAAAGCCTTCCACACCTCCTGCTGCAGCTGCCGCTTGCGTGGAGACAAAGAAGATTGGCCCGGGTATCGATCTTCACTCGAGTCCTTGTCGTAGTCTCCACCTTTCATGCTTGCCGCTTCGCTTCTACGACCACTACGGCCTCCACGACCTCTGCCTCTTCCTCCCCTTGCTCCTCTTCCCTCTTGGCCTTGAGAAGGTGTCCAGCCATCAGGCAGTTTGAAGCAATCTCTCCACATGTGGCCGGTCTTGTGGCAAAAGTGGCATTCGCCATCAAATCAACCGCGCCCACGCCCGTAGCCATTGTTGTTGTTGTTGCTGCCATACCCTCCATCACCACGGCCTCCATTGAAGTAGCTGCTTCCAAGTCTGCCTCCTCGGCCTCTGCCCCTACCACGGCCGTGCCCACGGCCCATGCTTGCAACTCCGGCACCATCGGGACCCGCCAATTCACGACGGCGGAAATCTTCTTGTAAGATTTCCCGCTTCACATCTTCGAGCGAGAGGCGGGGCAGATCTCGATTTAGGTTGATGATGAGCGAGGACCATGAGTTCGGAAGTAAGGCCAGCAGCTTGGTCTTCTTTTGAAGGTCACTGTAGTTCAGCTCAGCTCCTTCGAGCCGTGTCAACAAGTCGAAGAATTTCTGCACACCTTCCTCCACCGGTTCGTCTTCGTCAATTCTAAGTGCCGCCATTTGCCGCTCCAAAACCACAGCCACCACCGTTATTGCAGGAGCGTGTACACCCTTGAGAGCAACCCATGCCTCTGGTTGCTTTGCTAGTTCATGCTGAAAAGGCTTGATGTGACGGATTTGGCTGCTCTCCAACGCTTGCCCAAGTAGAAGGTAGCCTTGTGCGCTCTTCAGCACCCACGGGCTCTTCTCCGGGTCGTTCTCGGGGCGCTTCTCCGTTCCTTCTATCACCTCCAGCAGATCGCAGTGATCAAAGTTGTTCTCCATCTTGAAGGACCACTCAGCAAAGTTGTCACCGTTGAACTTGTCAAGGCCAAACACTGTAGGCTCATCCCTTGAGGTTCCAAGGCTAGGTTGCACCGGAGCAATGGGTGGATCTTGGTGTTGACCTTGTGCTTGGGCGTCTTCTCTGCCTCCTGCACCTCTGCCACCCCCTTCCTCAGCTCTAGGCATGGTCGAAATGGCTCCAAGGGGCTCTGATACCACATGTTATAGTCACAATAGGCTCAGATGTGCCTAAAATTAGAGAAATTGTGCACAGTCAGAATTCCGTCAGACAGCTTCAAATATTGATGCCGATCTGATGTGTGCCTCAAACGGTGATCTAAAAAATGGATCTAGAGCGCGTTGCTGTTGCCTATCAGCAGCAAGTTGAATCATAAAATTCCATGAAGATTTGACGGCGCTATGGCGGTTTGACTGGCAGGAAGTACAGCAGCCACTATCGTCTTAGGAGTTCAAAAAATACTTAGGAAGAAGAATTTGAGATGGAGATGGTTCCCAGTCTCTAGATACCCCAAGAGCCAAGGTCCAGGTTGGTGGTACACCACCACAGAGTCCCCAACCATGAAGAGTCTCGAAACAAACCCTCCAAGGGGCTACACCAGTGGAAATGTAACACTATACGAAGTAGCGTTACTATTTTCACTATCTAATATTTATCCGTGTCCCTTGGGCTTGAAATCTTGAGCTCTTGGTCTTGGTTCTGCTAGATAAATTCTTCTTGAGTTGATGAGGGCTTGCTGCACACACCTGCGACGCGATGGACACTTCTCACTTGACAAAATAGAAAAAACACATGCGACACGCAAACGACGACTTGACATGCGAGTTGTAAAAACTCACTAATGTCTTGACCGACACAAACCACATTGTGATACACCATTCAAACACACACACAAGCACTAGATAGCAATGGCATAGACTCACAATTCATTCCATGCCATGCATGCACACACACAAACAAGGACGACAAGCCGAGTGCAAGCCATAGGGTTGCACCAACAGTACTCTCACACTTCCCCCCCTCAAAGCTGGGTGGTAGAAGTAACACCTTGCTTGACAAGGTAGTAACGAAGAGGACGACGAGCATTATCCATCTTGGATTCAGGAACCCAACTATCCTCAGAAGGATCAGAACCCTTTCAACGAATGAGAAGCTCCACGGTGCCATTCCGACGACGGTGCTGTGTAAGCACGGACTCGACCTCGTACTCGGGTTCATCGTGGACGAGGACGGGCGGCGGCAGCGGGGGATGGCGTCCGGTGAAGACCGTGTTAGGATCTCGATATGGCTTCAGATCTGGACATGGAAGGCATTGTGAATCTTCCAGGTACATGGCAGGCGTAAGCGGAAGGTAACAGGAGTGACCTGTGCTTCGACGAGAAAGGGCCCGCGGAAGCGAGGTCGTAGTTTGGATGAGGATGACTGATGTCAAGATTGCGGGTGTCGAGTAGAACTTGGACTCCCACAGTGATGGTGTGGTCAATGTGGTGGCGATCGGCCTGGCGCTTTTGTTGCTGCTGAATGTCGAGGGGGCGCTTTTGGGTCTGATCTCAAAGCTGATGCATGGTCGTGATGAAGTCGTACGCGGGTTTGACTGTGGCTGATGCTGTCGGTTTTTGTGGCGTGAGCGGGTGGCGTCCGTAACAAAGGAAGAACGGCGTCTGTCCAGTAGTGGCGTGAGTGGCGTTGTTGTAGGCAAACTCCAGGACATGCAGATGCAAGTCCCATTTAGAGACTTCGCCTTTGCATGCTACGCGAAGTAGTTGCTCTACAATTTGGTTTAGGCAGATGACATGGCCAGTTTTGTCTCAAGCAGAGATATCAGTTCCTTCCAGAACTTGCTGGTGAACTTGGGGTCTCGGTCGGAGATGATTGTGGTTGGAATGCCATATTGTGAGATGATATAGGGAACGAATATTTGTGCTGTCTCTTCGGTACGTTCTGTCGTGTGCGTCGAGATGAGGTGTCACATCTTGGAGATTTTGTCGATGACGACGAGGATTGCGTCATAGCCAGTGGCCTTCCACTCGCTGCCCCTGTTGTCTGCCTGCTGCTAACAGCCGTTGCCGCCCGCCTGCGGCTTGCTGCCTCCACCATCAGCCTGTTGCTAGCCGCTTGCTACCACTGCCGCCAGCTTGCCGCTAGACACCACAACTGTTCGCCAGCTGCCAGCCAGCCGCTTGCCGCCGGCCCACCACCAGCACCTAGCCCGCTTCTAGACTGCCGCTTCGGCCACAGCTGCCACAGCTGCTACCACCGTTCATGCTCTTGCAGCCCCTAGAGCCTCCCACTATTCCCCTCCTCGTTTCTGGAGTTTCTCGCCGCCTTCACTATCGGCATGACGACTTCGTAAGGGTGAGACCCTCGACTAGACGCCGATGGCCAGCGGTCGACTTCGCTCTCTGGCTTCTCACTCTCTGCCGACAGGAGGTGAACCAGCACGTGGACTGTGAGCTCGAGGAGGCCCACGTTACTTCGCTCTCTAGCTGCTGGCTCCACACTCTCGAGGTACGCCATAGGGCTGCCTGCCCCGAGCCATAGCAGCAGCAGTAGCCACCGCAGCAGCAGCCGCACCAGCAGTAGCAGCAGCAACAGCAAAGACAGCCGTCGCGGTGAGGTCCTGGAAGTGTTGGGCACGGTGCAGGCCCTAGAGGTCCTCACCTCCACCACTTTTTTCTGAGATCGCACTACTCTCACCCCGCTTCCTACACTAGTACCAGTCTCCCTAGCAGACTCCCCAATCACAGTAGTTGCACGCAACACCACCGCTCTCCTTTGTCAAGCTGTCCCCTCTGGCTCCCTCACATGTCTGCTCATTCCCACGTTTGCCAGTAACTTAGTTGGTGAGGTCACATTTTGGACCTAGGAGTCACCACCACTTCCCTTGGTCACGAGAGACACACACCTCTAGTCACTTTTGACCGTGACCCAGCGTTCCGTCTCTTCACGCTGCACGCAGGTTCCTTGCCAGCTGCTACATCCACTGAGGATGCCGTGTCATGCTCCTCTCGGTCCGTCGCCCACCTGACCCTTCTGTGGCACCACCACTTAGGTCACCCTGCGCTCATGCGTCTCCGTCACATGTCACTTCACAATCTAGTCACTGGTCTCCCTGCGTCGCTCCGAGCACTGCCTGCATCAGTAGCGCCCCTATGCACCTCTTGCGTCAAGGGCCGGAACTGCGCCGTCCCTCGCTTCTCGCTTTCTCCTACCACAACACCGCTGAAGACTCTGCATATGGACGTCTGTGGCCCTGCTCCGGTCCATGGTCTTCGCAGGGAGCGTTTCCTCCTAGTCGTTGTTGACAACTTGACGCACTTCACGACGGTGTTTCCGCTGGAGAGGAAGGCCGACATGCCTGATTCTCCCATCCCGCAGCTGCTCGCCACCCGCACCCAGCGCCGCATGCCCCTGCTTCGTCTGCACTCAGTCCATGGTGGCGAGCTTGACTCTAGCCATCTTGGAGTGTTCTGCCATTTGGAGGGCATCACCTAGACTTACACGCTTCTGGACTCCCCGCAGTAGAATGGGGTTGCTGAGCGATGCATCGGCCTGGTCATGGAGGTAGGTCGCACCTCCCTGGTCCATGCTGGTGCACCCCATTTTTTGTGGCCGTTCGCAGTCCGCTACGCAGCTCGCGAGCTTAACTTGTGGCTGCGCTCATTGCGCCCACTAGTTTTGCCGACCCTCCTCTAGACTGGGCCCCCTGGAAACGCCTCAGCATTCCACGTTTTGGGCAGCCTCGCTCACGTCCGCGCCACTGGTGCGGACAAACTCTCAGCCCGCACTCTCCCTTGTGTCTTCCTTTGGTTTCCGCTTGACGCCCCTGGCTGGCTGTTCTACACCCAAGTACACCACCATTTCTACCACTCGCGTGACATTACCTTTGACAAGACGGTTCCCTACTACATTTGCTTCCCTTACCATGGCTCTAGTATCCCTCCTCCTCCTCTCTTCCTTGCCCCTACACCGCCTGCCGCGCACCTCCCACTCCGCCCGTCCCCGACTAGTGTCTCATACGCCACCCCGTTACACTCGGTTCGGTCAGTGGGGGAGTCTGCCGACTCAGGGGTCCCAGTCACTGGGGGTGTGCCTGCCGCCCCTGTGGCACCTTCCCCCCAGCCCCGGTTACCCAAGCACCTCAACAGCCTCCCCCCTCACCGCAGCAGCAGCAGCCGCACCAGCCTCAGCGGCCGTAGCCGCAGCATCCTCAGCGGTCGCAGCTGCACTAGCAGCAGGTGACAGTGGGCTCTTAGGGTGCTGGTTATGGGGGTGCTGACTCTGCGCGTGCTGGTTCTGAGGGTGGTGCGTCAGGGGGTGCTACTCCTGGGGGTGCTGTCTCAAAGAGTACAGGTGGTAGCCGAGGTGGGACTAGAGGTCCCAGAGTGGATAGGGAGCTGCAGCAACAGTAGCAGCAGTCTGCTCTCCGTTGTCTTGGCCTGTCCTTCAGTTCTTCTGCGCCTCCTCTCATGTCTCCCGCAATTCACGGACCAATGTTCCCTCCCTCAGATGCGTGTACGACTCGTTTTCCCCCGTGTTCCCCTGTGCCCCCAAGGGCACAGTGTGCCCCCAAGGGCACAGAGGCACAAGGACATAGGGGCATAGGGGAACACGGGCACAGGGGCATAGGGGCACAGGGGCACAGGGGCACAGGGGCACATGGACACAGGGTCAAAGGGGCACAGGGGCAGAGGGGCACAGGGGCACAGCAGCACATGGACACAGGGGCACAGGGGCACATGTGCACTGGGGCACAGGGGCACAGAGGCACAGGTGCAGAGAGAGAAACGAGGCAAGGGGAGGGAGACAAGAGGCAAGGGAGGGGAAGAGGGACAAGACGGGGAGGGATGGGAGGAAACATGGCAGGGAAACAGGGCAGCTGAGGACAACTAAGTGCGTGTTGGGAGGAAAGTTGCATAAAAGACACCTGATGCGTTGTGACTTCTCTGCAACACGAAACTGTGACCACCTCAACACACCCAGCCCAACAAGGCTCACCTGAGGGGAGCATGGGACTCAGAATCACCAGACGCCTTGTCATGCACGGCCGAATCAACAACCAAGCCCCTCTCTCCAACCAGCACGCCCCTCGCTTGAATCAGCGCTGCCCACTTCTTCACAACGCACCGGGCGGCTTTGGTGCACAGCACCTGATTGGGCGAGGGGGAGAGGAGAGCGCAGTAGTTGAACGAAAGGATACAAGGCGGTGTTGGCAGACGAGATGAACTAGAGCCACATTGGCGTGTTTGCGCACGCCTCCCTCGCCCAGGCTAGACTAGTCCCACCATGGGGGCGGTCCATGGGCGTAGTGTCGGCGGTGGTGGTGCAGCAGCAGAGGCAGGCCGGGAAGGTCCTCGGGACTCGATACAAGGATGGCATCCACGTCAGATGCTGCTAACATGGCAGTGAGGGCGAATGGCAGAGCGACAGCAGGATGTGGGGTTGGCATGGGTGAGGGGAGGGGGAAGGAGAGGCGCAGACAGGGACAGCAATGGGAGGAGTGGCGATCATGGTCGTGGCTGGGGGAGAAAGGTGTGGCGCTCCCCCCCATGCTCGCATACACTCTCTGCCGCTTCTCGCCCCTCTCCACGCCGTCACCGCCAGCATGTCTCCTCTTCTCGCCCACGCCCCTCGCATGGCCCTCTAATCAGAACACCAAGTAGCGTCTCTGCTCTTTCTCCCTTCCCCTGCTCCTCTGTACCCCCAACACTGCCATGTTCTCTCCCCTTTCCCTCCACTTTCGCTGCCCCCTCTCCTCTTCCCTCCTCATCTCCCCTCTGCTTTCCTCCTCCCCCTTTCCTCGACCCTTGCCCGGACGACAAGCACATGCCCAACCTCTGCCTCCATCAAGCCTCGCTCCTGCACGCCAGACCTGATCCCGAGGCTTGGCAACCATGCTGATGCAGCAGCGCCAGGACCGGGGGAACAGCGGCGACAGAGGCTGTTGGTCTGGGCAGATCGCGAGGTGTCGTCAAAGGATGTGTGGTTCGTTCCGAACCTGTTGGCTCGGACTGGTCCAGAGCAACAGCACGGGGGTCAATTGCTGCGCCAGGAGATACAGGTTCGGCAACAGCAGCAGCAGCGACAGCAGATGAGGGCGCCGTAGCGAGAGAATCAGCAGCGCGAGGCGGTGAGGGGTGGGAGGGGCGAGAAGGAGCGAGGTGGGCGGCGTGGGTCAGTGCACGCGGCGAATGCGGCGAGCGTCGGGAGTTACGCGGAGAGCGGTCGCGAGCGTCCTCCGCTTGGACGGTGGCGCAAGGCTGCCCACAGCTCTCTCGCTCACCGAAACGATCGAGCCTCTTAGGCGAGTCTCGCGAAACTGGTAACCATGGGGCCAGTGTCGGAGGAAGACGCAACCAGGGCGAGGGGTCTAGCGGGCAGTGCAGGAGAATGCGCGAGCCGTGGAACTCGACCAGTGCGCCAAGCGGTGCTGCCATGTCGACTGGTGAAGGGATGCTCTTGGGCCGTGCGGAAGTAGGATCGGATCGTCATGCTCGTTCGCGTTGGTCGAAGCGAATTATGACTACCCTCGTTTGTTTAGGCCTACTGAACAGCACCCCATTGTCCTAGGAGGCATAACAGGAGAAAGAAACCAGGCTTGGTAGGGAAAAATGAAAAGTTGTATCACATATTCACGCAATACTGCTCCACAAACACAAACATGTGACACTGGTTCCACCGGGTGTACCCTGAAGCCATTTGTCGCTTGGCACGGACAATGTCATGCTGGCGTGTCAGCTTCAAAATGCCACCTGTACCCGCGCTCAACCCTTGGCCCATTTCACACGCGGGGAATCTGCACGGCAATGCAATGGCGAAGGGAAAAGGAAAACGCGAAGGGGCAGAGGCCAAATAAAAATGCGAGGTTGAAAGGCTGGCAGGGGAAAGGCAGAAGTGATGAAGTGACGGGGAACCAACCAGGAGAGGGGCACTAACCAGGGGGGCGAGAGGTCAACATGAAGGGGGACAATTCAAGGGCAGGACGGATAAGATATAGGGGAAAAGGGAGAGGTCAAGTGTGAGAGGGAACATGCTAGGGGTTCTTATTGGAGATCATGCTAGGGGGCATCATTGGAGAAGAGCAAAGAGTGAGGTTAGGGGAACAGAACAATGAAAGCGAAGCAGCCAGAGAGTCACAGGAATAAAGAAGGTCAAATGGAAACAAACCAAAGGGGAACGAGCAGAGAAGAAGGGGGTGAGCGACACCCTGCCGTTGAGACCAGCAGCTGACCCACTCTGTGAGACCAGCAGCTGACCCACTCTGTGAGACCAGCAGCTGACCCACTCTATGAGACCAGCAGCTGACCCACTCTGTGAGACCAGCAGCTGACCCACTCTGTGAGACCAGCAGCTGACCCACTCTGGGAGACCAGCAGCTGACCCACTTTGTGAGACCAGCAGCTGACCCACTTTGTGAGACCAGCAGCTCACCCACATTGTCAGACCAGCAGCTCACCCACTTTGTGAGACCAGAGACCAGCAGCTGACCCACTTTGTGAGACCAGCAGCTGACCCACTTTGTGAGACCAGCAGCTCACCCACTTTGTGAGACCAGCAGCAGTGCCACGTCCAGTCGCCCGCCTCCTTGTCCCCTGCCTTGCTGCATACCCCCTTGTCCCCTGCCTTGCTGCATTCCCCCTTGTCCCCTGCCTTGCTCCATACCCACTTGTTCCCTGCCTTGCTCCATACCCCCTTGTCCCCTGCCTTGCTCCATACCCCCTTGGCCCCTGCCTTGCTCCATACCCCCTTGTCCCCTGCTTGCTCCACTACCCTCACTGCTTGCACTGCCCTCACTGCCCTCACTGCCCGCACTGCCCTCACTGCCCTCGCGCCATGGACTTGGGCTGTTCGCCATAGTATGCATGACTCGCACGGCCATGCATGACGGCAGCACGCAAACCCCTTTCGTGCACCTCACCCAAACTAACCCTTCCCTTGCGCCTCCTTTGCTTTCCTGTCTTCTGGCTTCCCCTGCAGTGGAGCTCTCTCTCTCCTTGTGCGTCTCCCTCTGTTCCGCCATGTCCGCCGGGCGTCGTTTGCTGCAGGAGGGGCTTGGCGGCACGACGACTGTGACGACGACCACCACCATGAGCACCAGCGTCAGCAACAGCACCACATATGGCGCTGATGTCTCCGTTATAAGCACCGGCTCCACCTCCGCCACTGCCAGCGGGGGCAGCACCAGCAACGGGGGAGGCACCAGCAGCGGGGGGGGCACCAGCAGCCGGGGGAGCACCAGCAGCGGGGGCAGCACCAGCAGTGGGGGGAGCAGTGGGGAAGGCACCTCGGATGGGGGGAGCACCGACAGCAAGGGAGACACAAGCAGCGGAGGGAGCAGCGGCACTGTCAACCCCAATGCGCCCTTAAGATGTAAGCACTTGCACATGTACTTGCACATGCACATGCACATGCACTTGCGCTTGCACTTGGACTTCCTCGTTTATGGCTGACCTCCCGAGTACCGACAGACTTGTCTCCCACTACCGCGTGCTGCTGTCTCAAAGCCCAGGCCACGCTCAGCTGCCTGCTCTCGTGGGTGCTGCTGCCTTCACACGCGCCAAACCATCTCCGTGCTTTCTGACCTGCCCCTTGCAGACCGCGCTTCCTCCATGCCCCACACGAAAGCCAGTAACTCGACCGGCAAATTCTATGTCGATGTGAACATGTGAGTGCGCACACCCATCATTCCAGTTGCCCAGATGTCCTACATACATGTGTGGGGGCTTGTATCATATCCTATACGTTTTGGGTCTTCCAATGCTATATGTGTCCAACTGCACTGTGGGATGAACGTGTGGAGTCTAATCCATCTGCGTATGCCCGTCTGTTCTCGACCTGTGTGGATCCCCATGTGTGGCCGTCCCGCCCATCATCTCGCAGCACGGAGTCCAAGCAGACCACCAACTTCATCTTCTTTGTCTACAACGTGCCGCCCACTCCCAAGCCAACCTTCTCCAATCCCACCTACTACACCACCGATGGCAAGCTCTTGATTGAGTTCACCTGCGCGTTCAAAGCAATCGGCACACCTGGTTCCTACTACTGCGGGTTAGCCGGGGCGGCTGCTAAGGTGGCTGAGCCTTACAAGCCGATTGGCAAGGGCAAGAAGCTGGTAGACGCTGGCCTCTTCACGAATCCCGGAGGGTTCTACGCTTCGATCAAAGTGAATGGTGTGGAGCTGCGCGGGGGAATCACGGCGTCTGTTGCTAACCTGTGATTGGTTGGGGGATGCTGGACACCCCGTGCCTTGCCTTAGAGGCACTAGCTAGGCTTGGGCTCTGTTTATTTGTTACCCTTTATCTAGTCCAGTGTGCTTAGCCGGTGTATTGGTATGGTTCTTACTGCTTCTGTGTGTTTCTTTGCTTTTTGTGCTCGACTTATATGGAAGCTTCAGTGTGCTTGCTTGGTATTGCTGTACTGAAAACCCTGTATATAACACCCTATGGTGGATATAAAAGAAATGAGTGGGTGTTAAAAGCACCGGCTAAAATAGCAGGGGGGGGGCTTCAAGAGCGCCGCTCTTGAATGTGGGCACACTAGAAAAAATTGGGGTGCTAGTGCGACACTGCCATAAGAGATAAAGAGCACAGTCGGATTTCCGTCAAACGGCTTCAAATATTGATAACGATCTGGTCACTGAATCAAACGGTGATCTGTAAATTGGATCTGGAGCGCGTTGCTGTCCTCTATCAGCAGCAAGTTAAATCATGAAATTCCATGAAGATCTGACGACGCTATGGTAGTTTGAATGGCAGGAGGTATAGCAGCCACAATAGTCTTAGGAGTACAAACTTAGCAAGAAGAGTTCGAGAGGGAGATGGTTCCCAGCCTCTACATACCCCAAGAGCCGAGGTCCAGGTTGGTGGTACACCACCACAGAGTCCCCAACCATGAAGAGTCTCGAAACCAACCCTCCAAGGGGCTACACCAAGTGAAATGTAACACTACCCGAAGTAACGTTACTATTTTCACTATTTAATATTTATCCGCGTCCCTTGGGCTTGAAATCTTGAGCTCTTGTTCTTGGATCTGCAAGATAAATTCTTCTTGAGTTGATGGGGGCTTGCTGCACACACCTGCGACACGATAAACACTTCACACTCGACAAAATAGAAAAAACACATGCGACACACAAACGACGACTTGACATGCGAGTTGTAAAACTCGCTAATGTCTTGACCGACACAAACCACATTGTGATACACCATTCAAACACACACACAAGAACTAGATAGCAATGACATAGACTCACAATTCATTCCATGCCATGCATGCACACACACAAACAAGGACGACAAGCCGAGTGCAAGCCATAGGGTTGCACCAACAAACTCCCCCTCGGATTGTTGGCCTTAGAATCTGCTCCCCTTAGTTCAGAGCCATCCCAGCAAGCTTGCAACACTTCCAATGCTGCTGCTCAACCAGCCTCTTGGTCATCATATCAGCAGGCTGCGCCCTCGTCTTCACGTAGTGCAACTCCACTTCACCCGCGGTTACCATGCTCCTCACCCAATGCCACTTCACCTTCATGTGCTTGGTAAGGCCATGAAGAACCGGGTTCTTAGCCAATGCAATAGCACCTTGGCTATCATAATTGAGTGGGGTAGGTCCTTGCTGCTCCTCCCCCAATTCAGCTAGCAAATGCCGGTGCCATACAACCTCTCTTATGGCACGGAAGAGTGCCATGTACTCGGACTCCACCGAGCTCAATGCTTGGTCCACTTG
The DNA here is from genome assembly GCA_027943415.1 of Closterium sp. NIES-67. NCBI lineage: Eukaryota > Viridiplantae > Streptophyta > Zygnematophyceae > Desmidiales > Closteriaceae > Closterium > Closterium sp. NIES-67. Next base: position 267,410 of record BQMB01000050.1, read on the forward strand.
CTTCTTGCTCTCCCAAGCTGTTGGGCCTCCACCAACACAGCAGATGAAGCCTCCCACACTTGTCATGTCCTCTAGTTCTGATGCCCAAGATGCATCAGAGAAGGCGGTGAGAAAGAGCCTCCCGGGTTCGACTCCATCCGCACCCTTTTGACGCCTTTGTGCCGCCGCAGAGTATTGCAGTCCAACAGTTGCTGTTTGGCCAAGGTACTTGGCCACCCTTTCCCGAGCTGCTACCTGCTCTTCATTAGGGCATTGGACAACCCTAGCCAGCTGCCCGGTAGCAAAGGCTGCATCCGGCCTTGTGTGAACGGCCGCATACATGAGGCTGCCCACCAAGGAGTGAAAACGCCGCCTCTCCTCTTCACTAACACTTTCCTCCGCTGGTCCTTTCACACACTTGAACCCTGAGGGAAGAGGAGTAGCCACATGACCTTCAGTCTTCCCAAAGCTTGCAGCCAAGTTCTCCAAGTACTTCTTTTGATGCACTCGCATCCACCGCTTCTCCACATCTCGCTCAATGTGAAGCCCAAGGTAGTAGTTGACGTCACCAAGGGTGTTGCACTTGAACTTGTCTTGAAGCTTCAGCATCACCTCCTTCACAAGGTCAGAGGAGGGTGAGAATATGAGGATGTCATCCACATAAACCACCATGAAGCTCCTCTGCTCCCCCTCGCCAAGCATGAACAAGGATTGATCGGCCGTTGAGGGAGTGAAGCCGATCGCCTCCAAGACTTCCCGCAGCTTGATGTACCATTGCCTAGGGGCTTGCTTGAGGCCATAGAGTGCTTTCTTCAGCTTCCACACTCTGCCACTCCCATCATTGTACCCCTCTGGCTGCTCCATGTAGGTCTCTTCCTCCAAAACGCTGTTGAGGAAGGCCGTTACTATATCCATTTGCTTCACCACCCATCCTTTGATGGCCGCCGCGGCGAAGAGGGTTCGAAGGGTTGTACCCTTCACCACAGGGGCATACACTTCATTGTAGTCCTTCTTCTCTTGCTGCTGATACCCCTTGGCTACAAGTCTGCTCTTGTAGCGCTCAATGTTGCCGTCGGCATCGGTCTTGCGCTTGAAGAGCCACTTGGAAGAAATCGCCTTACGCTCCGGAGGTAGGTTCACCAAGTCAAACATGTCGTTCTCGATGATGCTCCCCATTTCTTCATCTGAGGCCTTCCTCCACTCCTTCCCATTGGGGCCCTCCCAAGCCTCCTTGGGATTTGTAGGCTCCTCCGGGATCTCCACTGGAGAGAAGAAAGCAAAGGCGCACTCCTCGCTTTCATCTTCCGCATCATCGCCTAGCATGAGGGCCGAACCGGTCAAGGTTGAGTTGGCTGATCCTCCAAGCCGTTCATAGCTCAACCTTTTGGGGGGATGAGTCTTCCTTCTCCCCCTTCCTTTCTCCTCTGCTGCAGGGACTTGGATGCTCTCATGGCGTTGCTCCAAATCTGGTCGGTTCCCACGAGCACTTGTAGCATGAGGCGGAAGTGACGGTGCACGCTCATCACCTTGCTGCACCTCCTCCTCCTCTTCTCCCCCATTCATTTGAGAAGATTGCCTTGTGATAGTGCTGCTGCTACTCAGCTCCAAGGGCAGCTCCACATGCTCCAAGCCGGTACTCTTCACCTCTCCAAGCCGCACACCAATCTTCGCTTGATTCTCCGCCTTCCACTCCTTGTACGGTAAGTTCTCCATGAACTTGCAATCTCTGCTCACCAGGAACTTCTTGGTAAATGGGTCCCAAAGAAGCCATTCCTTGTTGTTTTGAGCCATGCCCAGGTGCACGGCCCATGTTGCCTTGGCATCAAGCTTGTTGTGCCGAAGTTTCTTAGGCACAAGTGCCATGCACATGCACGCGAACACTCGAAGCATATCCACCTTCGGCTTCCTTCCAATCCACTCCACATAGGGCACCCATTTGTCTTCTCCCACGTGAGTCAAGGCTCTGTTCTTGGCCAAACAAGCATGACGCACCGCATCCGGCCAAAAGTAATTGGGTAGACCGGCTTCAATGAGAAGTCCCAGAGCCGTCTCCGTGAGTGTCCGATTCGCACGCTAGGCGATGCCGTTCATTGCAGGAGAGTAGGGCATGGTAAGAGAGTGCCTTATGCCCTGCTTCTTCAGCCAAGTTGAGAAATCCTTGCTCAGGAACTCTCCCCCACGGTCAGTGCAAATCGCCTTCACAAGTCGGTCTTGTTGCCGCTCCACCATCGGCAACCAATCGGTCTTCACCGTTTCAGCTACGTCACTCTTCTTCGGCAGCACATATACCCAGGTCATGCGAGTGTAGACATCCACAATGGTGAGGAAGTACTCAGCTCCAGCAGCTCCAAGCTTCAAGGGGCCCACCACATCCATCACCACCTCATCAAGTGGTGCCTTCGCCGTTGTCTCCGAGCTATGGAACGGGTAGCGAGTGAACTTGGCTTGCATGCATGTTGGACAGCCAAGCACCTCATTGGGCTCCCCCTTGACACGTATCCCACTGACCATCTCTTGCTTAACTATCTGCTGCAAAATGGGCAATGCCACATGCCCCATTCGCCGATGCAAGGTCAGCCAATCACACTCTCCCGTAGCGGAAGTCGGGTTGGAGAAAGCGGCACTCGCAATCGTGCCCCACAAGCTCTCTCCTTTCTCCTTTGCCGCTGCTGCTTTGCTGATCTTAGGCTTATCCTCCTCATTTCCACCACCTTTGGCTGCTGCACCATTCTCCTTAGGTTCACACGCCTTGCTGGTCTCTCCAAGGTTGCACTCCTTCGAGTCACTCTTGGTGTCACTTTGTTTTCCGTGATCACCGCCACCAACCGCTTCACTCTTGGTGCTGACGCTTGCTGCCACTTGCCTCCCCTTAGGCATGGGGACAACTTGGATTTGCCACATCTCATTGTAGATGTCCCTGTCCTCATGAAGGTCCCAAAGCTTCCGCTCACCAAGCCTCGCGGTATAGGATTTGGAACCCTTGGAAGATGTGTCCATGCCGGCCTTTTGCAAACGCCGAACAGAGATCAGGTTGGCTGCTAGGTTGGGCACCCAAAGCACGTTCTTGAGGCCCACCATCTTCCCATCAGCACCCTTGAACATGGCCTTGCCCATGCCTTTCACCTCTGCTCGCTGCCCCAAAGCCGATGTAATATGCTTGACCGGCGACGGTTCGAGTTCGGTGAGCAAGTCCGCACGAGGTGTCATGGTATAGGTGGCGCCGCTATCGATCACCCAAAAGTCCAGAGAGTGAAGGGTGACCTTTCCCACAGTAGCTGGCTCCTCAAAGCCTTCCACACCTCTTGCTGCAGCTGCCGCTTGCGTGGAGACAAAGAAGAATTGGCCCGGGTATCGATCTTCACTCGAGTCCTTGTCGTAGTCTCCACCTTTCATGCTTGCCGCTTCACCTCCACGGCCACCATGGCCTCCACGACCTCTGCCTCTTCCTCCCCTTGCTCCTCTGCCCTCTTGGCCTTGAGAAGGGGTCCATCCATCAGGCAATCTGAAGCAATCTCTCCACATGTGGCCGGTCTTGTGGCAAAAGTGGCATTCGCCATCAAATCGACCGCGCCCACGCCCGTAGCCATTGTTGTTGTTGTTGCTGCCACATCCTCCATTACCACGGCCTCCACTGAAGTTACTGCTGCCAAATCTTCGTCCTCGCCCTCTGCCCCTTCCACGGCCGTGCCCACGGCCCATGCTTGCAACTCCGGCACCATCGGGACCCGCCAATTCGTGACGGCGGAAATCTTCTTGTAAGATTTCCCGCTTCACATCTTCGAGTGAGAGTCGGGGCAGATCTCGATTTAGGTTGATGATGAGCGAGGACCATGAGTTCGGAAGTAAGGCCAGCAGCTTGGTCTTCTTTTGAATGGAGGGGCAGGAGAGAGTCGAGGGACAAGTGAGTCAGGATCCGGTGACAGTTCGGATGAAAGGGGCATTAGGGGTGGGGCTTGGGATGGCAAAAGAATGGCGAGGGAAATGTTTGCAACTGGAGAAGGGGAGGGGGAATTGAGAGGGGGTGAGACTTTTGAATGGGTATGGAATCAAGAGACGGGGGACGGGACATGATGCCTCATATAACAAGCTGTACAAGCTTGATTCCAAATATTAAACCCCTCTATCTGCCAAGCACTTCCCCTCTCCCTGCCCTTTGTTCCCCCACTCCCTGGCCTTTGTTCCCCCTCTCCCTGCCCTTTGTTCCCCCACTCCCTGCCCTTTGTTCCCCCTCTCCCTGCCCTTTGTTCCTACTCCCCTTGCCCTTTGTACTTCCTTCTCTTGCCCTTTGTTCCCCCTCTCCCTGCCCTTTGTTCCCCCTCTCCCCGCCCTTTCTTCCTCTCCCCCCGCCCTCCTTTGTTCTCTCCTCGCTCTCTCATCCCCCCTCTCGTGGCTCTCCCAACCACCAATGCTCGTCCCCCCTCTCCCAGCCCTCTCATCCGCCTTCTGTCATCCGGTCCCACACCTCTCCTCACCCTCCGGTGCTCCTACCCTCTTCCTCTCCCCCTCTTCCATTCTCCCTCTCCTTGCCATCCCTTTCCCCCTCTCACCGCCATCCGTCCCCCCTCTCCTCGCCATCTTTCTCCCCCATTTCGCACCCCGCGTTCCCCCTCTCCTCGCCATCCATCCCCCCTCTTCTCGCCATCCAACCCCCCTCTCCTCGCCATCCGTCCCCCCTCTCGTCGCCATCTGTCCCCCGTCTCCTTGCCATCCGTTCCCTCTCTTCTTGCTTTCTGTTCCCCCTCACCTCGCCATTCGTCCCCCCTTTTCTCTGTGCTTTCCGTTTCCCCTCTACTTGCCATCTGTCCCCCTTCTCCTCCATCTCCTCCCTCTCTCCTCGCCAACCGTTCCCCCTCTATGTGATTTCCCTTCCCCCTCTCGCCATCCGTCCCCCCTCCTCGTTATATGTATTCCTCTCCTTGCCATCCGTTCCCCCTCTCGCCATCCGTCCCCCCTCTTCTTGCTACGCATTCCCCCTCTCCTCGCTACGCGTTCCCCTGATCTCCTCGCTATCCGGTGCCCAATCCCCTCGCAGGAGTATTTCGTGGCCCGTCCCGTTTTATCTCGGGCTATATACCTCCTCTAGAGTCGCGGGGCTTAATGGCGGGTCTTACAGCAGTTTCGGTACGCAAACTTTGGCGGGCACTATGTCTTGTACGACGAATTTAGCTCGTCCCACTGTGTACGCCGGTATTAGGCTCAAGGTATCAATTTTTAAGTGATAAACAACCTTCCCCCCGGTAGTGGTGGGAGTTGGCCGTCGTTGGGCGGACACTTTTTTTATTATTGGCTTGTGCCGTGGCAGCTATGGCTTCCTAAGCTTGATTGACTACGAGATAATCTCCTCCTTTGAATTGTGAAGCAGCTTGTGGCCATGTGCCCATGCGTTATATAAAAATGCAATTTGAATTTGAGTGTTCTTAGGCATATACAGAAAGTGTGACCTTCTATTGGAGTTGTGGGTGGGAGGCAAGGCATGCGAACGTGTCAAATTCAGCATCAGCACGGCTGTTTGTGGCCAATCCCTATTGGTCGCAGCTGCCAACAGCATTGAAATGTGCCATCTCTGATGGCGTTGGGAGACGTGGGCACTGCATCCACGATGACGTGCCTACGAAGATTCGCAAGCTGGGAACGTGGGTCGTATGCCTGGCAATGCCCATTCGCCACCTTGTTCGCATATGGCTTGGACCCCCATCAAAGGGTTCGTGGACGTTGGATTCGGATGGGCAAACTTCGACGCGCATGGACAAACATTGAAATAGGTTTCTATTTGTCTTGCCTAGCCAACTTATTCTCTTCTCACAACATTATATCGAGCTAGGTAGACCCTAGCCATAGCGCTTCCGCCTTAGATGCTCCTCACTCACCTCTCACCCAAGCCTAGGTAGCTCCTAGCCTCCCACCCTCCCTTAGCCTGATCGCACTGCCTGCAGCTCGTCGCTGTCATTTCCTCTTAGCCCACTACAACAGCCGCTCGCAAAACCCCCCCCTCCCCCCCCCCCTTCTCCCCCCTCTCCCACCATCCGCTGCTACTCGCTGCTTGCAGCTACTGCCGCTCGCCGCCGCCTGCAGCTCGCTAGCCGATGCGAGCTCGCCGCCAGCTAGCTGTAGCCAGCGGCTCACTCGCAGCTCGCCGCTGCCAACTTGCTGCCAGCTCGCTCGTTGCCAGCTCGCCTCTGGTAGCCGCCCACTGCTCGCTCACTGCAGATAGCTCGCGGCCAGCTCACCGCCCGCAGTTGCCAGCTTGCCAGCATGCCAGCTCGACACCTCGCTGCCAGCACGTCTGTGACAGGATTGAATGTGTCGAGGAAAGGTTGCACTATCGATCAGTACAAGGTGCTTTTATACTTCCTAAGTACATCAGGTAACCAGGTTTATCTTATCCTAAGGGAATAGACCCTTCTAGAAGATAGAATCACCCTGCGTATAGCCACGCGAGGCTATTGGCTTTAAGGGATTACGGCAGGATTACGCTAGATAGAGCGCACCAGTACATCCCAAGCCTGGTCGGTGATATAACTATCATAGCAGGATAACCAAAGGTTAATGGAAATTGGAGAATAGGGAACCAAATGAGATGAGATAAAGAGAAATGAACGAGGAAGGAAATAAGAAAGGGGACAAGTGGTGTAACGGGGTCGTACTCTCACACTTCCCCCCCTCAAAGCTGGGTGGTAAAAGTAACACCCTGCTTGACAAGGTAGTCATGCAGAGGACGACGGGCGTTACCCATGTTGGACTCAGGGACCCAGCTGTCCTCAGAAGGATCATAACCCTTCCAACGGATGAGAAGCTCCACGGTGCCATTCCGACGTCGGCGGTGTGCTAGCACGGATTCGACCTCGTACTCTTGTTCATTGTGGACGATGACGGGTGGCGGCAGCGGCGGTTGGCGTCCGACAAAGATCGTGTTCGGATCCTGGTAGGGCTTCAGAAGCTGGACATGGAAGGCGTTGTGAATCTTCCAGGTAGCTGGCAGGCGTAAGCGGAAGGTAACAGGAGTGACCTATGCTTCAACGAGAAAAGGCCCGCAGAAGCGAGGTCGAAGTGTAGATGGGAGGTGGCTGATGTCCAGGTTGCGGGTGTCAAGAAGCACCTGGTCTCCCACGACGATGGTGTGGTCGTTGCGATGGCGATCGGCCTGGCGCTTTTGTTGCTGCTGAATGTCGAGGAGGCGCTTATGGGTCCGATCCCAAAGCTGATGCATGGTTGTGATGAAATCATGTGCAGGTTGTACCGTAGCGGATGTTGTCGGTTTCTGTGGTGTGAGTGGGTGGCGTCCGTAGCAGTGGAAGAATGGCGTCTGTCCAGTAGCGGCATGCGTAGCATTGTTGTAAGCAAACTCTAGTACGGGCAGGTGCAAGTCCCATTTGGAGATCTCGTCCTTGCAGGCTGCTCGGAGGAGTTGCTCAACAATTTGGTTGAGGCGCTCGGTCTGTCCGTCCGTCTGCGGATGGTATGCGGATGACATGGCGAGTTTGGTCCCGAGAAGAGACATAAGTTCCTTCCAGAACTTGCTGGTGAACTTGGGGTCTCGGTCGGAGATGAGTGTGGTTGGAATGCCATGCTGTGAGATGATGTAGCGAACGAAGAGCTGTGCTGTTTCTTCGGTGCGTGCTGTCGTGTGTGTCGGGATGAAGTGTCCCATTTTGGAGAACTTGTCAATGACGACAAGGATTGCATCATGACTGCTGGTGGTAGGTGGTAACCCGGTGATGAAGTCTAGGCTAACCACTTGCCATGGATGTTCGGGGACAGGAAGAGGCTGCAGTAGTCTCGCCTTTTTCTGCTTGCTGCTCTTCATCCGCTGACATGTATCACACGAGGATAACAAATTTCTGGACGTCGTCTGCCATGTGGGGCGAGTAGTAGTGTTTGGCGATACCGGTGAGCGTCTTGTTGCTACCGAAGTGTCCGGCGTACAGGACGTCGTGGTATTCTTCGAGTAGTAACTGGCGCAAAGGAGGGTAATTTGGTACCCAGAGTTTTGTTGATCCTTTCCGGTACGCGATGTTGCTGTCCCACTGTAGCAGATGTCGCTTTTCTGCCAAGGGAATTTCGGGGTCGATGGCGTACCCGTGTGTGAAGAGTCCCTTGAGTAGTGGATTCATCCCTTCGATCTGAATGGCCGCAACGTGTGCAGGCCGGCTAAGAGTGTCTGCTTTGTTTTTGTGGCCGGGCTTGTACACGATGTCGTAGTAGAAGTGTGTCTCAAGGAAATCGATCCACCGAACCTGCCGCCTGGAAAGATTGGGTTGTGTCTTCAAGCATTTCAGGCTGCAGTGGTCGGTGTAGACGGTTGTTCTTCGTCCTTCGAGATAACATCTCCACGCTTTAAAGGCGATGACGATGGCAAGGGCCTCTTTGTCGTGTATCGGGTAGTTTAGTTCTGCTCCGTGTAGTTTCTTGCTGAGGTAGGCAATTGGTTGCAGTCCATTCCCTTGATCTTGCATCAATACTGCTCCTACTGCTTGGTCACTGGCGTCAGCTTCGATGATGTAGTCGCGTTCGGGATCTGGCAAAATGAGTACCGGTGCGGACGTAAGTGCTTGCTTCAGCTGCTCCACGGCTTCCTGGTGCTTCGGCTCCCATTTGTAGGGCGTGTTCTTCTTCAGCAGGTTCGTGAGTGGTGCTGCGAGTTTCGCGTACTGTGGCACGAACCTGTTGTAGTAATTAGCGAAGCCTAGGAACTACTGCAACTCCTTCATATTCTCGGGTGTCTTCCACGTACGTACGGCTTCGATTTTCTTGGGGTCGACGTGAACTCCTTGAGCGCTCACCATGTGTCCTAGGAACTGGACCTTCTCGAGGGCGAATTCGCTCTTGGACAGTTTGACGTAGAACCGTTCTCATCGAAGAATTTCGAAGACGCGTCGCAGGTGTTCGACGTGCTGCTTCATGTCGCGCGAATAGATGAGGATGTCGTCCGGGTACACCACCACGCACTCGTCCAAAAGTGGTCGTAGAATGTGGTTCATTTCAGCTTGAAACGTTGCTGGTGCGTTGGTGAGCCCGAACGGCATTACCAAATACTCGTACGATCCGTACCAAGTTCGGAAAGCAGTTTTGTGGATAGAGTTGTCCGCCATCCGTATCTGCCAGTATCCGGACCGCAGATCCAGTTTGGAAAATACCGTAGCTCCCCGAAGCTGGTCAAGCAGGTCATCGATTCGCGGTATCGGATATTTATTCTTGATTGTTTGCTTGTTAAGAGCTCGGTAGTCGATGCACATGCGCAGGCTTCAGTCCGGTTTCGGTGTGAAGAGTGCTGGGGCACCGTATGGTGAAGTGGATGGTCGGATGAGTCCTTTGGCTAGGAGATATTCGATCTGTTTTTTTGTGTCGGTCAGCTCCGTAGGGCTGAGCCGGTATGGTGCTCAGAAGGTCGGCTTCGAACCCGGTTCCTCCACGATCTCGTGTTGATGCGTTCAGTAGGGCGGTAGCTCGTTCGGAAGATCGTCAGGAAGAATGTCTTGGAACTCCTTCAGTAAGTCCTTGATTTTTTCTGGAGGTTCCGAGGCTTTCTTTCCGTCATTCTCCACCTCTGTTGCTATCGCCAAGAACCCGGTGTCGGTTCTCTTCACGTCCTTCTCGAATATGGCGAGGGTCTCCTCTGGGATATCTCCTGTATCGTCCCAGTTGGGTAGGTGTACTCTCCGTTCATTGTTGTAGATGCTTGCGGTGCGGTTCACCCAGTTGATCTCGGGGTTGAATCGTTTTGGGAAGTCTCGCCCGAAGATCATGTCAAGCCCTTTGATGTTGGTGATGGGAAGTGCAGGTCTCCAGCGCAGTGGTCCGATTTGTAGGTGTAGCACTGCTTCGCCGTGTACTGGTAACTTGCTTCCGTCCACCATCGTTGCAGAGAATCCTGAAGGCTTGTACTCTTCCCGAAGTCGGTCGATTACTGCCTTGTTGCAGACGGTGTGTGATGCTCCGCTGTCCACGAGTGCTTGGAGGCGTCGTCCTTTGCAGATGACCTCGAGCACGAGGGGCAGGCGTTGCTCGGAGTACCCAAAGATACTCATTGATTGGGTCATAGGGTACATCCCAATATTCCGTACACACCTTTGTGTTACTATCTACTCCTGAGCTGGCAGCTGGCCGAGGCTGCTTGGAGGACGGCTCTTCTCCAGGGACCGGAGTTTCTTTGACGACTGTGCGCGTCATTGATGCCGAAGAACTGGATGCATCCATAGGAGGAGTTCGGGGTTTGTGCAACTTCTTGTAGACCCCCAGCTTCCTCTTGAGCTGCTTCAGCTCCACCGACGTCTTCCCTGGGGAACGGGTAGTCGTTGTGGGCTGGTGTCGGGAGAGGACGTTGACTTCGTGGAAAGGTCGGCTTCTTTCCACACTCCTTAATTTGGTCCCCAAGTTGTCCGGTACCGGTATAATCTCCACAGCTGTCTGCTTCTTTTGGAGTCCCTCCTGAAATTTCTCCAAGGCTCTAGCTCCTCGAAAATCATAAGTTTTCATTAAAGCATCTTTATAAGATAACTTTAACGAATTCTTATAATTTCTTGGGTCTTCAAGGAGTTTCCCTGTCTCGGCAGAGTCTTTTTTCGCGGAGTCGTATTTTTCCTCGGCGATTTTCCCTGGCGAGGACTGGTCGTGGGGTGGAGATTTTCCCCCATCATTTCCTCCTTCTCGCGTCGAATCAGCTTCGTCGAAGTTGATTTTTCCGGAATCTCGCGGCCGTTTTCGGATCTTTTTATTTTCGCCAGCTAGATCCGCAATCACTGGCGACTCCCGTTTTTTTACTTCTGATTGGCTGAAGGAATTCCGCCACTGTTGCGTGCCCGATCCTCTGCGCGTGCGGCTTTCATTTTGCTGCAGTCGAAAATTCGATGACCCGGCACCCCGCAAAAATCACACGTGTAGTTGGTGTTTTTCGGACGTGGCCGCCCCTCGAATCTGTCGACTTCCATCGGGTCGGCGAACGTGGGGTGAGCCGAGCGGTCGCCCTGTCGCGTACTGCCGACGTGCGTTCGTCGTGTTCCGGCGTTGACCATGTCGAAGCGCTCCGCTGCCGAAACGACGTCACTGTAGCTCGCGTAGTTTGACGCTGCCACTTGTCATTTGACTTCGGTCTTCAGCCCGGCGAGGTACGATTGTACTTTTTCCCCTTCGGTCAGGTCGGGAATGCGGTTATAAAATTCCTCCATCTGCTGCGTGTACTGCGCTACACTCCCGAACTGTCGGTGTCAATGAATTTTTTCCCGGGCAAGGAAACTGGAATTTATCGGCTCGAAGCGTTTCAGCAGGTCGGTGCGGAACTGCTGCCACGTGGCTTCACCGTGGATGAAGGTGCTGTTGCCGCCAATCCACTCGAGTGCCGGCCCTCGCATCAGTGTCGCCGCGAGTCGTACACGTTGTCCGTCCCAGACTGGCAAGCTCCATCCGACGGCTGCGAAGTAGATCTCCATCCCGGCGATCCATCTGCATGCGTCGGAGTTTCGATCGCTCGGATCGAACGGCTCAGGTGGGCGCGGTTTCGGAGCCTCGAAAAACTGTTGCGACTACTGCGTCGTCGCCGTTGTCGTCTCGTGCTACGCTCCGGCGAGTCGAGTTACTCGCTCGAACTGGTTTCGCCACGCTTCGCGATCCGCTCGCATTTCCTCCTGAAAGGTTGCAATGCGCGCGAAGAGCTGCTGGGTAACCTCGGCGTTGTCGAAGGTTGCCATCCTGTTCAAAACACGCACGGAGGGGGTAATTCGAAAATCGCGGAGCTGGTGCTTACCAGAATCGGCGTCAAATTGGTCGCCCCCGGCGGTTTTTCGAGGCAGGATCCCCGCTGCTCCTGCTTAGCTGAGCGCGGTCGAGTGAGAAAAGCTCTGATACCAAGTGTCACAGGATCGAATATGTCGAGGAAAGGTTGCACTATCGATCAGTACAAGGTGCTTTTATACTTCCAAAGTACATCAGGTGACCAGGTTTATCTTATCCTAAGGGAATAGACCCTTCTAGAAGATAGAATCACCCTGCGTATAGCCACGCGAGGCTATTGGCTTTAAGGGATTACGACAGGATTACGCTAGATATAGCGCACCAGTACATCCCAAGCCTGGTCGGTGATATAACTATAATAGCAGGATAACCAAAGGTTAATGGAAAATGGAGAATAGGAAACCAAATGAGATGAGATAAAGAGAAATGAACGAGGAAGGAAATAAGAAAGGGGACAAGTGCTGTAACGGGGTCGTACTCTCACAAAGTCGGCTTGACAGCTCGACACCTTGCTGCCAGCATGCCGGCTTGCCAGCCTGCCACCGCCAGCTCGCCAGCTTGCTCACTAGCTCGCCAGCTGGCCTTCAACACACCAAGCTCGCCACCTTACCATCTCGCCAGCATGCTAGCTCACCCGCCCAGCTCGCAAGCTCGCCCACTATCCAGCTCACCAGCCCCTTCCCTCACTAACTCGCTCGCCAACTCGCTCGCCACCTCGCCAGCTCACCGCCACCGCACCAGCTCACTGCCCGCAGTTGCCAGCTCGCCAGCACACCAGCTCGCCAGCTCGCTGGCTAGTTGCCGGCAGCGCCAGCTCGCTGCCAACTGTTTGCTCTCAGCCCGCCGCCAGCAAGCCGCCACTACCGCCTTATTGCCGCTCGCTACTGCTGCTACGAGCCTGCCACTAACCGCTGCTGCCGCCAGCCTACTGCCAACCGCCGCTGCTGCCATCCTGTCGCTAGCTGCCTCTGCTCCTGCTCGCTACCACCAGTCCGCCGCTCGACGCCAAAGCTGCCGGCCTGCCACTCGCTGCCCCTGCCGCCTGCCTGCCGCTAGCTGCCGCCGCCGCCAGCCTGCCGCTTGCCGCCTCCGCCACCAGCCTGCTGCTAGCCGCTTGCTACCACCGCCGCCAGCTTGCCGCTAGACACCACAACTGTTCGCCAGCTGCCAGCCAGCCACTCGCCGCCGGCCAGCCACCAGCATCTAGCCCGCTTCCAGACCGCTGCTCCGGCCACAGCCGCCTCAGCTGCTACCACCGTTCGTGCTCCTGCAGCCCCAAGAGCCTCCCACTAGTCTCCTCTTCGATTCTGGAGTTTCTCGCCGCCTCCCCTATCAGCATGACGACTTTGTCAGGGTCAGACCCTCGACTAGACGCCGATGGCTGGGCGGTCGACTTCGCTCTCTAGCTTCTCGCTCTCCGCCAACAGCAGGTGAACCAGCACGTGGACTGCGAGCTCCTAGAGGCCCACGTCACTTCACTCTCTCGCTGCTGGCTCCACGCTCTTGAGGTACACCATAGGGCTGCCTTCCCCGAGCCATAGCAGCAGCAAGCGCAGAAGCAGCAGTAGCCGTCGCAGCAGCAGCCGCAGCATCAGCAGCCACAGCAGCAGCAGTAGCAGCACCCACAGCAGCAGCAGTAACAGCAGCCACAGCAGCAGCAGCAGCAGCAGCGAAGACAGCCGCCACGGTGGGATCCTGGAGGTGTTGGGCATGGTGGAGGCCCTGGAGGTTGGGCCCGGGGCGGTCACTGCCGGGGCCCGCGTGTTTTCTCTGGAGGCCTGGGGGCTTGAGGACCTAGGGGTCTAGGTCCCAAAACCGGGGGGAAGCCAAGGAGCCTCTACTACATGTCCACTAGGCTCCTCCCCTGCCCCTACTTCGGCGGCCCTCTCCTTCACACTAGAATTTGGCGCATCCCACTACTTCTTTCTGAGACCGCACTGCTCTCACCCCGCTTCCAGCACTGGTACCACTCTCCGTAGCAGACTCCCCAACCATAGTACTCACACGCAACACCACCGCTCTACCCTATCGAGCTCTCCCCTCTGGCTCCCTCACATGTCTGCTCATTCCCACATTTTCTAGGAACTTGGTTGGTGAGGTCACACACTGGACCTAGGAGTCACCACCACTTCTCTTGGTCACCAGAGACACGCAGCTTGTACTGACATAGCCACGGGCACCCATCTAGCCACTTTTGACCGTGACCCACTGTCCAGTCTCTTCAAGTTGCACGCAAGATCCCTACCAGTTGCTACGTCCACTGAGAGTGCCGCGTTGGGCTCCTATCGGTCCCTCGTCCAACTGACCCTTCTGGCACCACCACTTAGGTCACCCTACGCTCATGCATCTCCGTCACATGTCACAGCACAGTCTAGCCACTGGTCTTCCGACATCGCTCCCGGCCCTGCCTGCGTCAGTAGCGCCCCTATGCACCTCTTCCGTCAAGGGTCGGCAACGCGCCGCCCCTCACTCCTTACTTTCTCCTACCACAACACCGCTATAGACTCTGCATAGGGACGTCTATGGCCCTGCCCTGGTCCATGGTCCTCGTAGGGAGCGTTTCTTCCTAGTCGTTGTGGACAACTCGACGCGCTTCACGATGGTGTTCCCGCTGGAGCGGAAGGCTGAAATGCCTGACACTCTCATCCCGTGACTGCTCCCCGCCCGCACGCAGCGCCGCATGCCCATGCTCCATCTGCACTCAGACCGTGGTGACGAGTTTGCTTCTAGCCATCTTGGAGTGTTCTGCCGTGCGGAGGGCATCGCCTAGACGTACACACTGCCAGACTCCCCGCATTAGAATGGCGTCGCTGAGCGATGCATCGGCCTGCTCATGGAGGTACTCGCACCTTCCTGGTCCATGCTGGTGCACCCCATTTTCTGTGGCCGTTCGCAGTCCGCTACGCAGCTCACGAGCTTAACTTGTGGCTGTGCTCATTACGCCCACAGGTTTCGCCAACCCACTTCTAGACCGGGTCCCCAGGAAACGCCTCTGCGTTCCACGTCTGGGGCAGCCTTGCTCACGTCCGCGCCACTGGCATGGACAAGCTCTCAGCCCGCACTCTCCCTTGTGTCTTCCTTGGGTTTCTGCCTGATGCCCCTGACTGGCTGTTCTACCCTCAAGTACACCACCGCTTCTACCATTCGCATGACGTTACATTCGATGAGACGGTTCCCTACTACACTCGCTTCCCTCACCATGGCTCTAGTATCCCTCCTTCTCTTCTCTTCCTTGCCCCCCCTACACCGTCTGCCGCACACCTCCCACCCCGTCCGTCTCCATCTAGTGTCTCATACGCCACCCCGTTACTCTCGGTTGGGCAGGTGGGGGAGTCTACTGACTTAGGGGTCCCTGCCGCTGGGGGTGCGCCTGCCGCCCTTGCGGCACCTTCCCCCCTAGCCCCGGTGCCCCAAGCACCTCAGCAGCCTTCCCCCTCGCCGCCGCAGCAGCAGCCGCACAAGCTCAGCGGCCGTAGCCGCAGCATCCTCAGCGGTCGCAGCTGCAGTAGCAGAAGGTGACAGTGGGCTCTTAGGGTGCTGGTTATGGGGGTGCTGACTCTGCGCGTGCAGGTTCTCAGGGTGGTGCGTCAGGGGGTGCTAGTCCTGGGGGTGCTGTCTCGGAGAGTACAGGTGGTAGCCGAGGTGGGAATGGAGGTCCCGAAGTGGACAGGGAGCCATAGCAGCAGTCTGCTCTCCATCATCTTGGCCTTTTCTTCAGTTCTCCTGCGCCTCCTCTCATGTCTCCCACAATTCACGGCCCAATTTTCCCTCCCCCAGACGCGTCTACGACTCGTTCTCCCCCGTGTTCTCCTTTGCCCCCCTCCATGACGACCTGTGGGTTTCTTGTCTCCCTGGTGGTCTGTTATAATCACAATAGGCTCAGATGTGCCTAAAATGAGAGAGAGTGCACAATCAGATTTCCGTGAGACGGCTTCAAATATTGATAGCGATCTGATCTAAGCTCCAAACGGTGATCTGTAACGTGGATCTGGAGCGCGTTGCTGTCGACGACGCAATGGCGGTTTGACTAGCAGGAGGTATAGCAGCCACTATAGTCTTAGAAGTACAAACTTAGCAAGAAGGATCGAGATTGAGATGGTTCCCAGCCTGTACATACCCCAAGAGCCGAGGTCCAGGTTGGTGGTACACCACCACAGAGTCCCCAACCACGAAGGGACTCGAAACAAACCCGACAAGGGGCTACACCAAGTGAAATGTAACACTATACGAAGTAGCATTACTATTTTCTCTATTTTAATATTTATCCAAGTCCCTTGGGCTTGAAATCTTGAGCTCTTGGTCTTGATTTTGCAAGATAAATTCTTCTTGAGTTGATGAGGGCTTGCTGCACATGCTAAACGACGAGTTGACATGCGAGTTGTAAAATCTCGCTAATGTCTTGACCAACACAAACCACATTGTGATACACCATTCAAGCACACACACAATAACTAGATAGCAATGACGCAGACTCACAAGTCATTCCATGTCATGCATGCACAGACACGAACAAGGACGACAAGCCGAGTGCAAGCCTTAGGGTTGCACCAACAAGGTCCTCCTGTTTCTCCTAGTGATGGTGTTCTCCACATGACCCTTCATTCTCACTCTCGTGTTCTGCCGGTCTCTGTCCTCCCATTGCCTCCCCCATCATCCTTACCTCCGTTCGTCGCTCCTCCCTCTGACGCTATACGCATTGCTCATCCTACCAGCACGCGACTGCTTTCCTATCTTGTTACTGGCCCTACCGCTCCTACTGCTAGCATCTATGCACTTGTTGATGCTATCACTGAATTTGCTGCTAACCAATGCCTTGACTACGCTGTCGCTCTGATCTCTGACCCTGCCCGTCCTCCGTCCGTCGGGGGTCCACCTGCCCTTGGCAGTGACGTACTAGAGGACAGGAAGTACGAGCTGGCATACCTTGCTGCCGTTGATGTTTTCTTACATACTCCAAAGGCCAGACTAGTAGTGCTGCCCTGGATAACTGTTTCTTGTTAGGCTCTGCCCCTACCCATGCTAGGGGGTGTGTTATTGTTCATATATTTTCGTGTTGGGAATATATGAACTATAGCCTTGCTAGGGTTCAGTTTATATAGGGTATAAACACTTAGATATAGGTTTCTGTTTTGCCTTGCCTAGCCAACTCATTCTCTTCTCACGATAATTATGTGCTCGTGATTGGTTTGAGCACATCGCGATGGATATCCACTGTCGTTGAATTTCTTTCTGTTTACGAGGTGGCTAGGGCAAAGTTGCCGAGAGTTGAGAGACGGGACTTGTTCGTGCAAATATTAGCACCATTGAATTCCTCATGTTGCATAGAAGCTTTATGTTCACTAAAAAGGTTTTCCCTTAATTTAACATCAGGGTGCAAAATGAAAAATACAACATAAAGCACCAAGTCACCTTTTTCACATATTAAGCATCACACTTGCGGTCTTATATTTGCGGGATTATGGCAATCATGGAGCATGGCAGCAAACGAGGACGCTCACTGGAAATTCTATCAAGTAATCCCATATATTACCAGAAGTATCACATGTAATCTGCAACTACACTGCATGCTGACTTACGTCGACCAGCAGGTGGCAGAGGGTTTTGGTCACACCAACCAACATCGCAATGCCGTTCCCATCCATGTGGCAAACTATTTTATGTGTATGAGTAGCGCCATGTTGTAGGGATGAGTTCGTGTGTAATGTGTGAGGTGCGTACATGCGCCATTCCAATATTGGTGTGGTTGAGTTTGGCGCGGTTTATGCCACTCCTTCGAGAGCCCGTTGACAATGTATCCCATCATCGCCTTTTCATTCTCCTTAGCTCCCATTGCGGCCAAGTCGTCGTTGTAGCTCTTGGCTCGATTGATGTACTCGATGACGGCTTCCTTCGGCTCCATGCTCAGCAGCAGCAGCTTCCTCCTCACTGCAGCAATGCTCATCTCCATTTGGCCGAGGTAGGCTGACTCCATGTATGCCCACGCCATTTGAGCCGGATTTTTCTCGCCTGAAAACTTATCCATGCCCACAGCAATTCCCTCAAAAGAAGAATGGATCAACTGAAAAAATGCTTGCTCACTCTTTTTCTGATATGCCGAATCCTCCTCTTGGTTGCTTGTAGTTGCTGCTCCTTTGGCCTTCTCACCCCGACGGTAGAATTGCCATAATCCTACCTCCTTCGCCCTCCTTATGAACTTTAAGCGCCACGTACTGTAATTGCTGCCATAAAAATTTGGGCTTCACTGAGCCCTATCGTCGGTTTTGCTACCAACGATCCATGCGCTAGGAATTCTAAAAGAGCCTTAACCTGGGGGTCTCCAATGCTCACAGTGGAGCCCGAACTAGCCTCTCCAGTATCGCCCGTCATTCTGGAGGCTTCATCCTACTCTTTAGAATGCTACACTGCCCTTGCACCCGGCTCCACTTAGCGCACTAAATAGAGTCGCGGAGAAAATTCGCCAGCACTCCGTTGCTAGTTCTGATACCAGTTCTAGGCGACTATCACCTCCGGCTCAGCGAAAAGTATTTGGAAATACTCTTGCAAATAGCCTCAAGGGCTATTTGCAAATAATCAGCGGGGAGAGCAGCGGGGAGAGCAAGGAGAGCAGCGAGGAGAGAAGAAGGGAGAGCAGAGGGGGGAGCAGAGGAGAGAGCAGAGGGGAGAGCGGAGGGGGGAGTAGAGGGGAGAGCAGAGGGGAGAGCAGAGGGGAGAGTAGAGGGGAGAGCAGCGGGGAGAGCAGTGCGGAGAGCAGCGCGGAGAGCACAAGGGAAAGCAAAGAGGTGAGCAGAGGGGAAAGCAGAGGGGAGAGCAGAGGGGAGAACAGAGGGGGAAGCAGAGGGGAGAGCAGAGGGGAGAGCAGAAAGGAGAGCAGAGGGGGGAGCAGAGAGGGGAGCAGAGGGAAGAGCAGCAGGGAGAGCAGCGGGGAGAGCAGAGGTTAGAGCAGAGGGGGGAGCAGAGGGGGGAACAGAGGGGGGAGCAGATGGGAGAGCAGAGGGGAGAGCAGAGGGGTGAGCAGAGGGGAGATCAGAGGGGGGATCAGAGGGGAGAGCAGCGGGGAGAGCAGTGAGGAGAGCAGCACGGAAAGCAGAGGGGAGAGCAAAGGGGTGATCGGAGGGGAGAGCAGAGGGGAGAGCAGAGGGGAGAGCAGAGGGGGGAGCAGAGGGGAGAGCAGAGGGGAGAGCAGCGGGGAGAGCAGAGGGGAGAGCAGAGGGGGGAGCAGAGGGGAGATCAGAGGCAGGAGAAGAGGGGAGAGCAGAGGGGAGAGCAGATGGAAGAGCAGAGGGGAGAGCAGAGGGGAGAGCAGTGGGGACAGCAGTCGGGGGAGCAGAGGGGAGAGCAGCGGGGAGAGCAGAGGGGGGAGCAAAGGGGAGAGCAGCAGGGAGAGCAGCGGTGAGAGCAGAGGGGGGAGCAGGGAGAAGCTTGACTGCACTGTGGGGGGCTGCTGGGGATGCCCAGCAGAAGATGGACGGAGTGAGGTGGGCATGAGTCCGGTGGGCATAAGCCAGGTGGGCATGAGCCAGGTGGGCATGAGCCAGGTGGGAAAGCTTCCGAGGCACATGAGTGAGGCAAATTCAGCATGCTGTTTTCCGCAGCCGCTGTTGCCGGCTTGCTCCCCTGTGGCTGGCGTGCTGCTGCTGCGTGCTCTACTGTGAAGCGAGGGTGGGACAAAGGTGATGGAGACATGTGTGCCGCTGCAATATTTAACAGCCTTTTCTTCAGCTCTCCTGCGCCTCCTCTCATGTCTCCCGCAATTCACGGCCCAATTTTCCCTTCCCCGGACGCGTCTACGACTCATTCTCCCCCGTGTTCTCCTTCACCCCCCTCCCTCCCCCCCCCCCTCCGTGACGACCTGTGGGTTTCTTGTCCCCCTGGTGGTCTGTTATAATCTCAGATGTGCCTAAAATAAGAGATAGAGTGCACAATCAGATTTCCGTCATACGGTTTCAAATATTGATAGCGATCTGATCTGAGCTTCAAATGGTGATCTGTAACTTGGATCTGGAGTGCGTTGCGTGCTAGAAGAGATCCAGACTAGACTCGTAAACAATTCCTGAAATGGTCAAATCGGAAAGTGGAAATTATGACGTGAATTGCAGCATTGTAGACGTTATCCATTAGCGTAGTTAACGAATCCTCATTGACGGAGTTGAATCGCGAACCTGATGGGACGCGTTTCTAAACCCACATCCAATGAAAGCTGGAAGCTAGCCGAAGGTGAAAGCTCGGTACAGAACTCTGCTTCGTATGATCTCGGAGGTTAGGAGGAGGTCTAGACTCTAGCCTGGTGAAACTTGGTTGAGTGCCATTCACGCACGCATCGCTTGGGGGGCGGAAATCCGAGCGTAGCAGGACGCAGTTGCGCGCAGCTGCATTCCATCAGCGCGGAAATCCCAAGACCAGCATTTTCAGCGTGAGATGCGCCAGACAGCTGAGCCCCAGCTGAGGAAAGCCCTTCCGCGTCTCATGAGGAGCATTTTTTGCCAGCGCGACAACAGGCGATGGAGTCACGGCGCTAGTGGGCTAGCAGGTAGTCCGAACACAGCTCAGAGGCATTCGCGTTCCACCGAATGCTTCCTACCAAGTATCAGCCATGCTTGAAATGCACCTTTGGAAACAGAGCACCAGTCCACTAGCAGCGGACCTTCCGTCTTCCAATCGAATGCTTCTTACCCGAAAAGCTTCTTGCCAAGTAAGCTGCTGCGAGCAAGAGACCCGAAAGCCCGCATGAGCGCGCAAGTGCAGCAGCGTCAATGATGGACGCAGCAATATTGGTGCTGCCACCGCCGCGAGTAGCGCAGAAAGCTTCCATCGCGAAGATGGAGTCGACGGCCAATGGCGTCCACCGCGCGAATGGCGCTGATGAAGTGTCGGTGGCGTCTAGGAACGTTCGGACAGCGCGGAGGAACGCGCAAGTGCGGCTCATCCAATGAGATGCACGAAGCACCGCCGCGAATACCGCACGCCGAACGGCTGGGAGCGCGTTAAAGCGCGAATGCCGGTGAAGGAAATGCGAGAGCCGGACTCGCAGCGCGCAGAGTCCGATGCTGGCTCCATGGCGCTATAAGAGAGGCCACATCGAGCCACCAGTCATTCGTTCAATCCGCAGCCCCAATCCTTCTCCTCACCCTCAGCCTAGCATTCGCCCGTCTCCCGTCATACCTCGTACCAACCGCTTACTAGACTATCATACCGTCCGCTGCAGGCCTCGCGCCGGTTACCCGCTCGCTCCCGCGGAAGTCCGAGAAGCGTCCGTCCACCGCGCGGCATTCCCAAGGTCGCTGGTGCGCCGTCGAGTGTGCAGCCCGTGCGCTGCAAGCTGCGCCATCCCGCCATCATGGCCCGATCTGCTGCGTCTCTGTCGCCGCCTCGCGCTCTCTGCGTCGCCTTCAAGCGCCTCGCCGCCATCCTCACCGGTGAGCGCACTGCCCTCACTGCCCTCACTGCCCTCACTGCCCGCACTGCCCTCACTGCCCGCACTGCCCGCACTGACCTCACTGCCCTCACTGCCCGCACTGCCCTCACTGTCCTCACTGCCCGCACTGCCCTCACTGCCCTCACTGCCCTCACTGCCCGCACTGCCCTCACTGACCGCACTGCTCGCACTGCCCTCACTGCCCGCACTACCCTCACTGCCCTCACTGCCCGCACTGCCCGCACTGCCCGCACTGCCCTCACTGCCGTCACTGCCCGCACTGCCCTCACTGCTCTCACTGCCCTCACTGCCCGCACTGCCCTCGCTGCCCTCACTGCCCGCACTGCCCTCACTGTCCTCACTGCCCTCAATGCCCTCACTGCCCGCACTGCCCTCACTGCCCGCTCTGCCCTCACTGCCCTCACTGCCCGCACTGCCCTCACTGCCCTCAATGCTCTCACTGCCCTCACTGCCCGCAGTGCCCTCAATGCTCTCACTGCCCTCACTGCCCGCACTGCCCGCACTGCCCTCACTGCCCTCACTGCCCTCACTGCCCGCACTGCCCTCACTGTCCTCACTGCCCTCACTGCCCTCACTGCCCTCACTGCCCGCACTGCCCGCACTGCCCTCACTGCCCTCACTGCCCTCACTGCCCGC
This sequence comes from Closterium sp. NIES-67, assembly GCA_027943415.1. Classification (NCBI taxonomy): domain Eukaryota; kingdom Viridiplantae; phylum Streptophyta; class Zygnematophyceae; order Desmidiales; family Closteriaceae; genus Closterium; species Closterium sp. NIES-67. The sequence goes on from BQMB01000050.1 coordinate 289,182, forward strand.
ACTGCCCTCACTGCCCTCACTGCCCGCACTGCCCTCACTGCCCTCACTGCCCGCACTGCCCTCACTGTCCTCACTGCCCGCACTGCCCTCACTGCCCTCACTGCCCTCACTGCCCGCACTGCCCTCACTGACCGCACTGCTCGCACTGCCCTCACTGCCCGCACTACCCTCAGTGCCCTCACTGCCCGCACTGCCCGCACTGCCCGCAGTGCCCTCACTGCCCTCACTGCTCTCACTGCCCGCACTGCCCGCACTGCCCTCACTGCGCTCACTGCCCTCACTGCCCGCACTGCCCTCGCTGCCCTCACTGCCCGCACTGCCCACACTGTCCTCACTGCCCTCACTGCCCTCACTGCCCTCACTGCCCTCACTGCCTGCTCTGCCCTCACTGCCGTCACTGCCCGCACTGCCCTCACTGCCCTCAATGCCCTCACTGCCCTCACTGCCCGCACTGCCCTCACTGCCCTCACTGCCCTCACTGCCCGCACTGCCCTCACTGTCCTCACTGCCCTCACTGCCCGCATTTCCCGCACTGCTCTCACTGCCCTCACTGCCGTCACTGCCCGCACTGCCCTCACTGCCCTCGCGCCATGGACTTGGGCTGTTCGCCATAGGATGCATGACTCGCACGGCCATGCATGATGGCAGCACGCAAACCCCTTTCGTGCACCTCACCCAAACTTACCCTTCCCTTGCGCCTCCCTCTGCTTTCCTGTCTTCTGGCTTCCCCCGCAGTGGTGCTCTCTCTCTCCTTGTGCGTCTCCCTCTGCTCCGCCGCGTCCGCCGGGCGTCGTTTGCTGCAGGAGGGGCTTGGCGGCACGACGACTGTAACGACGACCACCACCACGAGCACCAGCGTCAGCAACAGCACCACGTATGGTGCTGATGTCTCCGTTATAAGCACCGGCTCCACCTCCGCCACTGCCAGCGGGGGCAGCACCAGCAACGGGGGAGGCACCAGCAGCGGGGGGGGCACCAGCAGCGGGGGGAGCACCAGCAGCGTGGGCAGCACCAGCAGTGGGGGGAGCAGTGGGGAAGGCACCTCGGATGGGGGGAGCACCGACAGCAAGGGAGACACAAGCAGCGGAGGGAGCAGCGGCACTGTCAACCCCAATGCGCCCTTAAGATGTAAGCACTTGCACATGTACTTGCACATGCACATGCACTTGCGCTTTCACTTGGACTTCCTCGTTTATGGCTGACCTCCCGAGTACCGACAGACTTGTCTCCCACTACCGCGTGCTGCTGTCTCAAAGCCCAGGTCACGCTCAGCTGCCTGCTCTCGTGGGTGCTGCTGCCTTCACACGCGCCAAACCATCTCCGTGCTTTCTGACCTGCCCCTTGCAGACCGCGCTTCCTCCATGCCCCACACGAAAGCCAGTAACTCGACCGGCAAATTCTATGTCGATGTGAACATGTGAGTGCGCACACCGATCATTCCAGTTGCCCAGATGTCCTACATACATGTGTGGGGGCTTGTATCATATCCTATACGTTTTGGGTCTTCCAATGCTATACGTGTCCAACTGCACTGTGGGATGAACGTGTGGAGTCTAATCCATCTGCGTATGCCCGTCTGTTCTCGACCTGTGTGGATCCCCATGTGTGGCCGTCCCGCCCATCATCTCGCAGCACGGAGTCCAAGCAGACCACCAACTTCATCTTCTTTGTCTACAACGTGCCGCCCACTCCCAAGCCAACCTTCTCCAATCCCACCTACTACACCACCGATGGCAAGCTCTTGATTGAGTTCACCTGCGCGTTCAAAGCAATCGGCACACCTGGTTCCTACTACTGCGGGTTAGCCGGGGCGGCTGCTAAGGTGGCTGAGCCTTACAAGCCGATTGGCAAGGGCAAGAAGCTGGTAGACGCTGGCCTCTTCACGAATCCCGGAGGGTTCTACGCTTCGATCAAAGTGAATGGTGTGGAGCTGCGCGGGGGAATCACGGCGTCTGTTGCTAACCTGTGATTGGTTGGGGGATGCTGGACACCCCGTGCCTTGCCTTAGAGGCACTAGCTAGGCTTGGGGTCTGTTTAGCTGTTACCCTTTATCTAGTCCAGTGTGCTTAGCCGGTGTATTGGTATGGTTCTTACTGCTTCTGTGTGTTTCTTTGCTTTTTGTGCTCGACTTATATGGAAGCTTCAGTGTGCTTGCTTGGTATTGCTGTACTAAAAACCCTGTATATAACACCCTTTGGTGGATATAAAAGAAATGAGTGGTTGTTAAAGCACAGGCTAAAATAGCAGGGGGAGGTTTAAGAGCGGCGCTCTTGAATGTGGGCACACTAGAAAAAAATGGGGTGCTAGTGCGACACTGCCATAAGAATTTGGGGCAGCCGGGCAGATTCGCATATTCCTGCCTGCATCATTCGCATATGTTGACATGGCAGCACGGGCAGCATTCCCGGCACTGATGTCAGCAGAGATTTTTGCAGCATTATCAACAGTGCTGGCAGCTGGCATAGCCTCAGGCTTCAGCTGCCATTTCCAAGCCAGCCATGTGTGTCTCCGTGCCTGTCCTCAGGCCACCTCCCACGTGCACAGTCTGGCCACTCCAGATACTTCCCTCCCCGTGCGTGCCCCCCTATCCCCTTCTTTCCCCCCTCCCACTCTGATCCTGCCCCCCTGCAGTCTTCGGCCGCTAGCCCTACCCTAGAATGGCCTTCTCTGCTTCTGAAATGCTGTCGGCAAGCACTGCAGCTGCTGCCACAGCAGGGGCAGGAGGAACGCCAGGTGACGTGGTTGCAGCAGGGGAGAGGAGTCCAGAGGGGAGAGTGACACAGGCGCTGGGCGGGTGGAGAAGCGGGGTGTGGAGAAAGGGAGTGGTGTGCAGGTTCAGGGGTGTATGGAGGGTTGGCCGCGGGAGGGGAGGCGGCAGGGGAGAGAGATGTGATGACAGGGGGAGGAGGGACAGCAAGCAGCAGTGGTACTGCAGGCAGAAGGGAATGTGATGGAAGGCCGGTGGGGGGACGGCACTCTGGTGCCTGTTCTTGTGGCACTGTTGCCGGTGATATGTGTGCCGGCTGTCCCTCCCCTCCTGCTCCCTCGTTTTCTGAGCTGGTTCTCTCAGCAAACTCCTGCTCTTCCTCCCCGTGCCTCCCCTCGCTCTGCTCCTTACACTCGAGGCCCTCACTCACACCTTCCCCTCACTCCACTGACCTAGGCGGAAGGAGCGGAACAGGGGGGGGAGAAAAGGCGGGGAAGTAAAAAACCGGGTAATGGCGGGTTACGAGAATCTGCATGGGGCCGCGGTCTCCGCACCTGAGCAATGGGGTGAACAGAAGGGTTGAAGGGGAAGTGGTTGAGAGATGGGGAATAGGGATGGCAAAACTGGCAAGGGCATGGGAGCGAAGGTTGAGGGCATAAGTGAAAAGGGTAGAGGCGGGAAAAGGCTTGACAGGGAAGAGAGAAAGGGGAGGGAGGATGGAGGAAAGAATGGGAGAGGGGAGCAAGGTAGAGAAAGGAAGTCTTTCCATCGACGACAAGGGGACATGGCACAGGAGAGAATGGGGGAACAGCAGAGAGCAGGGGGACAGCAAGGGGACAGCGAGAGCAGGGGGACATCAAAGGGACAGCGAGAGCAGGGGGACAGCAGGGGGGCAGCGAGAGCAGGGGGACAGCAGGGGGGCAGCGAGATCAGGGGGACAGGAGGGGGGCAGCAGAAAGCAAGAAAGCAGGAAGAATGGAGGGGCAGGAGAGAGTCGAGGGACAAGTGAGTCAGGATCCGGTGAGAGTTCGGATAAAAGGGGCATGAGGGGTGGGGCTTGGGATGGCAAAAGAATGGCGAGGGAAATGTTTACGACTGGAGAGGGGGAGGGGGAATTGAGAGGGGGTGAGACTTTGAATGTGTATGGAATCAAGAGATTGGGGACGGGACATGATGCCTCAGATAACAAGCCGTACAAGCTTGATTCCAAAGATTAAACCCCTCTAACTGCCATGCACTTCCCCTCTCCCTGCCCTTTGTTCACCCTCTCCCTGGCCTTTGTTCCCCCTCTCCCTGCCCTTTGTTCCCCCACTCCCTGCCCTTTGTTCCCCCTCTCCCTGCCCTTTGTTCCTACTCCCCTTGCCCTTTGTACTTCCTTCCCTTGCCCTTTGTTCCCCCTCGCCCTGCCCTTTGTTTCCCCCTCTCCCTGCCCTTTGTTCCCCCTCTCCCCCCCCCTTCTTCCTCTCCCCCCGCCCTCCTTTGTTCTCTCCTTGCGCTCTCATCCGCCTCTCGTGGCCCTCCCTACCACCAATGCTCGTCCCCCCTCTCCCAGCCCTTTCATCCGCCTTCTGTCATCCGGTCCCACACCTCTCCTCACCCTCGGGTGCTCCTACCCTCTTTCTCTCCCCCTCTTCCATTCTCCCTCTCCTTGCCATCCCTTTCCCCCTCTCACCGCCATCCGTCCCCCCTCTCCTCGCCATCCTTCTCCCCCATTTCTCGCCCCGCGTTCCCCCTCTCCTCGCCATCCATCCCCCCTCTCTTCGCCATCCGTCCCCCCTCTCCTCGTCATCCGTCCCCCCTCTCCTCGCCTCCGTCCCCCCTCTCGTCGCCATCTGTCCCCCGTCTCCTTGCCATCCATTCCCTCTCTTCTTGCTTTCCGTTCCCCCTCACCTCGCCATTTGTTCCCCCTTTTCCCTGTGCTTTCCGTTTCCCCTCTACTCGCCATCTGTCCCCCTTCTCCTCTCTCTCCTCCCTCTCTCCTCGCCATCCGTTCCCCCTCTATGTGATTTCCCTTCCCCCTCTCGCCATCCATCCCCCTCTCCTCGGCATATGTCTTCCTCTCCTTGCCATCCGTTCCCCCTCTTGCCATCCGTCCCCCCTCTTCTTGCCACGTGTTCCCCCTCTCCTCGCTACGCGTTCCCCCGATCTCCTCGCTATCCGTTGCCGAATCCCCTCGCGGGAGTATTTCGTGGCCTGGCCCGTTTTATCTCAGGCTATATACCTCCTCTAGAGTCGCGGGGCTTAATGGCGGGTCTTACAGCAGTTTCGGTACGCAAACTTTGGCGGGCACTATGTCTTGTACGACGAACTTAGCTCGTCCCACTGTGTACGCCAGTATTAGGCTCGAGGTATCAATTTTTAAGTGATAAACAACCTTCCCCCCGGTAGTGGTGGGAGTTGGTCGTCGTTGGGCGGACGCCTTTTTTATTTTTGGCTTGTGCCGTGGCAGCTATGGCTTCCTAAGCTTGAGATAATCTCCTCCTTTGAATTGTGAAGCAGCTTGTGACCATGTGCCCATGTGTTATGTAAAATGCAATTTGAATTTGAGTGTTCTTAGGCATATACGAAAAGGGTGACCTTCTATTGGAGCTGTGGGTGGGAGGCAGGGCATGCGAACGTGTCTAATTCAGCATCAGCACGGCTGTTTGTGGCCAATCCCTGTTGGCCGCAGCTGCCAACAGCATTAGAAATGCTGCCAGCGGCTGCCAGCGCTGGATGAGCACAGCTAGGTCCACAGGATGTTGCCGGCGCACCAGACGAGAGGGAATCTGTTCTGTCAAGTTTCCCTCTCGAACCTTGTCGACTAGACCATTGCATGCCAGCATGCGATGGTCTCTTCGGGTTGTGAAGGACCATGCGCGCTCTGGGCTGGGGTTCCAAGCACGTTTCTTCTTCATCCCTTTCTTGCCACAGCGTCATTCTTCATTTTCTCTCTTGTTTCTCAACTCTAAAGCCCACACGATGCCTGGGCTCTCTAACAAAGCCTCGGGCTAGTCTGTCAACACACAAACACCCTTTCAGGTGCTGCCATGGCAGCACATATAGTTAGCGGCCTCTCTGTATTGCGGACCCATCGTCCTCCCCACGATAATCAATTCCTACTCCGTCCGTTCCCCTCGATTCCTCCAGCACCACCTGCACCACCTGCTCCTCCCGCTCCTCCTGCACCTCCTGCACTTGCACCGACGGCTCCTCCCAAGCCTCCTCCTTCTTCCTCCCCACTTCCCAATTGTCCGCGTGAGTGGAACAATGCGTGGCAGGACGATGAGGAGGAGGATCTGTACTGGGAGGAGGCTGCCGACGGAGAGCCTGAGCCTCCGCCGACACTTCCTTGCATCGATGTCCAGTCCTTCCCTCAGCCTAGGAATCTTCCTAACATGCCTCGCGTTAACCGTGATGCTGCACCTCTCTCCCCTTGAAACTGCAAGGCCAGGAGCTAGAGAGTCGCGTCCATGGCTGATAAGAAACTCTACTGGTCGAGCAAGCTTGACGCCGATCTTGAGCTCACCAACAGCAAGCTCGCGAGGATGGCGGAGGTCCAGCCTTGTCAGATCCGGGAGTGGGAGAAGTATAAGGCCAGAATGGCAGTGGCGGCAGAATGCAGGCGCCGTCTCATCGGCTCTAGACACAAGGCCAAGTTTCTTGACATGGAGAAAGAGCTCTACAAGCGCTTCCTTACCCATCGTGCGTGCGGCTCGGTGGTCTCCATCAACTGCCTGCAGAAATGGAGTCGGAAGTACATTCGGAAGCGCCACCCCGGAGTCGACTATCGGGCGCCGTCGTGCTGGACCTTCCGCTTCAGCACGTTCTGGGGTTTGACGAGGCACGTCAAAACCAAGATGGGAGAATGCCTCACCAGCGGTACGTTCCCCCCTACTTCAATCGATTTGTCTGCTGTCTTTCAGTATGTATCCACGCCTATTGATTCATCTCATGCGTACTAACTGCGGTTTCTTACTGCATTTGCAGATTGCGACGCGGAAGTAGAGAAGTTTTGGGAGGGCGTCCATATCCGTTACAATCGAATCTTAAAAACTTGAATATGCAATAGTGGATCGTGTATTAACCAAAGAAACAAGGGGGGGGGGGGGGGGGGGGGGAAGGGGGGGGAGAGGTTTTGTAAAATTCAGTATCAGAAAAGCGTGTTCTCTAAATAATGCACCCTATCACAAGCTCTACCCCGCATAAACCACACGTCGAGTGACTATTTCGGCGGGTCTTATGTAGGGGGGATTACAGTAATATAAAACCAAGATTGCCCACTTTCATCCAACACCACCATCATTTAGTGCACAGCCATTATGGAGTGCAGGCGGTTGGGTAGCAGGAGAGAGAGGGGAAGATGGGAGAGGGGGGGAATGAGGGGGGAGGCAAGGAGCTGCTGCATGGCGGAACATGGCACATGTGTTACTATGGTACCGGGGGATAGTGCATGTCTGTAGCATACAGCTTGCTGCATGTGCAACAACCTAACAAGTGGTTCCAAAAACCAAAGGAACCTGTAGGGGGTGGTTGTGGTGGTGCATAGGGGGGTTTAGGCATACAGTTCGTTGTAGCTTCTTGACCTATTACAACGTATAGATTTTTTTCAGGAATTAGAAAAGCATTGTCTAGACTATATGCTTGGTTTTGCCAAGTGTGCATTATGAGGTACAAGGCGCAAGAGCCTAGGGTTGTATTGTCGAGGGAAACCAACACAAAAGCAGGAGGGAGGGGTTGGCCATAGGTACTGGGAGAGGGTTGGTTGAAGGGAAGCATAAGGTGGAAGATGCAAGGGCACCTCAATAGTAGCAGCTGAAGCCCAAACTCAACCCCAACCCAAAATGAAACCCAGCCAAAATTGACCACCAGACCAAGCTGAAACCCAGCCTAAACTGATACCCAACCCAAACTGAAACTCAACCCAAATTCAAACAGCGAACACACCTTAACAGCAGCAGCAGCAGGGCGCACATGTTGCCGCCCCACAGGCGAACCAAATCCCCTGCAGGGTCCACACGTAGTGAGCAGTGGGTGGCAAACACAACGCACGGGCCGTGGAGAGGCAGTCTCCCCATTAGAAGGTTGGGCGAGAGGAGGGTATGAGGAGATACAGGAGGAACAAAAGGAGGAGAGCAATGTTGGCAGCACCACAGGAGGTCAATTGTGAACGGCCAATGGTCAACTGAAAATAGGTCAGCCGACAATGGTTAGTGGTCATTGGTCAAGGTGTCAATGGTCCATGGTCAATGGCCAATGCTCAGCGGTCAACGATCAACGGTTAACGATCAAACATCAATGGTCGGGCCACATATACAATAAAACACAATTGGTTGGGTGAAAGAGAGGGTCGTAACCCCTTGGACATAAAACCCCCCTCGAATTGTGAACCAAGTGGTGTTATATCTAGGGTGTATGTAAACATACAGCATCCACAACAATACACCCAATCCTTTTTACGTATTTTACATAGCAACCCCCACACTTGTCTTTACCGTTTTCATCCGGCAAAGTTGCCAGTAAATAGCGCTTTTACGACTAGAATCGCCACATGTTTGCGCATTTTCAACCACAAGGTGCCCAAAAGCAGACAGTGAGCATAAGATCTCGTTCTGAAGCTTGCCCATCCCCAACTTTGCCCATCCAACTCGGTTTTGGGCAACTAGGTGGGCAAACTTGGTGGGGAAACTTCGTAGGACCCAACTTTGCCCATCCGACATCAACCTTTATGCGATTGTTTGTGCCAGCTGCAGTGATGACGTCAGTGACGACAGCTACAGTGATGACGTCAGTGATGCCAGCTGCAGTGATGACATCAGCGACGCCAATTGCAGTGATGACATCAGTAATGCCAGCTGCAGTGATGACGTCAGTGACCCCACCTGCAGTGATACCGTCAGTGATGTCAGCTGCAGTGATGACATCAGTGACGCCAGCTGCAGTGATGACGTCAGTGACACCAGCTGCATTGATGACGTCTGTGACGCCAGCTGCCATGGTGATGTCAATGACGCCAGCTGCCGCGATGTCCTCAACGAAGTCGGCTGCAATGCTTACGTCAGTAACGCCAACGTAGTAATGCCATCAGCGACGCCAACTGCTGTAATGACGTCAGCGACGCCAACTGCAGTGATGACGTCAGTAACACCAGCTGCAGTGATGACGTCAATGACGCTAGCTGCAATGATAAGGTCAGTGATGCCTACTGCAGTGAAGACGTTAGTGATGTTAGCTGCAGTGATGACATCAGTGACGCCAACTGCAGTGGTGACGTCTGTGACGCCAGCTGCAAAGATGACGACATTGGCGCCAGCTGCAATGATGACGCCAGTGACGCCAGCTGTAGTGATGACATGTGCGATGCCAGATGCAGTGATGATGTTAGTGACGCCAGCTGCAGTGATGACGTCCATAACGCCAGCTGCAGCGATGACGTCAGTGACGCCAGCTGCACTAATGATACCAGCGACGCCAGCTACAGTGCTGACGTTAGTGACGCCTGCTGCAGTGATGACGTCAGTGATGCCAGCTGCAGTGATGTCCTCAACAAACTAAGCTGCAATGCTGATGTCAGTGATGCCAGCTGCAGTGATAACGTCAGCGAAGCCAACTGCAGTGATGATGTCACTAACCCCAGCTGCAGTGATGACGTCAATAACACAGCTGCAGTGATAATGTCAGTGACACCAGCTGCACAGATGACATTAGTAATGTCAGCTGCAGTGATGACATCAGTAACGCCAGCTGCAGTGTCAACGTCAGTGAAGCCAGCTGCGGTGATGGCGTCAGTGATGCCTGCTGCAGTGGTGACGCCAGTGACGCCAGCTGCACTGATGTCCTCAACGAAGTCAGCTGCAATCTGACGTAAGTGACGCCTGCAGCTGTGATGACGTCAGAAACGTCAGCTGCAGTGATGACGTCAATGACGCCCGCTCCAGTGATAATGTCAGTGGTGCCAGCTGCAGTAATGACGTCGCTAATGTCAGCTGCAGTGATGACATCAGTATCGCCAGTTGCAGTGATGACGTCAATGACGCCCGCTGCAGTGATGACGTGAGTAACGCCAGCTGCAGTGGTGACGTCAGTGATGCCAGCCGCTGTGATGATATCAATGACGCTAGCTGCAGTGATGTCCTCAACGAAGTCAGCTGCAATGCTTACGTTAGTGATGCCAATGCAGTGATGACGTCAGTAATGCGAGCTGCAATGATGACGTCAATGACGCCAGCTGCAGTGATAACGTCAGTGATGTCAGCTGCAGTGATAACATCACTGACCCCAGGTGCAGTGTTGACGTCAGTGACGCCAGCTTCAGTGATGACGTTAATGACGCCAGCTGCAGTGATGTCCTTAACGAAGTCAGCTGCAATGCAAATGTCAGTTACGCCAGCTGGAATGATGACGTTTGCGACGCCAACTGCAGTCATGATATTAGTAACGCAAGCTGCATTGATGACGTCAATGATCCCAGCTGCAATGATAACGTCAGTGACGCCAACTGCAGTGATGAAGTGAGTGATGTTAGCTGCAGTGATTACATCCGCGACGCCAACTGTAGTGAGGACGTCAGCGACGCCAACTACAGTGACGACGTCAGTAACGCCAGCTGCAGTGATGACGTCAATGACGCCAGCTGGAGTGATAACGTCAGTGACGCCAGCTGCAATGATGACGTTAGAGATGCTAGCTGCAGTGATGATGTCAATGACGCCAGCTGCAATGATGTCCTCAACAAAGTCAGCTGCAATGCTGACGTCAGTGAGACCTACGCTGTGATAACGTCAGCGACGCCAACTGTAATGATCACGTCAGTAACTCCAGCTGCAGTGATGACGTCAAAAGAGCCAGCTGCAGTGATAACGTCACTAACGCCAGCCGCAGTGATGACGTCAGTGATGTCAGCTGCAGTGATGATATCAGTGACGCCAGCAGCAGTGATGACGTCAGTGACGCCAGCTGCAGTGGTGGTGTCAGTGACGCCAGCTTCAAAGATGACAACATTGGCGCCAGCTACAATGATAACGCCACTTATGCGAGCTGCAGTGATGACGTGTGCGATGCTAGCTGCAGTGATAACGTTAGTGACGCCAGCTGCAATGATGAGGTCAATGACGCCAGCTGCAGCGATGACGTTAGTGATGTCAGCTGCAGTAATGATGTGAGTGACGCCAGCTACAGTGATGGTGTTAGTGACGTCAGCTGCAGTAATAACGTCAGTGACGCCAGCTGCAGTGATATCCTCAACGAACTAAGCTGCAATGCTGACGTCTGTGACGCCAGCTGCACTAATGACGTCAGCGAAGCCAACTGCAGTGATGACGTCAGTAACCGTAGCTGCAGTGATGATGTCATTGACGCCAGCTGTAGTGATAATGTCAGTGACACCAGCTGCAGTGATGACGTGAGTAATGTCAGCTGCAATAATGACGTCAGCAACGCCAACTGCAGTGATAACGTCAGACACGCCAGCTGTAGTGATAATGTTAGTGACACTAGCTACAATAATGTCGTCAGTGAAGTCGGCTGCAGTGATGACATTAGTGACGCCAGCTGCAGTGATGACGTCAGTAACGCAAGCTACAGTGGTGACGTCAGTGACGCCAGCTGCAGTGATGTCCTCAACGAACTTAGCTGCAATGCTGGCGTCTCTGATGCCAGCTGCACTAATGACGTCAGCGAAGCCAACTTCAGTGATAACGTCAGTAACCGTAGCTGCAGTGATGATGTCAATGACGCCAGCTGTAGTGATAATGTCAGTGACACCAGCTGCAGTGATGACGTGAGTAATGTCAGCTGCAATGATGATGTCAGCAACGCCAACTGCAGTGATAACGTCAGACACGCCAGCTGTAGTGATCACGTCAATGACGCCCGCTGCAGTGATAATGTTAGTGACACTAGCTACAATAATGTCGTCAGTGAAGTCGGCTGCAGTGATGACCTTAGTGACGCCAGCTGCAGTGATGACGTCAGTAACGCAAGCTACAGTGGTGACGTCAGTGACGCCAGCTGCAGTGATGTCCTCAACGAACTTAGCTGCAATGCTGGCGTCTCTGATGCCAGCTGCACTAATGACGTCAGCGAAGCCAACTTCAGTGATAACGTCAGTAACCGTAGCTGCAGTGATGATGTCAATGACGCCAGCTGTAGTGATAATGTCAGTGACACCAGCTGCAGTGATGACGTGAGTAATGTCAGCTGCAGTGATGACGTCAGTGACGCCAGCTGCAGTGATAACGTCAGACACGCCAGCTGCAGTGATCACGTCAATGACGCCCGCTACAGTGACAATGTCAATAACTCCAGCTGCAACAATGACGTCAGTGAAGTCGGCTGCAGTGATGACATTAGTGACGCCAGCTGTAATGATGACGAACGCTAGCTGCAGTGATGACGTTAGTAACGCAAGATACAGTAGTGACGTCATTGACGCCAGCCGCAGTGATGACATCAATGACGCCAGCTGCAGTGATGTCCTCAACCAAGTCAGTTGCTATGCTGATGTCAGTGTCGCCAATGCAGTAATGACGTCAGCGACGCCATCTGCAGTGATGACGTCAGTAACACCAGCTGCAGTGATGACGTCAATAACCCCCATCTTCAGTGATAACGTGAGTGACGCCAGCTGAAGTGATGACGTCAATGATGCCAGCTGCATTGATGTCCTCAAGGAAGACAGCTGCAGTGATAATGTCAGTGATGCCAACTGCAGTGTTGACGTCAGTAACGCCTGTTGCAAAGATGACGTCAATAACGCCAGCTGCAGTGATGACGTCAGTAACGCCAGCTGCAGTGATGACATCAGTGATTTCAGCTGTAGTGATGACATCAGTGACGTCAGCTGCAGTGATGACGCAATGACGCCAGCTAAGTGATATCCTCAACGAAGTCAGCTGCAATGCTGATATCAGCAACGCCAACGCAGTGATGACGTTAATAACGCCAGGTGTAGTGATGACGTCAATGACGCCAGGTGCAGTGATAACGTAAGTGATGCCAGCTGCAGTGATGACATCAGTTTTGTCAGCTGCAGTGGTGACGTCAGTGACGCCAGCTGCAGTGATAATGTCAATGACGCCATCTACAGTGATGTCCTCAACGAAGTCAGCTGCAATGCTGATGTCAGTGACGCATACACAGTGATGACGTCAGCGATGCCAACTGCAGCGATGACGTTAGTAACTCCAGCTGCAATGATGACGTCAATAGTGCCAGCTGCAGTGATAACGTCAGTGACGCCAGCTGCAGTGGTGACTCCAACTATGAGGAATGGAGCGGGCGGATGAGGAGTGCCTTCAAACGCTACAAGCTACTGAAGATTGCTGTTGGGGAGGAGAAGATGCCGGAAGAAGGCGAAGCACGTGAACGGTGGATTGAGAAAAGCACGGTGCTTTTCGACCTCATCCTTCAATCTGTCAACAAGGAGATGTTCGAGCACATCAAGGATCTTGTGGAAGCGGATGATTCGGGTCCAAGGGCGTGGAAACTACTACGCGATGTGATTCAGCCCAACACTCTCCCGATGATGATCGTGCTCGAGTAGGAACTTGCTGCCATCTCCATGTGACCAGGGGACGATGTGAAGCTGGTCCTTGACAAGATCAAGGACACCTATGCAAGGATGGCAGCCGCGGGCAGCAGTGTATCTCAGCTGCAGTAGTGCACCAAGATCATCTCGGTGTTGGACAACTCTTGGGACAACCTCATCCCCACCCTCAACTCTCAGCAAGATCAATGGACACCTGAGTGGCTAAGGCAGCAGATTCTGCAGGAGGACTTCCGCAGACGCCATGTGGGAGGTGGTGCTTCCACTAAGATTGCTGAGGGGTATGGAGCTGTAGGGCGCGGCAGAGGAAGAGGGGGTTGGAGAGGCCGATGCCGTGGGAGGAGCTTTGGCAGAGGTAGAGGCTGAGGTGACTATAATGAGGGGCATGGGAGCTCTAGTGGCAAAGGGAGTGCCAGAATGGAGGGCACCTGCTGGTACTGCAAGAAGGTCCGGCATCCTTGGTTTAAGTGCTTCAGCAGGCCGGAGGGATGGGCACCTCCAGGCATGAAGCCGCCAAGTGGTGAACGCGCACAAGGTGGCGCTGTGCAAGGCTCAGGTGCACAAGGTGAAGGTGCACAAGGTAATACCTATCCTGGGATGTTTCTCATGGTTGAGGATGTGCATGGGCATGAGGGTGATGTGGGATCTGTGGGAAAGGTTGTGATGCACCCTCTCACGCACTGGGTGATTGATTCAGGTTGCACCAGTCACATGACCCCACTGGCAGATTTGCTTGATGAGGTAAAACCCCCTACGAAGATTAAGTATGTGGCAGCAGCGTCAGGTGCTTTGTTCCCTGTCATTGGTGTTGGGAATGCCAAGGTTAAGGGAGCTAATGGGGAGCTTGTGGGGCTTGGGAATGTTTTGCTGGTTGAAGGTCTGTCTGCTAACCTTCTCTCTGTGCGGCGACTACAGAAGAGCAAGGCCGAAGTGACCTTTGGACCAACCATCTGCCGTGCTAAGCTTGGGAAGAAGGTGCTGTGGAGTCTAAAAGAGGAGACCCGCTGCATCAAGGACCTATGGCAGCTGCCCATCATCCCTTGGAATGGGAAGACTCCAACAGCAACAACGGCAGCAGCGGCAAAGGCAACAGCAGGAGGAGATGCAACTGCACCAACTCATGGGGTCCTGGAAGTGGTTAAGAAAGTGCAGCGGCAGCAGACACATGGTGAGGTGCTTGCTGGTGTGGATGCAGTGCGGCATGGGCTAAGGCTTCATCAAGGAGTGGTGAGGCCGATTGGGAGACATGGCATGAAAGGCTGTGTCATGTGAACTTCCCTATGCTGCAGAAGTTGGTAAAGAATGGGAGCCTGAAAGGCTTGGACGTCAAGGGGGGAGTGAAGGAGATTGGGAGCTGCCCTACATGCTTGGAGACCAAGTTCTCCAAGTTCCCCTTCAACAGCACTACATGACCAGCCAAGACTCCACTTGCACTTGTGCACATGGATGTGGTGGAGCCCACAAGAGCCCCTTCCCTCTCAGGCAGCCGCTATTTCTTGACAATTGTGGATGACCACACTCGAGCAGTGTGGGTTTACCCTTTGAAGAGCAAGGGGGAGGTGGCTGCGACTGTCCTTAAGGAGTGGATGCCTAGAGCTCAGAGGGAATGCAGACGTAAGGTGAAGGTGATCCGCTGTGAGAATGGTGGGGAGTTCATTGGAGCTGATTTTGAGGGGGAGTTGAAGAGGAAGGGGATCCAGCATCAACTGACAGTGCCCTACAACTCGCAGCAGAATGGCGTGGCTGAGAGGTTCAACAGGACCCTGCAGGAGGGGGCACGCACTCTCCTTGGGCGTGCAGGGCTGCGTGATCCGTTTTGGGTGTCTGCACTGAGGCAGGTCGCCCTTGTGAAGAACAGGGTGTTGGCTACAGTTGGGGATAAGGAGTGGATCCCATATACCAAGTGGTATCGGAGTGCTCCAGCTGTGAACATGCTGAGGGCATTTGGGTGCATGGTGGTATTTCATGTGCCCAAGGAGAAAAAGGGGAAGCTGGAGGCTTCTGGAAGATGGGGTGTGCACTTGGGGATTGCCAAGGATCACAAGGGGTGGCTGCTATGGGACTTGACCACCCAGAAGCTGACAGTGTCAAGGGATGTGAAGTTTCTCGAGTCCCTGTACTACAAGGAATGGAAGCAACAGCAACAGAAGCTTCCATCTACACCGCTAATTGTGGAGGCAGATGAGGTGCAGCGGCCTTCAAGACAGATGGAGGTTGCAGTGTTTGAGGAGGAGATGTCTGGGGCGACTGAGGAAGGGGGAGCAGCTGAGGTGGAGCAGCAGCAGCAGCAGTATGAGTCTCCACCTCGAGTTCCACACCCGCCTGAGCGTCATATGAGGGATGTGCGCCCTCCTTTAAGGCTGACCTATGGGGGAAGGGGCAAGCCGAATGTGGAGCAGGCTGGGAGTGTGGTTGAGCAGATTGAGGAAGATGAGATCGCTCACTACTACTGGGCATCAATCCTTGAGCCCAAGTCTCGAGAAGAGGCCTTGAAGCTGGGAGGTGGTGCTGTGAGCTGGCGCAGCAAGAAGCAGAATGAAGAGGGATTGTCCTCATCTGAGACTAAGTACATGGTCTTACATCATGGGGCCTAGGAATTGGTATGGCTGAGGCGGTTGTTGGAGGAGTTGGGAGTTGGTCAGAAGGAACCGATAGTTGTGTTATGTGATAATGAGTCTGCAGTGAAGCTAGCCAAGAATGCTTGTCTGCATGGGCTGACAAAACACATAAGGCCTAAGTGGCATTGGATGAGGAGACTCCTTGATAAGGAGATGCGACTGGAGATAGTAAAGACCCATCAACGGGCAGCTGATATTTTCACTACGCGTCTAGCGGAGGCGGATCATTGGAAGGGCATGAAGCTTGTTGGGATGAGTGTGCATTGAGTATGCATGCTTGAGATGTGGTATGGTAGATGATGGCTGGGAGCCAGAGGGGGAGATTATTGTTTGATGTCATCATATGCCATCACATTTTGTCTGCCTCCCATCCCTTGTTTCAATTCGCATGTATGGTTTGACTGTGTGTGAAAGAATTTGTGTGGTGTGTGTTCTGGAGTTTGGGAATGTGTTCTGTGCTAGTTTTTGTTTGATCATGTATTTAAGATGATAGATCTTGAGAATATCTTTCTGACCCAACAAGAATCGCTTCAATCAGAGCAAGAACGCGAAAGCTATGAAGATTCAAAGTTCATGAGCTTGCGTTACAATTGTGGTGGTTACAAAGTGAAGTTGTGGGGTGACTCTATATGGAGTTGGGACCTTTGGGGTTGGGGAAATTCGTCACTCTACTGTAGCAGCTGCAAAATTGGTTGGGAACAACCAAGCTAGGTTGGCAAGGGTGGCCAACTTGGATGGATTGGTTGGGAAGGGACAAATGTCAAAGTTGGGGTTCCGATAGGGAGGGAATTTTTGTGCTTATAGCGTTTCCTTGGTTGGGGACTCCCAGCTTGGTTAGGGTTCCCAGTTGCTCAGCTTGCTATCAGTCAGTCACGCCCTCCCCCTCTCCGAGCATCTCCGCTTTTAGACGGTAGAGTCTGCGCAGCACTACTTAGATGCTGTCATTGCGTGCTATTCTATTCCTTCTTCTGCCTCTGCGAGCTGTCTCCTGCTCCCCCTGCTCTTTCGTGATGTTGCCTCCTTCCCCACTATCGTTGATCTTGCCACTCACCTGCGCGCGCTTGAGACTAGCTATCACGCTGCTAGCACTGAGGCCCAGCTCACTGTACTGCCTCCCCTCCTTGGCGCTACCCTGTACTTTCTTGCCATGCACCTTCTTGACCGCCTAGCCACTGCTCACAACCACTTCCTTGTTCTCCACCCAGCTAACCTCACCCTTACCGAGTTCGTCACCACCCTATCCGAGATAGAGACCCTCCAGCGCACTATCGCGCAGTTTAATGGTACTGCAGCGGTCCCTATCTTAGTGGGCTGTGCCCCCTCCTAGTGCACTTACTGTGACATTTCTGCCGCTGTCGCTGAGATAGCCTCTGCTGCCGAAACCGCCGCCGCGGCCTCAGCACAGCCTCGTCTGGGTAGGGGGAGGCGTGGCGAAGGAAGGGGCGGCAGGGGTGGCAGCAGCGGCAGAGGAGGCGCGGGTGCCGGTGGTGCAAAAGAGGGGATCGGAGCTTATGACTTGACGCAGCAGTACGAGAAGCAGCAGCTGCAGTCGCAGCAGCGGCAGCAGCAGCAGTCGTAGCAGCAGCAGCCGTGGGGACTTCCGCAGTCATGGTGGCTTGATGTTTTTGGTGGTGGTTGTCGCTGTGGCGGTGCGCGCCGCTCGGTGTCAGGTGGTGTAGGTGTGTCCACTGTGTGTCGTCTAGGCTCTCCTGCTATGACAGACGTAGGATCCTTAGCTTTGTTTAGCCTAGTCTCCACGCTGGCGCCCCTGCCGACTGCTGCTACCACCGCTTTCTCCTTTACGCTCAACTCTGGTGGGTCTACCTGTTTCTTTTGCGACCACACTATGCTCACGCTACTTGCCGCCCCTGCCACTGTAATACTTGCTGACCCCTCTTCAGGTCCGGTAGTTGCACGTAGCTTCACCACCCTTCCCTGTCCGGCGGTTCCCTCGGGCTCCCTTACAGGCTTGCACATTCCCTCGTTCTCCAGGAACCTAGTTGGTGTCGGTTGTCTTCAGGACCTCGGCGTCACCACTACGTTCCTTGGACATGAGCGGTATGCAGTCTGTAACGAGGCCGCCACTGGTGCCCCCCCTCACCACGTTCCCTCGGGACCTGTAGTCTAGCCGGTTCATGCTCGACACTGTATCCCCCCCGGTGGGAGCGTCCCCCAAGGTGGCCGTGCCTACTCAGGTCGCTGCACCACCACCTAGGTCACTCCGCACTCCCGTGTCTACATCACATGTCCCAGCATGGTCTTGTCTTAGGTCTCCCTATGTCGCTCCCTGCCCTCCCTCCCTTGGCCGTGCCTTTGTGGACACCCTGTGTCGAGGGCCGACTGCGCCGTGCTCCTCACTCCTCCTCGTTTCCCCTCACCACTGCGCCACTCCAGACCCTGCACTTGGACACTTGAGGCCCAGCCCCCGTCCTGGGGCCACGTCGTGAGCGTTACTTTCTGGTGCTCGTCAATGACTACACGCGCTACACCACAGTGTTTCCCTTTGAGCGGAAGGTCGACGTGCCTGACGTTCTCATCTCGTGGCTCGTAGCTGCGCGAGTCCACCGCGCCCTGCCCGTGCTTCGTCTCCACTCCGACCGTGGCTGTGAGTTCGCCTCTGGTCGGCATGGCCATTTCTGTCGTGTGGAGGGCATCACCCACTTGTACACCCTGCCGGACTCCCCGCTGCAGAATGGGGTCGCTCAGTGACGCATCGGTTTGATTATGGAGGTGTCTCGTACCTCCATGATCCATGCTCGTGCACCGCATTTTCTGTGGCCGTTCGCTACGCCGCTCACCAGCTTAACCTATGGCCACACTCCCAGCGGCCGCAGGTTTCACCGATCCTCCTCTGGTCCGCGTCCTCCGGTGACGCGTTTGCGTTCCACGTCTGGGGCTGCCTCGCTCAGGTTCGCGCTTTGGGCGCAGACAAGCTTACTGCCTGCACAGTTCCTTGTGTCTTCCTTAGCTTCCCCCTTGATGTGTCTCAATGGCAATTTTACCACCCACCGTCTCACCACTTCTTTCACTCGCGTGACGTCACCTTTGACGAGTCTATCCCCTTCTACGCTCGCTTCCCCCACCGAGGTCTCCTAGTCACCCCACCCTTGTTCCTTGTCCCCACTCCCCCGGTAGCCCCCGCTCCCCGTCCTGCCCCGTCTGGTGTGTCTCACATTACTCCCCTTCCCTCGGTTGCCCCGGCGGAGGAGTCCGTTGACTTTGGGGGCCTTGTGGCTCAGGGTCCGCCGCCTGTCTCTGCGCCCTCCGCCCCGGTGTCTCCTTTGCCTCTGCAGCAGCAGTCGCCACCGCCATCACCGCCGCCGCCGCAGCAGCAGCCATCGCCGTCGCCACCACAGCCGCAGCCGCAGGGGTCTGGGGTTGTTGGGGTTGCGGGCACTAGGGAGGGTGTTGTTTCTGGGGGTGCTAGTCCTGGGGTTACTGTCGTGGCTTATCACGGCGGTCCTGGGGGTGGCTGGGGTGTTGGAGAGGGTTCTCATTCTGGAGGTGCTAGTCCTGGGGTTACTGTCGTGGCTCGTCCCTGTGGTCCTGGGGGTGGCACGAGTGCTGGAGAGGGTTCTCGTTCTAGGGGTGCTAGTCCTGGGGTTACTGTCGTGGCTTGTTCTGGTGGTCCTGGGGGTGGCGTGGGTGCTCGAGAGGGTTCTCCTTCTAAGGGTGCTCGTCCTGGAGCTGCTGTCTTGGTGGGTCCAGGAGGTCGTAGTGGTGCGGCTGGGGGTTTTGGAGTGGGTGCGGAGCAGCAGCAGCAGCAGCAGCCACAGTCGCCGCCAGTATCCGCCCTTCGCCTCCTTGGTCTTCCATCCCCTGACCGCCCGCCCGCGCCTCCCCCGGTGCCGCCTTCGCTGCCTGTCTATGGCCCTGTGTTTCCTCGCTAGACTCTTCCCCGACTTGTTTTCACTCATGTTCTCCTTCTGTGTCTCCTCCGCTGTCTCCTGACCCAACGCCTCCATCCCACTTCTGGTCTCGTCATTCCTCTAGTGCTCGTTTTGTCTCCCCAGTTCAGCGTTCTTACCCTATGTTGCTCCGTTCTCACGCGTCTCCTGCTCCTCTTCTCCCGTCGCCTCCTCAGTCATCCCTTGTCATCTCTTTGCCTCCTCTCTCTGTCTTTCTTCGTGCTGCTCGTCCTCTTGTCCCTCGGGTCCTTGCCTCTCTTGTTACCGACCCGTCCGTTCGTGTCTTGATTCTTGACACTCTTGTCACCCCCATTACTGACTTTGCCTCTACTCACCGCCTTGACTACGCTACTGCTCTGGTCTCTGACCTTGCGTGTCCTCTATCCATCAGGGTTGCACCTGCCCTTGGAAGTGACGTCCTAGCGGATACGCAGTATGAGCTAGCTTTCCTGTCCGAGGCCGCTCCTCATCTCTGCTCCATGCTCCTAGTCCCTAAGGGTGACCCAGACGCCCTTGACATCCCGACCCCTCGCACTCATGCTGAGGCGGCCTCGGGACCCTGGGCTTCTCAGCGTATAGCTTCCATGGACGCGGAGACGGCATCTTCGAGATCCACCAGCACCTACGTCTACGCAGTTCCCCCACCTGGGGTGAACGTAGTCGATGGTCAGTGGCTCTTCAAGGTGAAGCGCCCTCCTGGAGAGCTGCCAGTGTTCAAGGCACGCTACGTTGCTAGAGGCTTCAGTTAGCACGACGGTGTTGACTTCTTTCAGACCTTCGCCCCGACCCCGAAGATGACCACTCTTCAAGCACTGCTTCATGTAGCAGCACAGCACGACTACGATCTACACTCTCTCGACTTCTCCACAGCGTTTCTCCAGGGCAGTCTGCACGAGCAGGTCTACCTACGCCGACCGCCATGCTTCTCTGGCTTCTTCCCTCCTAGGACCGAGTGGCTCCTCCGGTGCCCTATTTACAGCCTGCGTCAGGCGCCCCGTGAGTGGCAAGACACGCTGCATGCTACGTTAGCAGACCTGCAATTCTTCCCCTCCTCTGCTGACCCCTCGCTCTTCGTTCGCTCAGGCCAGACTCGGTTCTACATCATAGTCTACGTAGACGACCTGGTCATCGCTACTACAGATAGAGATGCACTGGCCTCAATGAAGGCCGAGCTGCTGACAAGACACACGTGTACTCACCTAGGAGAGCTGCACCGCTACTTTGGCCTGCAGATCTCCAGGGACAGAGCAACGCGCACCATCACTCTCACACAGTCACACTTGGTGCGCTAGGTCCTTTAGAGGTTCGGTCTTCAGTTCTTCTCCGCACAGCCTACGCCTCTACCAGTAGACCACAAGCTCTCGGCTCCAGCTCCTGACAAGTCGGTTGAGCCACGTAGTTTGTATGCAGAGCTTGTGGGCTGCCTCATGTACCTGATTACTTCCGCTCGTCCAGATCTTGCATACCCTCTTAGTATCCTGGCTCGCTTTGTAGCGTCAGGCAGACACCGACCTCAGCACTGGTCGGCCGCTAAGAGGGTTTTGCGGTATCTAGCAAGTACTGGGGCATGGGGCAAGTGCTGGGAGGACGCAGGCCAGTGGTCCTTACTGGGCATACAGACACTTCGTGGGCGGACGATGCTGAGACGCTTAGGTCCTCCCAGAGCTACTTCTTTAGCCTTGGTGCAGGCGCCATCTCATGGAGGTCCACCCGCTCGTTGTCTGTTGCCAAGTCCAGCTATGAGGCTGAGATCTACGTTGGTGCCCAGGCAGCTGACGTTCTTGCTCACTGAATTAGGTGAGCAGCCTAGCTCTGCCCCGGTCTTGTATGCTGACAACAGGGCCATGATCCTCGTGTGTCAGGAACCACAACTAGAGGACAGAGCGAAGCACATTCACAACCCATCGAAGATTTTGGCTAAGTCCCCGAACGCTAGAGACATCCCCCACACACCCCACAACATATCAAAAATTTCGGCTAAGTAGGGTTATCAAACATAGTCACCCTAACACCCCGACCCAAACAGCCCAAAAAATTGGCTTAAGTCAGAAACAGAACTAAAACAGATATGAGGGTGAGCTGGGCACAAGGAGAAGGCAAGCGAAATGGAGGTGAAAGGGGGAGATCGAAACGGATGAAGGGGGGGAAGCGAAACAGAGGGGGAGGGGGGATCGAAAATGGAGTGGGAGGGGGGGATCAAAACTACCCGTAGGGAGAGGGGGCAAGCTGGGCGAATAGAGCGGTGGGAGAAACCTCGCGCCCTTGCAGCGCCCCGGTTGGGAGATCTTGGATGTCAATCTTTAGCGACCATCGATCGGTCGAAACATGTCGAAACGATCGCAATCGATCGAGGCCGTCAAATTTTGATAGACTTTCAGTTGACCAAACGAGCAACGGACGATAATGTCTCTAAAAGGGACGACTATTAGAAAATAATTGTTTCGTCTCTCCCATTCTAAGGGCCAGAAAAAAATCATGCTCTGGCATCATTGTCAGTATCCTTAAAAGTTTCGTAAATTTCCGTCTCTATTCGTTTTTAACTCTGGTTGTACTCGCTGGACTCTGAGAAAATCAGATAAGCTTAGTTCTGGACTCTGACGTTTCAGAGTACCGAAATTTTGGCTGAAGGCCCTTCAGAATATATTTTTTTTCAAGGGGGTTGGCTTAGAGTGGCTTTTTTTGAAACGTCAGCCCTCCAGCAGACAACCGTTGTTTCAAGTTTTGGCTATTCCTAGGACAACCCTTCTTCCTCTTCCCGGAGCCCAACCCTCTCCCCCCCCACTACTCCCCCCGTTCCTCTTCAGGATGCACCATTACAAGAGCAGGGCTGCGTCATTTCTTCTCCACGCCGTCACTGTCACCTCTCTCTTGCTGCCTCCTGGTTTTGGAATAAGAGAGGGCAGCAACCTTGCTTTGGCTGCTCCCAGTCTTGAAGCCGGCCTCTTGGCTGACGACGATCCCCACATCCTTGCTATCATATTCACCATAACAGCCATACTTGAAAAACTGAAGAAGCTGTTGTTTGGAAGCACAGCTGCTCATCATGCTGCTGGCTGCAGCATTGCACCTGACTTCTTTGACGTCAGCTTTGCAGCTGACTTCATTGACGTCAGCATTGCACCTGACTTCATTGATGTCAGCATTGCAGATGAGTTCAATGACGTCAGCATTCCAGCTGACTTCATTGACGTCAGCATTGTAGCTGACTTCATTGACGTCAACATTGCAGCTGGCGTCACTGACGTCATCACTGCAGCTGGCGTCACTGCAGCTGGCGTTACTGACGTCATCACTACAACTCGCATCACTGCTGACCAAACAAGGTGTGCAGCTACTCTCGCTGACAACCGTGCTGCTTGTTGAGCTAATTGCCAAGCAGGGCGTGCTGGAGGCGATGCTGCAGGTGGTGGTCTCCTCGGATTTGCTCTGGTCACTCGTGTCTTTCTCAACCAAGGAAATAGTTGAACGGGTCAGATGCATAACTGGCGTCTGCTTCGCTGCAGTTCGGAGCTCCCACATCCTGAGCAACTCAGCAAATGACAGCAAGCGCGCCGACAGCGAGCGCGCCGACAGCGCTCCAACAGCGAGCGCGCTGACAGTGAGCGCGCCCACAGCGAGCGCGCCGACAGCGAGTGCGCCGACAGCGCTCCAACATCAAGCGCGCCAACAGCAAGCCCCCCAACAGCAAGCCGGCCAACAGCGAGCGCGCCGACAGCGAGCGCGCAGACATCGAGCGCGCCGACAGCGAGCGCGCCGACAGCGAGCGCACCCATAGCCAGCGCGCCAACAGCAAGCGCGCCGACAGCAAGCGCGCCGACAGCAAGCGCGCCGACAACAAGCGCGCCGACAGCAAGCGCGCCGACAACAAGCGCGCCGACAGCAAGTGCGCCGACAGCAATTGCACCAACAGCAAGTGTGCCAACAGCAAGTGCGCTAACAGCAAGTGCGCTTAGGCAAGTGCGCTCAGGCAAGTGAGCCAACAGCAAATGCGCGAAAGGCAAGTGCAACAGCAAGTGTGCCAACAGCAACTACGCCAACAACAAGTGTGCCAACAGCAAGTGCGCCAACAGCAAGCATGCCAAAAGCAACCGCGCCGACAGAAAGCGCACTGATAGAAAGCGCGCCAACAGCGAGCGCGCCAATAGTGAGCGTGCCAACAGCGAGCGCGCCAACAACGAGCGCGCCGACAGCAAGCGCCCCTACAGCAAGTGCCCACACAGCAAGCAGCCCATCAGCAAGCGCGCCAACAGCGAGCGCGCCGACAGCAAGCGCGCTGACAGCGAGCGCGCCGACAGCGAGCGCGCCGACAGCGAGCGCGCCGACAGCGAGCGTGCTGACAGCGAGCGCCTCGATAGCAAGCGCCCCCACAGCAAGCGTGCCCACAACAAGCGTGCCCACAGCAAGCGCCCCATAAGCAAGCGCGCCAATAGCAAGCGCGCCAACAGCAAGCGCGCCAACAGCAAGCGCGCCGACAGCCAACAGCAAGTGCGCCGACAGCAAGCGCGCCGACAGCAAGCGCGCCGACAGCAAGCGCGTCGACAGCAAGCGCGCCGACAGCAAGCGCGCCCACAGCAAGTACACCCAGAGCAAGCGCGCTGACAGAAAGTGCGCCAATAGCAATTGCGCCAACAGCAAGTGCGCTAACAGCAGGTCCACACTGGAAAGTGCGCCAACAGCAAGTGCGCGTAAGGCAAGTGCAGCTGCAAGTGCGCCAGCAGCAAGTGCGCCAACAGCAAGTGGGCCAACAGCAAGTGCGCGGACAGCAAGGGCGCCAAAAGCAAGTGCGCCAAAAGCAAGTGTGCCAATATCAAGTGTGCCCACAGCAAGTGCGCCAACAGCAAGCATGCCCAAAGCAAGCGCGCCGACAGAAAGCGCGCCGAGAGAAAGCGCGCCAACAGCGGGCACGCCAACAGCGAGCGTGCCAACAGCAAGCGCGCCAACAGCAAGCGTGCCAGCAGCATGGGCACCGACAGCAAGGGCGCCAAATGCAAGTGCGCCAATAGCAAGCATGCCAACCGCAAGCGCGCCGACAGCGAGCGCGCCAACAGCGAGCGCGCCGACAGCAAGCGCGCCGACAGCAAGCGTGCCGACAGCCAACAGCAAGCGCGCCGGCAGCAAGCACGCTGACAGCAAGCACGCCGACAGCAAGTGTGCCGACAGCAAGTGTGCCGACAGCAAGTGCGCCGACAGCAAGTGCGCCAACAGCAAGTGTGCACAGGCAAGTTCGCCGATTGCAAATGCGTGAAAGGCAAGTGCAACAGCAAGTGCGCCAAAGGCAAGTATGCCAACAACTGGTGCTTAAGCAAGATTAAGTGAAAGTGAACTAGTACGTGCGATGCGCCTAGCTGTAGCGACTCTCACCTGCAGTCGGTGGTATGCTCGCTCACCTGCAGTTTCGTCGCACATACCCTTCCTTCTCCATCCTCCCACTTCCTCCTCCCCCTTTGCCTACCATCACAACAAGCAGATGACACGATGGCTCGCACGGCGCCACTCGCATATACGGTGCCATATTCATGGCGCCAGCGCGCAAAACGCGCCAGCGCGCAGGGCGCCAGCATGCAAGGCGCTAGTGCGCCAGGCGCCAGCGTGCAAGGCGCCAGCGCGCAAGGCGCCAACGTGAAACGCGCCAGCGCGCAAGGCGCCAGCGCGAAACGCGCTAGCGCGCAATGCGGCAGCGTGAAACGCCCCGGCGCGCAAGGCGCTGGCGTGCCTGCGGGTTTACGGGCTTGGCGACATCAACATGCAACCAGGGGGCAACTAGTCTGGCCTAGGTGGCAGGTAGGCGTGGTAAGGAACAAGAACTATATTTGACCTCAAACTAGGTACTATGGGCAAGGAACTAAGTGTGAGCAAGGAATAGGTAGTGAGGACTATTCAGTACGAGCAAGAACCAGGCACGAGCAAAGAGCGGAGAACGAGGTGCAACGAGGGAGGGACGAGCCGAACAAGAATGAGACACTGTTGCCAGACAAACCCTAGCAAAATGGAAAGAAAAAGGTGGGGGGGAAGTGAAATTGTTCAAAATAAGGGTTGATACACGCAACCCATCCGACGATTACGTCTCGTCTTGTTGCTTACCATCCTCGACCTTCTGTCTCCTGTTATGCCTCCTCGGACCATTGGGACCGCACAGAAGGCCTGAGCAAACGAGGACTGCCCTAATTCGCTTCCACCGACGCGAACGAACCTGACGATCCGATCCTGCTTCCGCACGGCCCAAGAGCGTGCCTCGACCAGTCGACATGGCAGCGCCGCTCGGCGCGCTGGTCGAGTTCCACGGCTCGCGCATTCTCCTGGACTGCCCGCTAGACCCCTCGCCCTGGTTGCGCCTTCCCCCGACCCTGTCCGCATGGTTACCAGTTTCGCAAAACTCGCCTAAGAAGCTCGATCGTTTCGTTGAGCGAGAGAGTTTCAGGCAGCCTCGCCCCGCCGACCGAGCCGACCCTCGCCGCCGCTCTCCGCGTGACTCCCGGCGCTCGCCGCATTCGCCGCGCGCACTGACACACGCCGCCCAGCTCGCTCCTTCTCGCCCCTCCCACCCCTCGCCGTCTCGCGCTGCTGATTCTCTCGCTGCCGCGCCCTCTTCCGCTGCTGCCGCCGAACCTGCACCCCCTGGCGCAACATTTAACCCCCGTGCCGCTGCTCTGGATCCGTCCGAGCCAACAGGTTCGGACCGAACCACACATCCTACGACCACACCTCGCGATCTGCCCAGCACAACAGCCTCAGTCGCAGCCCTTCCCCGGGTCCTGGCGCTGCTACATCAGCATGGTTCCCGAGCCTCGGGATCAGGTCTGGCGCGCAGGCGCGAGGTTCGGAAGAGGCAGAGGTTGGGCATGTGCTTGTCGTCCGGTCTAGAGTTGAGGCAGGAGGGAGGAGGAGATCTCAGGGAAGGTGAGGAGGGAAGCGGAGAGGGGGGCGAGGGAGCAGAGGGGAAGAGGAGAGAACATGGCAGTGCTGGGGATACAGAGGTGGGAGGGACGGGCCAACGAGCAAAGTCAGAACTTGGTGGTTCGATCAGAGGGCCAAGCAGCAATGAGGCCGGCAATGCAGCCGGCAATGCAGCCGGCAATGCAGCCGGCAATGCAGCCGGCAATGCAGCCGGCAATGCAGACGGCAGTGGGGTGCATGCGAGGGCCGTGGGCGAGAGGAGGAGTCACGCTGGCGATGACGGCGTGGAGAGGGGCGAGAAGCGGCAGAGAGTGCGTGCGAGCATGGGGGGCAGCGGCGCACCTTTCTCCCCCAGCCCCAATGATGGTCATGACCATGACCGCGCCTCCTCCTGTTCCTGCCCTTGTCTGCGCCTCTCCTTCCCCCTCCCCTCCCCCATGCCAACCCCACATCCTGCTCTCGCGCTGCCATTCGCCCTCACTGCCACGTCAGCAGCGTCTGACGTGGATGCCATCCTTGTGTCGAGTCCGGAGGGCCTTCTCGGCCTGCCTCTGCTGCTGCGCCACCACCGACAGCACTACGCCCACCGACCTCCGCCCAAGGTGTGCTTTCACAGCCACCGACCTCCCCCTAAGGTGTGATCTACCTCCCCCTAAGCTGTGATCTACCTCCCCTTAAGGTGTGATCTACCTCCCCCTAAGCTGTGATCTACCTCCCCTTAAGGTGTGATCTACCTCCCCCTAAGGTGTGCTTTTACAGCCACCGACCTCCCCCTAAGGTGGGACTAGGCTGGCCTGGGCGAGCGAGGGGTGCGCAAACACTCGACTGTGGCTTGCATGCAGTGCATCCTCTCGTTCAACTACTGTGTGCTCTCCTCGCCTCGCCCCATCGCCCATCAGGTGCTGTGCACCGAGGCCGCTCTGCGCATCGGCAGGCTGCTCGTGAAGGAGAGGGCAGCGCTGATCGGAGAGAAGGGCTTGGTTGCTGCTGACCCTACCATGCAAGACAAGGCGCCTGGTGATTTTGCGTCCCATGCTTCCCTCAGGTGAGCCTTGTTGGGCTAAGTGTGTTGAGGTGGTCACAGTTTTCGTGTTGCGGAAAAGTCAGGTGTGTCCTCTATGCTGGGTGGCAATGTTGCAGCCACAACCACTGACCAGCACTCACCACCAGCACATCCAACCACTACGTATCAGTTATCACTTGCCCGTGACATTCAGTCCGCATTTCCTGATTTTTATTTCGATCTGGTCCTCACACCCCTCTCTCTCCCCCTCCATCCCTCCTCCCCCCTTATCCCCACCCTCCCTTCATCCCTCCTCCCCCCTTATCCCCACCCTCCCTTCATCCCTCCTCCGTTTCTACCAGCGAGCGCGAGTTGCTGGCGTCCCTGGCCTGCGTCCGAGGCGTGAGGTTCGGCGAGGGGGTTGACCTCGGCACGGGCGTCACTGCCACTGCGTCTGCCTCAGGTGGCACTCTTGGCTGCGCCTCCTGGTCGCTCCTCCACTCCCCCACCTCGTCCCACTCGCCCACGCACACCTGCCACGCCTCCCACGTGCACACTTGTCTCACCTCCTCCCCTTCCTCGTCTCGCCCTCCACACCAGTGCGACCTCGCCCTTGTCTTCCCTCCCCTGCCCTATCGCTCTCTCGCCGCTCCGCCGCAGCTCGAGCCAATAGGCACTTGCCACGTGGCAGCACTGTGTGGGTCCACGTCACTCAGCTCTGCTGACAGATGGGCGAAGGAAAGGAAAGATGGGGGATTTGGGAAAGCAGGGAGGTGTGACTATGGGGGAGGTGGTGCAGCGTGTGGCAGGGCAGCGTGTGGCAGGGCAGCGTGTGACAGTATCGAAGGGATAGTGGATCTGATTGCAAGGCGGGTGGCGGAGGGAGGGCGAGTGGTGGTCCCGTGCTCCCCTCTGGGCCCCTCCTTGGACCTCATGCACGCCCTCCTCCCCCCCTCCTGCTCCCCGCCACCTGCCGTGCCAGCCTCACCACCATCAGCATCAGCAGTACCAGCAGCAGCAGCAGCAGCAGTAACCCAAGTGCGAGTGCCAGTGGTGTATCTCTCCCCGGTGGCCAAGCAGGCGCTCTCGCTCGCCTGCATTCTGCCCGAGTGGATGCACCCCTGCGTGCACCACAAGGTGTGTGTTTGGGAGGGGGGGTGGGTTGGGGGAAGGGGGTCCACATGCAAAGTTAGTGGGATGGGTCTAGTTGCATCAGGTTGCAACAGCGCTTCCCATTTCGGGCCTTGTTCGTGTTGCGGATTGTTTCGGCTGCTGGGTGCCCCCTTCTCCCCCCCCTCCCCATGCCCCCCTCCACTTTGCCCCCTCCCTCTCTGTCCACCACTACCGTAGCTGTTCTCGGGCCAGCCCATCCGTGCCACATAGCTGTGCGAATGTATCTCAGAACCTCAATCAGTCTTCTTCTCCCCTCTTCCCTCTCTCTCCATCCCTCCTGCAGCTCTTCGCAGGCCAGCCCATCCACGCCATCAGCAGCGCGCTCCTCTCCCACCCCGCCTCCTCCACCCCCCACACTACCTCCATTCCCTCCCCTGCTGACGCACGTGCTGACGTCAGCATGGGTGTGCGCATGGTGGAGCTGCCTGGAGCCGTGGCGTTCGTCCCGGCATCATGGTCATCGGGCATGCTGCATGGCATGGCGGGCATGAAGGCGCCGGGCAAGGCAGTGCCCAACATGCCCCACGGGTGTCCCTGGGGCACGGACCTCTGGTCAGTGCTGCTTCTCCTCTCCTTCCTTGCCCTGCCATTCACGTGGCCGCCCTCTTCTGATCCTCCCTCTTGTGTATTCTGTCCACTTCAACACGTGGTGAACGTTGACCTCCTGCGCTGCTGCCAGCGTGCATTGCTTTCGCTTTCTTTCTCCTTTTCTTCCTCCTTTTCTTCCTCCTTTTCTTCCTCCTTTTCTTCCTCCTTTTCTTCCTCCTTTTCTTCCTCCTGCGTCTCCTCATAAACCCCCTCTCCCCCATCCTGTCAACGGGGAGACTGTCTCTCCCTTCCAGGAAACTTCTCCACGGCCCGTGCGTTGTGTTTGCCTCCCACTGCTCGCTGCGTGTGGGCCCCGCAGTCAATCTGATTCGCCTGTGGGGCGGCGACACGCGCGCCCTGCTGCTGCTGCTTGAGGTGCATTCGTGGGTTTGAGTCTGGGTTGGCTTGAGCTTTAGTTTGGGTTTGGGTCGAGGTTGCTGCTGCTTGAGGTGCGCTTGAGGGTTTGAGTTGCAAGCTAATAAAGAGTTTGAGCACCACAGCCTTAAGTCAGCCAATCAAGGCCATTGCAAGCTAAAAGAATATCGCCTTTTTCTCTCGTCTCCCCTGCTGCTCCATAGGCCCCAATTGCCTTCCTAATTGCTCAACCACCCCACCTTCCACTCCTTCCATATATCCCCACCCCTCTCTTCGCCTCTCGTCGCCTCTCTTCCCACACGCAGACTCATCCTGAGGATGTGCCGATCACTACGTCTCCCTTTCGGCCACTTCGAATGCACATTGCCACGTGCTGTCTGCTACCCTCTCACAGGTGCTGATTTGTTTTCGTTCCTCTTTTAAGCTCTTCTTTTGAGTTTACTCAAAAGCATTCTTAGGGCATCAGTGCTTTGCATTAGTTCCGCAAGGCCTGTTCGACTTCTTAGCGGGTAACTAATTTGGTCGCCTCGCCAAAACATTCCGTTTAGTTTTCCAGGGGCAATTATTGTCAAGCCGCGCGGCATTCGAATGTGATGTTCGACCAATATCTCAACTTTGCTACGCACCGCGCCCTTAGGAAATTGTGAGGCTGTGGTTGATGGGAGGCTGTGGTTGATGGTTGTCTCACTGCTATCTCCTTGTCTCACTGCTATATCCTCGTCTCACTGCTATCTCCTCGTCTCACTGCTTTCTCCTCATCTCACTGCTATCTCCTCGTCTCACTGCTATCTCTTCGTCTCACTGCTATCTCTCGTCCTTTTGTTACAAGTGGCACGCCCCAAGCAGCGAGCGGGCAAGCCAAGCCTGTGGGTGGCACTGGCAGGCACGGGGAGTCAGGTTGAGGCGGCATGGGGAAGCAGCGACGGATGAGCCAAGGGATGTGGGGGGCTCGGGGAGAATGGGGTTTGGGACCCCGTGGAAAATGAAGAGGCAGCAGGGAGAGATGGCAGGGGAAGCGGGATGGCGGGTGGGTCAGACACCGTTTGGAACCTTCTCTGCAGCACAGGGGGAAAGGGACAGGACAGGTTGTTATTTGCCCCTCTGCATTATGGCTTCCTAGAAAACAGGCGCCTTCGTTCTTGGAATGCTTATTGATGCCAGTCTATGCTGCAACCTCTAAATCTCCCTCCCTTGCCCCCTTTCCTCTGTCCTCTCCCCTCTCCCCTTTCCCCTTTCCTCCCCCAATTCCCCTGTCCTCTCCCTTTTCCCCCTGTCCTCTCCCTTTCCCCCTGTCCTCTCCCATTTCCCCTGTCCTCTCCCTTTTCCCCCTGTCCTCTCCCTTTTCCCCCTGTCCTCTCCCTTTCCCCCTGTCCTCTCCCATTTCCCCTGTCCTCTCCCTTTTCCCCCTGTCCTCTCCCTTTCCCCCTGTCCTCTCCCTTTCCCCCTGTCCTCTCTCCCTTTCCCCCTGTCCTCTCTTTCCCCCAGTCCTCTCCCTTTCCCCCTGTCCTCCCCCTTCCCCCTGTCCTCTCCCTTTCCCCCTGTCCTCTCCCTTTCCCCTTGTCCTCTCCCTTTCCCCCTGTCCTCTTCCTTTCCCCCTGTCCTCTCCCTTTCCCCTTGTCCTCTCCCTTTCCCCCTGTCCTCTCCCTTTTCCCCTGTCCTCTCCCCTTCCCCCTGTCCTCTCCCTTTCCCCCTGTCCTGTCCCTTTCCCCCTGTCCTTTCCCTTTCCCCCTGTCCTTTCCCTTTCCCCCTGTCCTCTCCCATTTCCCCTGTCCTCTCCCTTTTCCCCCTGTCCTCTCCCTTTCCCCCTGTCCTCTCCCTTTCCCCCTGTCCTCTCCCTTTCCCCCTGTCCTCTCCCTTTCCCCCTGTCCTGTCCCTTTCCCCCTGTCCTGTCCCTTTCCCCCTGTCCTCCCCTTCCCCCTGTCCTCTCCCTTTCCCCCTGTCCTCTCCCTTTCCCCTTGTCCTCTCCCTTTCCCCCTGTCCTCTTCCTTTCCCCCTGTCCTCTCCCTTTCCCCTTGTCCTCTCCCTTTCCCCCTGTCCTCTCCCTTTTCCCCTGCCCTCTCCCCTTCCCCCTGTCCTCTCCCTTTCCCCCTGTCCTGTCCCTTTCCCCCTGTCCTTTCCCTTTCCCCCTGTCCTTTCCCTTTCCCCCTGTCCTCTCCCATTTCCCCTGTCCTCTCCCTTTTCCCCCTGTCCTCTCCCTTTCCCCTTGTCCTCTCCCTTTCCCCCTGTCCTCTCCCTTTCCCCCTGTCCTCTCCCTTTCCCCCTGTCCTCTCCCTTTTCCCCTGTCCTCTCCCCTTCCCCCTGTCCTCTCCCTTCCCCCTGTCCTGTCCCTTTCCCCCTGTCCTCTCCCTTTTCCCCCTGTCCTCTCCCTTTCCCCCTGTCCTCTCCCTTTCCCCCTGTCCTCTCCCTTTCCCCCTGTCCTCTCCCTTTCCCCCTGTCCTCTCCCTTTCCCCCAGTCCTCTCCCTTTCCCCCTGTCCTCCCCCTTCCCCCTGTCCTCTCCCTTTCCCCCTGTCCTCTCCCTTTCCCCTTGTCCTCTCCCTTTCCCCCTGTCCTCTTCCTTTCCCCCTGTCCTCTCCCTTTCCCCTTGTCCTCTCCCTTTCCCCCTGTCCTCTCCCTTTTCCCCTGTCCTCTCCCCTTCCCCCTGTCCTCTCCCTTTCCCCCTGTCCTGTCCCTTTCCCCCTGTCCTTTCCCTTTCCCCCTGTCCTCTCCTTCCACTTCGTCCTCTCCCCTTCCCCCTATCCTCTCCCCCTCTCCTCTCCCTCCCCCCTGTCTGCCTCCTCAGGTCCCAGAGTCCCTCCAGCCCTACCTCGCACCACAACTCCCTGCCTCCATCGCCCTCCACCCTCTCAGCACCACTCCCTCCCCCCGTCCACTCACCCATCCGCCCACCCCATCCGCTGCCATTCACCTGCCAGCACACCCTCCTCCTTGACCCGTCTCCGAAGGTTCCTCACCCCGCGCCTCCCCCTGCCGCCATCGCTCACCCTGCTGTCGGCACCAGCACCCCCTCCCATCCGTGTTCTGACCGAGACATGCCAACATCCCATCCATGGCTCGCCCCATCCACTGCTGTCCGCCTGCCGCCCCACCCTCCTCCATCACACATCTCCAGCGCCACCTCCATCCGCCAGTGTCGATCCACAACCCCATGTGCCACAGCGCAGATTCCATTGGGTAAGTAGCCCTGCCAATTTGTCTTACCCCATCGGAGTTGGTCCATGACAGCGCGACCTGCCTCTGCAACTGTGGCTCCGAGGTTACTCTTGAGTCGACTCACAAGCCATCCAAGTGCTTCTCACAAGCCATCCAAGTGCTTCTCACAAGCCATCCAAGTGCTTCTCACAAGCCATCCAAGTGCTTCTCACAAGCCATCCAAGTGCTTCTCACAAGCCATCCAAGTGCTTCTCACAAGCCATCCAAGTGCTTCTCACAAGCCATCCAAGTGCTTCTCACAAGCCATCCAAGTGCTTCTCACAAGCCATCCAAGTGCTTCTCACAAGCCATCCAAGTGCTTCTCACAAGCCATCCAAGTGCTTCTCACAAGCCATCCAAGTGCTTCTCACAAGCCATCCAAGTGCTTCTCACAAGCCATCCAAGTGCTTGCATGGTGTCTCTACCTCATGGTCCACTCAGAAGCCTCCCTCACTCCCACCTCACCTTCACCACCTCGGACTCAAGAGTGGTTCCTACGAGCCTCTTATCAGAGTGCCTCTTATCATACTCGCCCGAAGTGGTTCAATGCGGTTTAGAAATGTTAAACGTTTGGAGTTCTCGTCACTCGGACGAACGTTGTGCGAGTTTGATGAGGGCGAGTCTGATATGAGGCTCTTAGGAACACGCTCTCAATATGCAATTTTCCCCTGCCCCCCAACGTTCTTGTCCTCTTCTGCCTCCCCACGTTCTCCTGCCAGGACAACTTGCCACATGTCAGAATACGAGTGGCCGCTCTCTGCAAAGCTCACTTATGACAAGGGATAAGAATGAGAAACGTTAGTATACTAGCAAGAATTGTAGCTCAGCTACAACAAAAGAATTTGGCCAGACTCCAGGCCAGTATACAATACAGATGCACGCTTCTCGCGTGAACATATCACCCCACCAATTCATCCCACCAATCAACACACGAATCTGCTCTGCATGCTTTCATCCCTCCAGACAACGGCCCACAATCAAGAGCGCGTCTAGTTGAGGGGCGGCTCCATGGGGAACTGCTCCACGGGGCTCAGCTGCTTGGCGCGGCGGTACTCAGTGTGCGCGCAGTCCACGGCCAGCACGGAGCTCGACTCGTACGACCGGGGAGTGCCGTCCAGGAACCCAACGCCCTCCTCGCTGTCCGACGAGATCGGACGGTGCAGGTTCGCGATCAGCCGCTGGAAGTCGGCGGCGCGCGCCGCGTGGTCGGGGCGGTAGGTTTGGCCGAGCACGCCGTGCACGTCGTCGGTGTGCTCCAGCTCGACAATGCCCACGTTGATGTGCGCCTCCGCGTCGTTGGGCGTCTGCAGCTTCGGGTTCGCCACGCGCAGCCTCAGGTCGAGGGCGACCAGCCCCTCGATGCTGAGCGTGTAGTAGTCCATGTCATACGGCCCCTCCTTCTCGAGTGCAGCGAAGCGCAGGGTCAAGCCTCCCTCGGATGTCACCTCGTCGCCGACGCGCATTCTCGGGATCTCCTCGCCATCGATCTCGATCGTCTTCATGAATCCGTCGCCGCGCTCCTGCTGCTTGCCGCCGCGGGCAGCGAGGCGCAGCTTGTGATCCACGCCCTTGGCGAACTACACGAGGCCGAGCTCCTTGATCCACGTGTGCACGGCCTTGCCGTCCACCACCAGCGCGGCATTCTCGGTGTCGTCGGAGTAGTACCCGCGGAGGAGCATGTTCACATGGAGGTCCTTGTCGGTGAGAAGGCAGAACGCCTTGTCGGGGCGGCCGTTGAAGTCGAAGTGGGTGCCAAACGCGCCCACGAGATGCGGGTCATTGACGACGTTGGCGCGCGGGTTGCACTCGCCGCCGGTGCGCACCTGCAGATGCACGGGCTTCGTCTCCGTCGCGTACTGCGCGGTGAGCTCGCCGCACGTGTAATCAATGTCGTCGTGTACCAGGTAGCACGCGCCATCCGACTTCTTCCCGTCGATGGTTATATCGGGGATGTACTGCCAGTACGTGCAGCTCTTGAACGACGCGCACGTGTTGCAGCACGTCTGCGGGGACGCCTTCTTGAGCGTGAGCGGATTCCCCTTCACGTACACCTCAATACCGAGCTTGTTCTTCAGCAGATTCGACGTCTTCCACTTGGCGGGGATGCCGCCCTTGCTGCAGTTGGCGGGCGTACACGCGCCTTGCCCGGGCGCGCCGAGGTCCTTGTGGCACTTCATCGAGTTCCACCCGGCCTTCTTCACGTCCACCATCAGCATGCTGTCCGTCGCCGGGCTCACAACGGTCGTGCCCTCGAACTTGTCCAGGTTGCCCGCCGCCGCCGCCTTCTCGATGCTGCTAGGGACATCCGTCGCCACGCCGTTTGAGCCGAGGGCTTTGTCGAGGGAAACTGACGGGTTGCTGGGGCCTGTGGTGACCGTTTCTGCTGCGGCGGACACTAGGAGGACTGCGAGCGACGCTAGGAGCAAAAGCCGCGCCATGATTTTCCGAAGAAGCTATATCGTAGCAGTATGAAATGTCTGCTGTATGGTGGAGGAGTGTTCTAACTCGTGTACGAAATTATCGTGTCTACTAGCTGCTGTGTGTTCTGCTTGCTAGGTATTCGAGTGGCTCCTCTATTTGAAGCACCGCCGTGGTTTGGGCAGGTTGTGTGAATGCTGCAGATTCAGTTCATTTCTGGCGGGGTTGAGCGAATTTCGAGTCGCGTCATGACACCACCGAACCGCACTCCAGCAGGTCCCTCTACAGTTTCCACGCAGGCTTGAATGGAATGGGAACATGGGAGGGAACCAGGTTCCCTTCAGCCAGGCAGGTGTACAGTACAGTACTTTACTGGACAGGTTTGTCACCCGCAGGTGCCTTCAGAAACAGTTCAGCTCATTTGGGGCACATGTTGGGAGCGAAGCGCAGAGAGAGTTCTTGTGGGCTCCTGAGCGTACCCCTGAGAATGCAATTCAGAAGCGAACTGTACAGTTCGGCACACCTGGCTGCTCAAGCGAATTGTTACTGGTTCTGCCGTGCTGACGTGGGTAGTTTTCGCTACTGCGCAACCCGACCCTCGTCACAAGATTAGTAGGGGTTGCACATGGAGATTTCTACGAAAGATTACTACATATTTTTGTTGGAAGATCCTCCTACACCATTCATGTTGCAACGATTACGATCATATCTCACGATTTGACAGACTACACCACAACCAAACGAGATTCCTTTAACCGAGGTCAATTGATGGTAGCTAACATGTCCCCAAACACACACAACAGAATCACACTGACTAGAAACAGAACAGAGGAGCTTCATTACAAGCCCTAACCAGGTAGCTAATGCCCCAACGTTAATGCACACGGTGGCCACTGGCCAGCATCGGCCAGCCAATCACACGTTAGCAACGGACGAGGTGATATCCCCGCGCAGCTCCATGCCATTCACTTTAATCGCCGCATAGAACCCTCCGGGATTCGTGAACAACCCAGAATCTACCAGCTTCTTGGCCTTGTTGATCGGCTTGTAAGGCGCAGTGAGGTTACCCTCCCCGGACATCCCGCAGAAGAAGGTGCCAGCCGTCTTGGTGGCTGTGGGAGCGCAGGTGAACTCAAGCACGAGCTGGCCCGCCGTGGTGTAGAAGGCGGGGTTGGAGAAGGTTGGCGTGGGAGTGGGCGGCACGCCCATGACGTAGAAGAAGAAGAGGGCGTTCTGCTTGGACGATGTGCTGGGGGATGGGAGGGAGGGGCCAGACACGGGGATGGAGACAGGTTGTGGCAGAACGAGGATATGCTCACGGATTAGCCTCCACACGTTTGTCTCCCAAGGAAATGGGGAAGTTATTACAACAAGAGACCTGTTCTGTATAGGAAATGAAATGTGGCTCCACATGTGCGTCAGAAATGGGCATCCAGTTGACGTCAACATAGAGTGTAACTGGAGTGGGCACTCACACGTTCACATCAACATTGAACTTGGCGGTCGTATCGCCATTCGGGTTCAGCCGGGAGGCAGCTCGGTCTGCAGATGAAAAGATTGAGCAGCAAGGGAAGGATTGAGCAGCGAGGGAAGGATTGAGCAGCGAGGGAAGGATTGAGCAGCAAGGGAAGGATTGAGCAGCAAGGGAAGGATTGAGCATGTCTTGACGGCAGAAGCAAATCTGGTAGCAGCAACTATGGAAGAAGCAATGGAAGGAAGAAGGCAGAAGGCAGGCCACGATGGATGTGCCTGTGCATGTGCATTTGCCTGTCCATATCCGCGTGTCTGTGTGGATGTGCATGTGCATGTCTGTGCATGTGCATGTGCCCATGCATGCTCTTACATCTGATGGGAGCATTGTAGTTGACAACGGCACTGCTCCCTCCGCTGCTCGTCCCTCCCGCGCTGCCAGTGCTCCCCCCAGTGCTGCTGCTCCCCCCAGTGCTGCTCCCGCCAGTGCTGCTCCCCCCAGTGCTGCTCCCCCCAGTGCTGCTCCCCCCAGTGCTGCTCCCCCCCGTGCTGCTCCCTCCGGTGCCAGTGCTGACCCCCCCGCTGCTGGTGCTCCCCCCGCTGCTGGTGCCTCCGACGCTGCTGGTGGCGGAGGTGGAGCCGGTGCTTATAACGGTGCCATCAGCGCCATACGTGGTGCTGTTGCTGACGCTGGTGCTCGTGGTGGTGGTGGTCGTTACAGTCGTCGTGCCACCGCGCCCCTCCTGCAGCAGGCGTTGCCCGGCGGACGCGGCGGAGCAGAGGGAGACACACAAGGAGAGAGAGAGCACCGCTGCAGCAAGAAAGCAAAGGGAGGAGAAGGCAGGGAGAAGGGATTTAGAAGGCAAAGCAAAGGCAAGGAGAGGGATGTCGCAAGGCATGGGCGGATTAGCCTGGGAAAGGTGCGTTGTTTGTGGCTTGGAACGGCGGAGGCTTCACACGGAGAGGAGTGAGAGGGGGAGAGGAGTGAGAGGGGAGGGGAGTGAGAGGGGGAGGGGAGTGAGAGGGGGAGAGGAGTGAGAGGGGGAGGGGAGTGAGAGGGGGAGAGGAGTGAGAGGGGGAGGGGAGTGAGAGGGGGAGGGGAGTGAGAGGGGGAGAGGAGTGAGAGGGGGAGAGGAGTGAGAGGGGGAGAGGAGTGAGAGGGGGAGAGGAGTGAGAGGGGGAGAGGAGTGAGAGGGGGAGAGGAGTGAGAGGGGGAGAGGAGTGAGAGGGGGAGAGGAGTGAGAGGGGGAGGGGAGTGAGAGGGGGAGGGGAGTGAGAGGGGGAGAGGAGTGAGAGGGGGAGAGGAGTGAGAGGGGGAGGGGAGTGAGAGGGGGAGAGGAGTGAGAGGGGGAGAGGAGTGAGAGGGGGAGGGGAGTGAGAGGGGAGAGGAGTGAGGGGGAGAGGAGTGAGAGGGGGAGAGGAGTGAGAGGGGGAGAGGAGTGAGAGGGGGAGAGGAGTGAGAGGGGGAGAGGAGTGAGAGGGGGAGGAGTGAGAGGGGGAGAGGGCTGAGAGGGGGAGAGGGCTGAGAGGGGAAGGAAGCGGGGAGAAGAGTGCGGCGTGCACCATGCATTGTGCTGGCAAACTTGAGCTCGCAGTGCTTGCATCATGTCTTCAAGTTGAGACAGGCGCCATGGCTTCGTGGACCGAAAGGGAAGAGTGAGTAGGTGAAGGGGTAGCGACCGGAAGAGGGTGCTTACCGGCGATGACGAGGGCGAGTCGTCTCAAGTCGAGGGAAGGAGAGCGCGACGCCGACCGTGACATGGTACGCGCCATGGCTGGACGGAGCCGCTTGCACGAGAAGCACTGACGGGGTTGACGCGATCCTCGGAAACACTGTGGGCCGATCGCGAGGATTGCACGAGTCGCAGAGATTACCGCGAGGATTGCACGAGTCGCAGAGATTACCGCGAGGATTGCACGAGTCGCAGAGATTACCGCGAGGATTGCACGAGTCGCAGAGATTACCGCGAGAATTGCACGAGTCGCAGAGATTACCGCGATGATTGCACGAGTCGCAGAGATTACCGCGAGAATTGCACGAGTCGCAGAGATTACCGCGAGGATTGCGGAGTGAATAGGTCTGCGCCCGATAGTGGGATGCTACTCGAGATGGAGCAGATGCAAGGTTGATGACAAAGATTGGGGAGGATTGAAGCGACGGTGGGTCTTCGGTGGAAGGAACGAATGACTGGTAGGCCGAGGTGAGAGCTGCCTTATAGCAGCATGGGAGAGCAGGAGCATCGGAATTTGCGACACGAGGCTTTCGCTTTTTTCCCTTCGCCGGCATTCCCGCTTTGCGGAGTTCCTAGCTGTTCTCCCAGCGATATTCGCGGAGGTGCTTCCTGCATCGTCATTAAATGATTCCGTAAGAGCACGTTCCTGCCAGCTTTTGGGTCGGCAACCAGCTGACACTCCGTAGAAGCCATTCGACGGAACGCGATTGGGAGATTGGAGCTTTACGAGAAAAGTGGTGCTCCGTGGCCGACGGAGGGAACGCTATGTCAGGTTGTTCTCTCCCTCGCGTTCAGAATGGCTGTTAGCCTATCACAGTAACGAATTGACGTGACGTCTGCCCGTTGAGGGGATGAGTACGCCGTCCGATACGCCCTCGCCGGTTCTCGCGCTGGTTAGAAGCACGTCACAAGACGCGGTAGGGCCTCGCTGGGCTTGAGATGAGCCGTCCGCCGCATCTCACGCTGAAAATGGTATGCTCTTTGAGCTTGAGGTCAAAACCGCCTTGCTCGGAAACAAAGTTCGAGCTTGCCAGAAGGTTGGAAACGGTCTGGGGTGCTGTAGTCAGATAAGAGCGTGGTACAGTGGGGTTTGGCGAGGGTTCGAAGAGAAGGCGTTCCAACGAGTTTTGAGCTTTCAGTTCCACGCCGTAACCTCCGAGCCTAAAAAAAGCGAGGTACGGTTTCGGTTCGGAGTAGGTCTGGAGAGGTACGCGAACCATTCGGTTCGACATTTATCACCGTTAACGAAGAGTCTAAGTAAACACATTTTCACAATGGGATATTTATTCCATTGTAAAGTAGGATTAGGGCATGTCCAGCCCGTTCGTTTACTATTCACATTGCATATCAGGTACAAAATTCTGAACTGGTAACCCGAAATTTCGTGTCCATTCGGACACCCTCCAAACATGCCCGCAGACGTGGGCCACACGTTTCTGAACTGAATGAAAATCGTGCGCAAATTATGTACACGGTAGAAACGTCCAAATCCTGGCTGGCGAATTATAGAACGCTTAACTTCGCCAGGATTTCGTGACGCTTGCGACTCAAGGCGAAAAAAGCGGAAGAAGAATTGGAATTGCATGCGCGAATTTTGGTTACCCTGCAATTTTCGCGTGTCACTCTGTTATGTGCGCGCTGCGCACCCGCTCATTTGTCGAGCCACGGGTGGGGCTCGTGTCCGCTCGTGTCCCAGCGTTTTGCTGTTGATACTGTAGGTGTACCTCAACACATTCACACTTGGCGAATCAATATTTCGGCGTGTTAAAAAAACGTCAAAAATTCGTGTTGGGACAAAATGAACGCGCTGGACACGCCCTTATCATTCGATAAGAGCAAGCGTTGCTGTGGTGTTTTGGTGGTTTCTTGCCCTGTCCCTTCGACCGCGTGTTAGCTCTCGTGTCGTCTCGTTGACGAAACCGTCGTTGATTTGGTCAGCGCCAACCATGGCCCGTCGAAAGCAGGTCAACCCATCGCGTAGCAGAGCGCAGGCAACCTGTACGCCATCTGATGGGCTCCTCGAATCTGAGCCGTTAGATTTGGCAGCGGATCACGTGTCCCCTCCACCTGTCGTTGCCCCACCCTCGCCCGTCGTTCCGCGAGCTGAAGGCAGCTGGTGCAGACTCGACGGCGACGGAGGCAATTGCCAGCTAACCAGCAAAGCAGACAGCTGGCGGATAATATGGGCCACGGTAGGAGACCCTGAAGGTGCTGACGTTGCAATACTAGGCCCATTTCCATCGTTGTCTCATCCGTCGGTTGCCTCTCGCCACGTGCCCACACAGCAACGCTGCACTGGCTGTGCTGCCGCCACTGCTGCCACGGCGGCTGCCTCTGTCGCTGCCGCTTGCAAAACACCTGACGGTGCCACACCTGGCGAAACACCTGACAGTGCCACACCCTTCAGCTCCACACCCCTTAGCACCACACGCGATAGCGCTGATCCGTGGGGCCATGGCGCCGTGCAGCGTGCGCTGATAGGGCGGCATGGGGAAGAGCGCGCGGAAGAGGGTGGCGTGGGTGAGGGGCGGGCGAGGGAGCGCGTGTGCCTGAGCGTGCGGGAGAGCGAGGGGGCAGGGCAGTTATGCTCGCCGTCGTTTGGACGGCACCGGCAGCTGCCAGCTGTGGGTGCGGACGACGTGGTGGTGCACGTGGTGCGGTGGAAGGGGGGGGCAAGGGGGAGGGATGGCGAGACGGAAAAAGCGAGGGAAGGGGAGGGGTGTGAGGAGAGCGAGGGAGGAGCAGGAGGAGCGGAAGAGGGGGAAGGAGAGGAGGGGGGGGAGGGGGCGGAGATAGTGGCGTGGGTGAGGGCGGGTGACATCAGGGAGTTGCGGCACCCACGTGCCGTGCAGGCGCTGCTGCAACTCGCAGAGAGGGGCCTCGTTACAGTCACACCTCGCTTCACTGCAGCACACACAGCAGCACCCCGGGCACAGGAGAACACGCCACCAGCAGCGGCGGCTGACAGCCGTATGCCGAATGTGACGCAACCATGCCCTCCTGAGTCTTCCCCACCCGGCTCCGTCCAGCTGCTGCTGGGCATCCCCAGCAGCCTCCTTCCCACAGTGCCACCGCACCACATATGCTCTCCTCTGCTCTCCCCCATCCTCAACGCTGTGCGGCGCCCCTCTCATGCGCCTCACATGCGCGCCCTCATGGGCTGCCTGGCCCCCCATGCCATGCCGCATCCCCCTCGTCATGCTCCCCATGCGCCCCATGCCATGCCACATCCCCCCATGCACCATCCACCTGTACATCCACATGCGCATCATGGCTCTAGACATGAGCACGGCCATGGGCTTGAGGATGCTGGTGGGAGCATGGTCGCTGCTGCCAGCGTTCTGACCCCACCTTGCGCCTGCCAGCATGCACCTGATGCCGATGATGTGGTGGCAGTTGGTAGTACTGCTGACGTGGCTGTTGACACAAGTGCAGAGGAGGAAAATAAGGAGAAGGGCGAGCGGGAGACGAGGAAGGGGAAGGTGGGCGAGGGAAGCAGCATGGGCACGGCGATGGATGGCGGCAGCGAGCAGGCGGAGCAACACAGCAATGCTTGCGCTCATGCTGCTGCCCCTGCTCCTGCTGCTGCTGCTGGCTGTGATGGCACCATGCGCACGGGCACCTGCTTTGATCTCGCTCACATGTACGGAGCAGTGTGGCCCAGCAGGTGGGTGATGGCATTTCTGGTGTGTGACGTTTTCATGCCGTCGGGTGTCCCCACGGTCACAGAGTCACTGCTCTGAATCCTGCCCTTTTCTTCCAGGCACCTGCCACCGCTTGCCATGTCTCCTCCCGGTCTGCTCCCTGCGCTGAGGCCGTACCAGAGCAGAGCCGTGGCGTGGATGGTGCAGCGGGAGAGGGGTGCGCAGCGGGGGTGTGGGGACAACGGGAGAGTGGGTCAGAGGGACGCTGGGGAGCGGGATTCAATGCAGTTGGGGCAGCATGCTGGGTGGTGGAAGGCGGAGGAGCAGCAGCATCCCTTGTGGCGGCAGATAACTGCAATCAGTGGCGAGAGCACTGATGGCACCTTTGCACAAGTGACGCAAACCAGCAGCAGTGAATCTGCCGCCCCTCTTCTCTACAACCCTTTCCTGTGCGTCTGAGTTAAATGTTAGGCATTTGCCCCTGCCCCCTTGCCCCCGGGCTTGGCCGCTTTCAGCTCGCCCACAGCCAGCTGTTAGGCAGTATGTCAGTCAGCATACGCCATTCCCTCTGCATGCTCTTCCGTTGCCCTGCCTGTTGCACCATCGCTATCCGTCCCCATCCTCATCCCCATCCTCATCCCCATCCTCATCCCCATCCTCACCCCCTTCCTTATCCCCATCCTCATCCCCATCCTCACCCCCTTCCTTATCCCCATCCTCATCCCCATCCTCACCCCCTTCCTCAACCCCCCATCCTCACCCCCATCCTCACCCCCTTCCTAATGCCATGCCCCATCTCTACCCTTCTTTCCTGTCTCCTTTCCCTGCCAGAGGCACATTCGCACGCCTGCCTCCCTCCACCGGGTCCACCAGACAGGGCAGCCTTGTGGGGCAGCCACAGTGTGGAGGGGCAAGGGAGTCGATTTTCAAGACACCTACAAAGAGGCAGCCGCAGCATCAAGAGGCAGGAGAGAACAAGAGGGGGAGGTGCGACGGGGAGATGCAGCAAACCGACTCCTCTGTGGGTCCAGGTTCAGTGAATGCAGAGTCAGGAAGTCCAGGGTCGATCAGTCCAGGTTCGGTGAATGCAGGCTGTGTGAGTCCAGGTTTGGCAAGTGCAGGTTCGGTGACTGCGGGTTCGGTGGGTCCAGGGCAGACGAGTCCAGGTTCGGTGTCTCTGCGGTTGATGAGTCCTGTCTTGGCGAGCGTAGACTCAGCAAGTTCAGGTTCGGTGATTCCTGGTTCGGTAAGCCCAGGTTCGGTAAGCCCAGGTTCGGTCAGCGCAGGTTCGGTAACTCGAGGTTCGGTGAGTGGTGGTGCGTGCGGGTGGGTGGGTGAGGTGGCGGGGGCAGTGAGGGGCGGCATTCTGGCGGAGGAGATGGGGCTGGGGAAGACAGTGGAGGTGATCGCATGCATCCTCGCGCACAGGTGGGGGGGTGGGGGGGAGGGGGAGGGGCGCAGAGGGGGGGAGTTGACAGTAGAGGTGGAGACAAAGGGTAAACGTGGGAGGGAGGAGGTAGAGGAAAAAGGGGTCGTGGGGAAGAAGAGGGGAGCGCTGGGAAGAGGAGGAGAGATGGTGGAGCAGACAGGAGGGTTGGCTTGTGGGGAGGGAGAAGAGGGGGATGCTGGTGAGGAGAGAAGAGGACGCAGCGGGAGGAGCAGTGGCAGCAGCGGGGGCAGCGGCATCGACTGCTGCACCCGACGCTCTGACACACAGGCAACAGCAGCACAAGAGGCGACAGCAGCACAAGAGGCGACAGCAGCACAAGAGGCGACAGCAGCACAAGAGGCGACAGCAGCACAAGAGGCTAGGGAGGGAGCAGAAGGCAGGGCCAGAAGGGGGGCACAGCGGCGAA
This sequence comes from Closterium sp. NIES-67, assembly GCA_027943415.1. Classification (NCBI taxonomy): domain Eukaryota; kingdom Viridiplantae; phylum Streptophyta; class Zygnematophyceae; order Desmidiales; family Closteriaceae; genus Closterium; species Closterium sp. NIES-67. The sequence continues at coordinate 333,284 of BQMB01000050.1, forward strand.
TAGAGGCGGGGCCTTTGGTGGGGCTGACATGGTGCACGGGGAAGCGGGCATGGCGGGAGAGAGAAGGGAACAGGGGGAAGGGGCAGGCGGAGGGCGGATGGGGTTCTACAGCGATTGGGGGCGAGAGAAGGGAGGTGGAAGAGAGGGTGGGCAGGAAGAGGAAGAGAGGTGCGGGGGGGTGCGAGTGTTAGAGATAGGCTGCAATTCGGTTGGCACAATTTTGTGTGTTGACACTTTTTTGGTTTTAGGGATACTCATATTTGTTAGGTTGGGTGTAGCTATGTTTTCATCCCCAACCTATCCCAACCCAATCCATCCCAAATCCCCACGATTTGGGAGGATTCCCTTGGGATTCCCTCCGATTCTCCCTTATCCCTTCCCATCCTCTCCGATGCTCGGTACTTAAGGATGTATGCTCTTGCTCATTTTAATCAATCAAGTTCTCAGTTTCTGATATGGTATCAGAGCTCGTTTCCGCCTAAGCGGCTCTTGATCCTCTCGCTCCGTTGGAGCCTAGCATTTGCGTCTTACGACGCAAAGCTTTTCTAGTCGCCTCAACTCAGCGCGGCGCTTCTTTTCGGGCTGAAGCCCGTCGCCCCGCATCTGCTCGTCACACCTGATCGGGCTGAGCCCGTCGCCCCGCATCTGCTCGTCGTACCTGATCGGGCTGAGCCCGTCGCCCCGCATCTGCTCGTCGCACCTGATCGGGCTGAGCCCGTCGCCCCGCATCTGCTCGTCGCACCTGATCGGGCTGAGCCCGTCGCCCCGCATCTGCTCGTCGCACCTGATCGGGCTGAGCCCGTCGCCCTGCATCTGCTCGTCGCACCTGATCGGGCTGAGCCCGTCGCCCCGCATCTGCTCGTCGAAGCTGGACGGGCTGTCGCCCGTCGCCCTTGCAACAGCGGGGGGGTGCAGCGGCGAAGCGGAAAGGGGGCAGCGGCGAAGCAGAAAAGGGGGGGTCGCGGAGCAGCGGGATTGCAGCAGCACATCGCGGGTTTCCATAGATTTTTGGCGTTCAGATTTCCCTCTGTATCGGCTATTCCTCTTCTCCGAGTGTTGAAAATCCGCAAAGGGAAACCCTGTTTTTCGCGGAGCCTATCGGCGACTTAAGAGCTGCGCTACGCGCGGAGAAAGGGTCCTTGGAGCATCATGGCGTATCCTTCCGCGTCTCTCTCAAACCCGATCACTCCCTTGCGCCTCGACCCAAATGGCTCGAGCCCGAACTTCAAGGAGTGGAGCTATGGGGTTGATAAGCATCTCCTAAGCCGCAAAATTGAGGGGATTTGCCTCAAGGATGTCCTCCTCAATCGCGGCAAAGGAAAGATGCCGATCCTTCCCAAGAAGCTCTCGGCCACAGCCACAGGGGAAGAGTTAAAAACCCATGAGGAATCCATGTCCAAGTATGAGGAATCTTACAGCGTGTGGGAGCAAGCCGACGCCGCTATCATTGGCGTCTTCGTCGGCACTACCCCTTCCGAGCTCGTCAAAACTTACCATAACTACCCCTCCGCGCACGCCATCTGGGAGTACCTCAACGACCGCTTCCTCAACAAAACCGCTGTGGGGGTGGCGATCCTCATCCCCCGCATGTTTCAAGTGCGTCTGGAGGAGTGCCCTGGAATGGCAGATTACGTCGCTGAAATTCAAGGGATTCATCAGGAGCTGAAGCAACTCGGCATTGTCTTCCCAGAGCAAGCCCCTGCAGCAGCTCTGCTTGTTGGGCTGACCCCCTCTTACAATGTCACCCGCTCCATGCTTCTCCATCTCCCGCCAGAAGAGCTAACCTTTGCCAAAGTCTCTTCCGCACTTCTCTCTGCTGAAAAAGACAACACTGCGCAGGCTCGTGCAAATGCGCTTCGCGCTCCTGTCCCGGCTCCAGCATCGCGTCCCAATCCGCCACCCACTCGTAACCGCTACCCACCCTGTCCTTACGTCATCAAAATGGGACCCCGTGCGGGTCAGGTGTGCGGCGGCACCAATCACCCGCTCGCCACCTGTTTCAAAAAGAAGGACGACGACTGGTTCGCCAAGAATGGTATCAACTCCAAGCCGCCCAACTGGCTTCGCATGCGCCAGCTCAACCAGGTTGAGGCACAGGATAGTCAGGACTCAGCCGTTCATGCCCCTAGTCCTGATGTTCGTCTCAACCTGTTGTTCCCTGGCCTTCCCATGATCAATGAAACCAGTTCCCAGTACTCGACGTCTCCACAAACACCATCTAAACCGCTTGAATTCGTCCTGGACAGTGGCGCAACCCACACAGTCCTCCGAGACAAAGAGTCTTTCAAACCATACCAAGCACCCATTCCTCTTCTGGGCGCTGACTCCAGCTTCACAACTGTCGCCCATGGTTCCTCCACTCTTCCATGCCCAGCCTTCCCATCTGGCACAGTCACTGGCATATGCGTGCCCACTCTTCGGCACAATTTACTTGCACAACATGAGATTCAACGAGCAGGGGTAACCACTATCTTCCCAGCTCATTCCAATCACTGTGATCTCCTTCAGCCCACCACCAATGCCCTACTTGCACGCTTCACACTGACCGCCAACAACCTCTACACACTCCAAGTACCTCCATCTTCCACAGAAGCACACTCTACCTCCACCACATCATCATGCTCCTGCCGTCAGCTCACCGATCCAACCATTCTTTACCACCATCGTCTTGGGCATCCCAACTTCCGCATGCTCTCCGAGCTTGCGTCTAAGAAGTTGCTTCTTCACCTGCCCGACACACTTCCTCCACCCTCCACTTCTCCCGCTCCTCCATGCTTGGACTGCGCGCAAAGCAAACTATGCCAGTTGCCTCACCCTTCCTCGCCCTCTGCTGCAGCCGCCCCGCTTGACCTCGTCCACATGGACGTCTGGGGCCCAGCTCCAGTCCGCTCTCGTGGCGGGCACTCTTACTTCCTAGTGCTCGTTGACGATCACTCTCGCTATGCCTCCGTCCACCTCCTCTCCTCCAAAGCAGCTGTTCCAGATGTCGTCATCGCATGGCTTCGACAAGCCCAAAATCATTTCCGCACTTCAGTCAAGTGCCTCCATTCCGATGGCGGTGGCGAATTTCGAAACCATTCCCTTCAAGCGTTCTGTGCCTCCCAAGGCATTCGCCAGACCTTCACCCTTCCCCACAGTCCGCAGCAGAATGGCATTGCCGAAAGTCGCAATCGCACTCTCGTGCAAATCGCTCGCTGTCTTCTCACTCACGCTGGTGCACCACCTTCCCTTTGGGGTTACGCCCTCCTTCATGCCACGCTGCTGTACAACCTTCACCCTCACCCTCTTCGGCCTGCCATCACTCCCGCTGAACTGTGGACCGGCACCAAGCCCAGTGCACGTCCTCTCCGCGTATGGGGGTGTACAGCTTATGTCCTCCTCAACCCTCAGGAACGTCGCACCCACGGCGGCAAATTTGCACCCAAAGCTCAACCCTGTGTCTACCTCGGCCACAACCTGGACTCTCCCGATTACCTTTTCCTCAATCTCTCCACCAATCAGCTCATTCGTAGCCGCGATGTCGCCTTTGACGAGAGTCGCCCTTTTTACCTCTCTTCACCACCCCCCACCGCTCCACCTTCGCTTGTGTGGGCTGATTTCGATACTTCACCCACCCCACCTCCTCCCTCTGCCGCTCCTGCGGCCCCCTCACTCTCACCTTCCCCATCTCCTTCCACTCTCTCTCACCCCTCTTCGCCCACTGGCTCAGTTGCCCGTTCACCTCCGCCCGCGCCTGCACTTCCCCCTGCACCCGCTCCTGCAGCTGCCCCTCCACCTCCCTCTCCTTCTGTGGCTCCCCCTGCCCCCGCGCCTCCCTCCCCGCCTTCACCTCCGCTTCCGCCTCCAACCTCCACCTCTCCTCCCGACTCGCCCATCACCTATCGTCGCCGTCGCCACGGACGCTCTTATGTCGATGTCCCACCTGCTCCCCCGCCACCTCCCTCCTCTCCTGTCCCTATTGCTCACCGCACCCGCTCTCATGGTCCCGCTCCGCCTCTCGCCCTCTCTGTTCGCATCTCCCTCAATCCGCCTCCTCCTGCCGGGGGTGCATCCATGCCTGGCCTCTTGGAGGATAGGCATGAGGAGCTGATTGAGATCAATGCTGCCATCCGTCAGCTCTGCCATCTCTTCCCCGACCTTGCCGACGCTCCAACTCTTAACTTCTCGGAAAATCCATCCATCCCGACCCCGAACTCATATGATGAAGCCATCTCTGGACCACACTCCCCCCAGTGGCTCGCAGCCATGATCGCGGAGTGTGAAGCATTCATTCGCAACAACTCTTTCACGGACGTCTCCCCTCCGCGAGGAGTTAACATTGTCCGTGGCAAATGGGTTTTTCGCGTCAAGCAACTGCCTGGCGAACTCCCAGTCTTCAAGGCGCGATACTGTGCAAAAGGCTTCACGCAGAAGAAGGGCCTGGACTTCTTCGACACATTCTCTCCGACAGCCAAACTGCCCACACTTCGGACCCTGCTGGACATCGCTGCTCGATGCAACTTTGACGTTCACTCCATGGACGTCTCTGCTGCATTTCTCCAAGGGGATCTCCCCGAGGACATCTACATGGAACGTCCTCAAGGATTTCCCTTACCCTTTCCACCCGGCACGGTCTGGAAGCTGAATCGACCAGTCTACGGGTTGAAGCAGGCTCCTCGGGAATGGCACAAGAAGCTGAAGGCAACCCTCGAGTCACTCGACTTCCACCCCTCCTCAGCCGATCCGAGTCTCTTCATTCGCAAGAACGACAACCCGTTCTTCATCCTTGTCTACGTTGACGACATGATTCTCGTCTCCAAGGACTCCGATCAGCTGGCAGCTGTTAAGCAAGCTCTTGGGGACGCTCTCGCCATGAAGGACCTCGGTGAACTCAAGAACTACCTTGGGATGGAAATCTCGCGGGATCGCGAAGCTCGAACCATCACTCTCTCTCAAGAGTTCTATGTGAACAACGTCCTCAAGCGTTTTGCCATGGACAACGCCAAGCCAGTGGCCACTCCCCTTCCCTTGCAGCATGATCTGACCACTCCATCAGTTCCATCGCCTGAGCCTTGTGATGAGGCATACCCCGAGCTCGTCGGATCACTCATGTATGCGATGATGTGCACAAGGCCCGACCTCGCCTACCCCATCAGTGTGCTCTCGCGTTACGTTGCTGCCGGTCGATACACCAATCGCCACTGGTCGGCTGCTAAGCGCGTCCTTCGCTACCTCCAAGCCACCAAGGACTACGTCCTCACTCTCGGTGGCACGACCCCTCCTCACCTCGAGGGATACAGCGACTCCTCATGGGCTGATGATCAAGCTGACCGCCGCTCTTCCCAAGGCTATTGCTTCACCCTTGGCAGTGGTGTCATCAGCTGGCGATCTACACGCTCATCATCCGTCTCATTGTCATCTTGCGAAGCTGAGTTATACGCGGGCACCATGGCAGCCCAAGAAGCTCGATGGCTTACCTACCTCATGGCTGAGCTCGGGTATCCTCAGCAGACCCCGACTCTGTGGTGTGATAACGAGAGCACTATCCACCTCACCAAAGATCCTGTCTTCCACCAACGAACCAAGCACATCGAATTGAGACACTTCTTCATGCGCGAGCTCGTCCAGCGAGGGCAGTTGTGCGTCAAGCATATTTCCTCTGACTGCAACCTCGCCGACTTGTTTACGAAGGCTCTTGGACGCCGTGATCACTATCGTCTCCTCCGTACCATGGGACTTGGCGTCCCTACGGCTTCCGACGTTGCAGCCTAGGGGGTGTGTTAGAGATAGGCTGCAATTCGGTTGGCACAATTTTGTGTGTTGACACTTTTTTGGTTTTAGGGATACTCATATTTGTTAGGTTGGGTGTAGCTATGTTTTCATCCCCAACCTATCCCAACCCAATCCATCCCAAATCCCCACGATTTGGGAGGATTCCCTTGGGATTCCCTCCGATTCTCCCTTATCCCTTCCCATCCTCTCCGATGCTCGGTACTTAAGGATGTATGCTCTTGCTCATTTTAATCAATCAAGTTCTCAGTTTCTGATAGCGAGGGGATGGCAGCAAGGAGCAGCAGTGGGCGCGGCGGTGTTCGGGGGTTGGGAGGCGAGCGAGGAGGCGTAGAGGCAGGGGGGGTGGCGAGGGAGAGGAGGTACGCGCATGTGGGAGCACGCTCATCGTGTGTCCTGCGGCCATTCTGCCCCAGTGGCAGCAGGAGGTGGTGCGGTGAGCGGCTCACCTGTGATTTCCTTCACGTACGATGCCTCACTTCATCGCAACACTTTGTGTAATGAGTCGACTTTTGAGTCGACTAAAAAATCGACTCATTACACACGATGCCTTCACGTACGATGCTTCACTTCATCGCAACACTTTGCCCACGCTTTCTCTCACTCCTCTCCTCCCATTCTCCCGCTCCCCCTTTCGCATCTCATCCCCCCACCCACCCCCAGCCACACCCGTGCAGGCGCTGTGAGTCTGCTCGTGTACCAGGGCGTCAACAGCCCTGCTCTGCGCCTCTTCTTCCGCCCCTCCCCTGCCCCGCCTCTCACCTCGCCCTCTCTCCCTCCTCTCACCACCTCGCCCTCTCTCCCTCCTCTCACCACGTCGCCCTCTCTCCCTCCTCTCACCACGTCGCCCTCTCTCCCTCCTCTCACCACGTCGCCCTCTCTCCCTCCTCTCACCACTCCCCCTCCTGCTGTGCCCTTGGACAAGCCCTCTGACTCCCCTCTCACTGCATCCTCTCGTGCTGCTGCCAAGGAGGGGGTGCTCAGTGGAGGGGACGGGGTGCCAGGAGATGGTAGTGAGAGACGGAGAGGAGTGGATGAGGCTGGGTTGAAGCGGATGGACGGGGATGGAGAGTGGCAGTTAGATGGAGAGAGCAGCAAGGGAAGTAGTGTGGCGACATGTCAATGCCTCAGAGGCACGCAAGCAGCGCAAGGGGCGCGAGCAGAGCAGGTGGCCGGAACGGCAGGCGATGAAGAGATGGCTCCAGAAGGAGGGGTTTTGGGTGGGGTTGGGGGTGGGGGATTGAGAGGAGGAGCAGTTGGGGGTGACGGGGGGTTGGAGGCGGTGTGGGAGGAGGTGGTTTCAGTGACTCTTGATGACCTGGCAGCTGCTGACATCGTGCTGATGTCATACGACACGCTGCGTGGCGACATCTGGCACGATGTGGGTGGGCATGGACACGTGCAAACGAGGCAGCTGCGATACAAGAAGAGGTGAGAGGGAGGGGTGTGAAGGCGGGTAAGAGGGGGGAGTATGAGAAAGGTACGTGGATGTTGTAAAAGACTCTGGGTGGGTCCTGGGCCGAGAGAAGCCGTGAGAGTGAGCTGGTGGGCCACAACGCTGCTGCAACCAAAGACAAAAAAGGCTAAAAAGGCCAGAAAAACGTCGCGGCGACAGCGACGTTTTACCAAGAAAGGCCGTCGCCGTTTTATCAACCAAAACCACACCTGACATGAGCTGCGCATGCAAACACCTCTCTGCACGCCTCGCAGGTGCGCCCCACACTGAAAACGTGGCTGCACTGGTGCGGGTTGTGTCTGGTCTGGTGGAGGCACAGCTGGTGGGGGCGGGAACCTTTATGCGGTAACAATGCAAGAACGAACCCCGATGCGTCCGTCCACTGATCCCCCAGGTACCAAATTCGCCCCACTCTCCTCACTCGCCTGCACTGGTGGCGGGTGTGTCTGGACGAGGCACAGCTGGTGGAGGGTGGCGCCTCCAATGCTGCTCTCATGGCGGCCCGCCTGTCATCCCAGCACCGGTGGTGCGTGTCGGGCACCCCCATCCAGAAGGGCCTCCCAGACCTGCTGGGGCTGCTCCGGTTCCTCCGAGCCTCGCCCTTTGACGACACGCACTGGTGGCGGCACTTCTTCCAGCTGCCTATTCAGGTGCGGCGGTTTGCTGGTGGATTGGGGACGGTGGGAGAGTGGGTTGTGAACAAGTAGGCGGGTGTGTGGTGGCAGGCAACCCGTGTGACGGCATTTCAAGCGATGCAAGTCCCAGAGCCTGGCCGAATGGGACGCTGGCATCAGTGGAGTCATTTTTTAGAATTCTAAAAAATGACTCCACTCTAGCCGGTTGCCTCAAGGAGCTCCGTTGACTGAACAGGTCTGCCACCCTTGTGCTGTCAACAATGTCTTGTCTTGTGCTACCACTGTTTCCTCCCTCCCCTATCGCCTTCCCTCTCCCCAATGCCACGACAGCATGGATGCGTGCCAGCATGGCACTCCCTCTTGGCACTCATGTCCCAGCTGATGTGGCGCCATCACAAGGCTGACGTGGCAGATGAGCTGGCACTGCCACCTCAGCGCCAGCTGCTCTCAACGCTGCGATTCAGTGCCATCGAGGCGCACTTCTACCGCCAGCAGCACGCCAAGTGCGCGCAGCGGGCCAGCAGCATGCTTAGGAAAGTGGAGCGAGGTGGGAGGAGGGGAGGAAGAAAGAGAGTGAGATCAGGGGAGGGAGGTGGGGATGGGGATGAGAACGGGGGTATGCATGGGGGTGGGGAGGAGGAGAGGGAGCAGGGGTGGCAGGGAGGGGGAAGGGAGTGGCAGAGGCAGCAGCAGTCGCTGTGGTCGCTGTCGTTCCCCCTTGCCTGCCGGGCCGACTTGGAGCGCTTCTTCGCGTCGCTGCTGCTGCTGCGCCAGGCGTGCTGCCACCCCCAGATTGGCTCGGGCGGGCTCAGGCCGCTTGGCAGCCAGGGGCGACCCATGCACATGGACGAAGTGCTGCAGGTGAGAGGTGGGGGGAGAGAGTACTGCAGGTGGGTGTGAGAGAGGTGGGGGGAGAGAGTACTGCTGCAGGTGGGTGTGAGAGAGGTGGGGGAAGAGAGAACTGCAGGAGGGGTTTAAGACCGCTTGAAAGCCAGGGGTGACCCATGCACATGGACCAAGTGCTGCAAGTGGGAGGGAGAAAGGTGGGGAGGGGGCGGGGGGGGAGGGGCCGGAGGAGAGCGTGAGAGGCTGAGGCGGTTGGGGGAGCATTTTGAGAAAATTTCAAAACACGCTTACAACTCTAGAGGGGGAGCGAGACAAAAGGGGAGGTGAGTGAGTAGGCTTTTGAAGGGAGGCTTGCGAAGTGAGTCCGCTGGGAGGGTTGAGAGGGGGGCCAACAAAGGCGGATGGGGATAACTTTGTTCTCCTGCCTAAACCCTTCTGCTGGATGTGGTGCCCGTGTTAACCAATTAAGCTCCTCTTGGTGCCAGTGGCTGCACAAAGCGACCGAGCTATGGCCTCATGAGGTTGGTGCATTAGGTGCTGCCATGCCATGCGCTGGAATGTACCCATCATGCCATGCGCTGCCATGCCGTTTGACCATCTTTGGCACTCATGCTTGCACATGCATTCTTTCATTGCGTGCGCGTCCTTTCATTGAGTCGACTCAAAGCACACCTCAAACGCCCGTACTCAAATCTTCATGCGTTGCCATGGCTTCGCCCCCAGGTGCTGACGGAGAAAGCTCGTGTGGAAGCAGAAGAAGCACAGCGCCTTCTCATCTCGGCTCTCAACGGCCTTGCAGCACTCGCTGCCATCCACGCCCCCTCCCTCCCCGCCCACGCCTCCTCTCCCTCTTCCTCCTCACACTCCCTGCACCAAGCCCTTAAGGCCGTACACCAGTGGGGCCCAGGTGCGGTGCAGGCAGTGGGCATTTACCGTGACGTGCTGCGAGTGATGGATGGGGATGGGGATGGGGATGGGGATGGGGATGGGGGGAGGCGTGTGGATGGGGAACGGGATGGGGGTGGGGATGGAGACGGAGGCAGAGGGGGTGAGCGGTCTGTCTCTTCCTCTGCCTCTGGTTGCTCTGTGCTGCGCACGGACCCCCTCCAGCGCCTGCATGTGCTGCACAACCTGCACTCGCTGCTGCACCTGCTCCACAGGGTCAACCAAGTACCGAGGGCCAAGGAAGGGAGGCAAGAGGGCTGCAGTGAGGCGGGGGATGGGGAGGGGTATAGTGCGGTGGAGCGAGGTGGCGGGGGAGGAGGGCTGGTTGTGGCGCGGACACTGAGGGATGAGCGGCTGGCGGGGGAGAGCGGGGAGTTGAAGGAGAGGTACATGGCGCCCTTCAGGGCTCGTGCTGCTGCTGCTAAGAAGGCGTTTGACGATGTGCACACACAGGCGAGAGGGAGGATGGGAAGAGAGATGCATGTGACATGGAGCCAGTCAGAGCACCATGCACACAATGCCATGCAGCACCATGCCCACTATGCCATGCAACACCATGCCCACTATGCCATGCAGCACCATGCCCACTATGCCATGCAGCACCATGCCCACTATGCCATGCAGCACCATGCCCACTATGCCATGCAACACCATGCCCAATATGCCATGCAACACTATGCAAAGGAGTTGGGTTATTGTACTTCGAGCAATCATGTTGTTTCGTTCGTATCGTTAATGCCATTAATCGGTACTTTTGTCAATGTCATTGCTCCATTTGCCCTCCTCCAACGTCCATATCCACGCGAGTGCAACTCCCTTACCAGATTTCCTCCAGATACATCTAAGTTTCATGCATGCTCACATTGTACCTACCCGTGCACACTCTTTACCCGTGCAGGTGGACGACCATCTCGCAGCATCTCTCCTCTCCACCGCCTCCTCCCCCTGGTGGCTCGCTCTCCTCGCAGCGCTCGACTCCTCCGCGCCCCCAGCGTTGGCTGACAGCATCACGGCCCGCCTGCACCGCACGCTACTCAATGACGACCACCGCACGCCAGGCGCTCACAACAGGGCCAGCCTCGGCCTCAGGTGTGTGTTGGCCCCAGGTGTGCCTCCGTCAGGTGTGCCTCCCTCAGTTGTGCCCCTCTCAGGTGTGCCTTCCATTAGGAACTAGGAATACGCTAAAATCGATGCACAACAATTGATTGTTGCAAGGTTCTTTCCACGGGGTCACCTCCCAGGGATCTTGAATGCATGGTTTTCCCCAGTTCTTATCCAAGGGCCCGTGTGTGTAGAGAGGAGAGGAAACACAAGATGTAGATTGCAAAGTTTCTCCCAAAGCCAAGCACAAGCCCACCAGACTTTGTTGTCGTATGTGTTCCTGTCATTCTGTCTCCCAAGGAGGCTGACGTCGCCATGCACAATACGAGCCCACACTCCACAAGTGGCTCGTGTGGTGCATCCAGGCTGGGTGTGGTCGCTGTGCCATGGGAGCCCTGATGATGCTCTCTCGCCACACGCAGTCATGCCATGGCCCATGGGGCCACACGCAGTCATGCCATGGCCCACGGGGCCACACACAGTCATGCCATGGCCCACGGGGCCACACGCAGTCATGCCATGGCCCACGGGGCCACCCTGATTGCAACAGTTGCACCGCGCTCGAGGGGTGCCTCGTGATGACACACACACACCAGCAATCCATTTCCAGACATTATTGCGCCTTCCCTGGCGCGATCACACCGTGGCAGTATATCAGACTCTACTTGATACCCATATATTCTGAACTGATCCCCATCCCTCACCCTTGTTGTCCCCATCCCCCACCACGTTTTGCACACTCTAGAGGTTGTGCCTGGTGCTGGGAGGGGAGATTGACGCACTGCAGGGAGACGAGAAGGCCCCCCCTCCCCCTCTTCCGCGCCCCCTGCCGCCCCCAACACTAGGTTCTGCACGCGGCACGGGCTGCGCCTGGTGCTGGCAGGGGAGGTTGACTCGCTGCTGGCTGGCAGGGGAACCGCCTCCATTCAACCCCCCTTTACCCCCCCCCCACCCCCCTCTCCCCCTCACCACAGGTTCCGCACACTGCACGGGCTGCGCCTGGTACTTGCAGGGGAGGTTGATGCGCTGCTGGACGCCCGGGGGGCGGTGCTGCAGCGGGTGGGGGAGGCGGGGGGTCCGGTGGAGCAGGAGGGCGTGGATGGTGCCCTTGTGGCGCAGGCAGGCTCGTGCGCGCGCTGCTGTATCGTGCAGGAGGAGGATGGGGAAGGGAGGGGGAACACAAGGGGGGCTGGGGGCCTCTTGGCTGGTGGAGGGGGGAGTGGGGGGGAGGGAGAAGTGGGAGGGGGGGATGAGTGCTGCATGCATTGCAAGACACAGGACTTGTTTGAGGTGAGTTGGCGAGAAATGTGACAGGCAATTGGTTGCGCGTAGTGTAGTGGTCAGGGGAAGGAAGGAGCAGAGATAAGGTGGGGGGGAGGTAGGTGTAGTGCGTGGTGAGATTTGAACTCACAGTTTCGACTCGTGTTGGATAGGAGTGCTTGCTTGCTTGCCTGCGTGTGGTTCTGTGGTGGACAAACTTTGTACAGCATAAGCTAGCATGGGTAGACATAGGACAGACTTGGTCACTTTTGCATGGGGATTCGCTGATGAAGGCTACCTCCATATGCGCATATGCTCTTGGGTCCTCTATTGAATGAGTTTTACTCATTTGATGAAGCATCCAAGGGCGTGCGCAAGTTTCGGCCGAAGCTTTCATCGAACGAATCCTCAGAGTAACAGAGATTTTTGCTTCAATTTTATTTCCACCCGCTCTACCTCAATGCGTACTCAAGCCCCCACAACATAATGTGCACGTTTTTCTTTCTGTTGTGGTCTATTTATATCGCATGTGTTGTGTTTTTTTTTTCATTCTAACAACGTTTGGTCTTCTTCCCATTGCATGGTTGTACCAGCTCCTTTCATGCCCACAACCCACTCTGTGCTGTGCTAGCTACCTCCAATGGCAACATTCAGCTGCCCTCATTCCTTCCGTCCCCTCCCATCGCCTCTCACTCTCCTCTCTTTCTTTCCTTATGTCTCCCTGCCCTTCCACCATCCCTTCCCTCCCTGCCAGCGCTACGAGCGTTGTCTCTTCCACCTGCGCATCTCATCAGCCCCTTCCTCCCTCCCCTCCTCCTCCTCTTCCTCCCTCCCCTCCTCCTCCGACCACCCCCTTCACCCGCCCTCCTTGTCGCACAACCCTCTCAACGTCCTACAATCCACTCTCGGACTGCGCCGCACACCATTGGCTGGCGCAGCAGCAGCGGTGGGACAGGATAGCAGAGGCAGGGGCTGCAGGGTTGAGGGAGGGGACGGGGCAGGCGAGGTAGGGGCCAAGGTGGGGTCGGTGGTGTGGAACCCGTCTGACACGGAGAGATGCCTGACTGTGCTGGCGTCGGTGCTCCGATCGCTGCCACGCGGCATCATCCCAGTGGAGGATCAGGCCAGCCTGGCAGCTGCGGCATCCAGCACCCTGGATGCACTGGAGGTGAGTTGCGGATGGGCGCACTGGCCTCTTGTCGCTTGCGCCTCCCGAGTGCCATGGCATGGTTTCACGCGTGGTGGCACGACTTGGTTTACCATGGCATGTTTTGGCGTTGAAGAAAAGGACTCCAATCATTGGTGAGACGTTCCAATTCAGTGTCTCCTTCATTCAGTGTCTTCATTCAGTGTCTTCATTCAGTGTCTTCATTCAGTGCCTTCATTCAGTGTCTTCATTCACTGTCTTCATTCACTGTCTTCATTGCCCTTTCATCCGTTTCCCGCCCGCACCTCTCCTCTCACGCCATTCTCATTTCCACGTCCTTCTTCATTGCCCCTATCTGGTGCTGCCTCCCCTCTGCTGCCTCCCCTCTGCTGCCTCCCCTCTGCTTCCTCCCCTCTGCTGCCTCCCCTCTGCTGCCTCTCCTCTGCTGCCTCCCCTCTGCTGCCTCCCCTCTGCTGCCTCCCCTCTGCTGCCTCCTCTCTGCTGCCTCCTCTCTGCTGCCTCCTCTCTGCTGCCTCCTCTCTGCTGCCTCCTCTCTGCTGCCTCTCCTCTGCTGCCTCCTCTCTGCTGCCTCCTCTCTGCTGCCTCCCCTCTGCTGCCTCCCCTCTGCTGCCTCCTCTCTGCTGCCTCCTCTCTGCTGCCTCCTCTCTGCTGCCTCCCCTCTGCTTCCTCCTCTCTGCTGCCTCCCCTCTGCTGCCTCCTCTCTGCTGCCTCCTCTCTGCTGCCTCCTCTCTGCTGCCTCCTCTCTGCTGCCTCCTCTCTGCTGCCTCCCCTCTGCTGCCTCCTCTCTGCTGCCTCCTCTCTGCTGCCTCCCCTCTGCTGCCTCCCCTCTGCTGCCTCCCCTCTGCTGCCTCCTCTCTGCCGCCTCCTCTCTGCTGCCTCCTCTCTGCTGCCTCCTCTCTGCTACCTCCTCTCTGCTGCCTCCCCTCTGCTGCCTCCCCTCTGCTGCCTCCCCTCTGCTGCCTCCCCTCTGCTGCCTCCCCTCTGCTGCCTCCTCTCTGCTGCCTCCTCTCTGCTGCCTCCCCTCTGCTGCCTCCCCTCTGCTGCCTCCTCTCTGCTGCCTCCTCTCTGCTGCCTCCTCTCTGCTGCCTCCTCTCTGCTGCCTCCCCTCTGCTGCCTCCTCTCTGCTGCCTCCTCTCTGCTGCCTCCTCTCTGCTGCCTCCCCTCTGCTGCCTCCCCTCTGCTGCCTCCTCTCTGCTGCCTCCCCTCTGCTGCCTCCCCTCTGCTGCCTCCCCTCTGCTGCCTCCCCTCTGCTGCCTCCTCTCTGCTGCCTCCTCTCTGCTGCCTCCCCTCTGCTGCCTCCCCTCTGCTGCCTCCCCTCTGCTGCCTCCCCTCTGCTGCCTCCTCTCTGCTGCCTCCTCTCTGCTGCCTCCCCTCTGCTGCCTCCTCTCTGCTGCCTCCTCTCTGCTGCCTCCCCTCTGCTGCCTCCCCTCTGCTGCCTCCTCTCTGCTGCCTCCTCTCTGCTGCCTCCTCTCTGCTGCCTCCTCTCTGCTGCCTCCCCTCTGCTGCCTCCCCTCTGCTGTGTCACTTACGCATCAGGCTATGTGGCGTGAGTTCCTCTTGGCACGAGTATGGTCTGAGGCGCAGCGAGGGGGTCGTGCAAGCCCTGGACGTGCCGCGCATGGCTGTCACGCGGATCACGCTGCCATCTTTACGCGCCTCAACTTCCTCTGCTGCTCCTTCCCCTCCCCATGCCAGGCAATGCGGCGTGAGTTCCTCTTGGCCCGGGCATGGTCCGAGGCGCAGCGGGGGGTGCTTCGAGCTCTCGACGAGCTGCACATGGCTGTCACGCGAATCACGCTGCGCCACGTGGACGAGCCGCTGGCTGCCAGGTCAGCAGCGGCTGCGCGCATGGCGCGGGTGAGCGAGGAGGAGGTGCCGGTGCTGAGCGTGCTTCTAACGCAGGACAGGCTGGCGGCTGACACCCAGCTGCAGGCGAGCCAGGGGCAGCTGCGGTACCTGCGAGGCCTGGCAGAGGAGCGGAGACGGGTGGCCAAGCGGAAGGAAGGACTGGGGAGGGCGAGGGGTGGAGGGGAGGGGGATGGGAGAGACACAGGAGCGAGTGGGGTGAGGGGCGTAGGAGATGGAGAGGAGGGATTGGGAGTGAAGGTGAGAGTGGGGAGGGCGGGTGATGGGAAGGGCGAGGCGGGTGGGCAAGGAGAGGAGGGACGGGAGGGAGAGGAGGCTGGGAAAGGGACTGGGAAGCACTTGGAGAAGGGCGGCTGCGGTGGAGGGGAGGAGATGGCAGGAGGTGAAGCAGTGAAGGGAGGGGGCGAGAGGGAAGGAGTGAAGGGGAAGGAGGAGGGAGAGAGTGAAGGAAGGATTGACTGCAGTAGAGAGGAAGAGAAGGTGCCTGCAGGGGTGTGTGGAGGGGCGGCACAGAAGGGGGGTTGGGAGGAGGAAGGGGAGGGAGAGGATGAGAATTGCCCTGTGTGTAGAGAGCCGTTTGGCAATGAGCTCTCGGTGCTGCCGTGCGGCCATTTGCTCTGCTGCAAGTGTGAGTCAACTCCATCCGTGTCATCTCTCACCATTCTGTCTCCTTCACCGTATCAACTTGCCGTTTCATCTCACCATGTCATCTCGCACCGTTTCATCTCAGCACGTCATCCCACTGTGTCATCTCTGCAGGCACATGTTT
This sequence comes from Closterium sp. NIES-67, assembly GCA_027943415.1. NCBI lineage: Eukaryota > Viridiplantae > Streptophyta > Zygnematophyceae > Desmidiales > Closteriaceae > Closterium > Closterium sp. NIES-67. Next base: position 349,099 of record BQMB01000050.1, read on the forward strand.
GCTGGTGGAACGGTCCCCTTCACTGTCCGCTCACCGCCGCTCCCCTGACGCCACCAGCATTAACACCAGCAGCAGCAGGGAGCGGCGCATGCGGTGCCCCACGTGCCGCCACGTGGCGAGAGCGTCTGCGATCGCCTATGTGGACAACCACAGGGACCACCACGGGTACCCTGCTGCTGCCATGCAGGCGAATCAGAGGACAGGCGGTGAGGGATTGGATGCGGTTGATTGTGGTCAGCAACCTAATGGTCCCTGCCATTGCGGATCATTTTCAGCATCAGCATCAGCATCAGCATCAGCATCAGCATCAGCATCAGCAGGTGCACTGTTACACCCAAGCAGGGAGGCACATGACTGCTGTTGTCGCAGCGGCAGCAGTGGCGGGGGCGATGGGAGAGGGAGGGAGGGGAGGGAGGCGGAGGTGCCGTATGCAGTGCGGATGCAGGAGGAGGAGATGAGCTTTCACACAGGATTCGGAACTAAGGTGTGTTGCCACATCTAATTCCGTGAAAGCTATCACCGAATGACGAGCACGAGGTGAGGATGACAGGTCCAGATCACTTTCTAGTTTCATTTTCGTATGCCTGGCATCCTCACCTCATGCTCGTCATGCCTCTCCATGCCACCCCATGCCTCTCCATGCCACCCCATGCCTCTCCATGCCACCCCATGTCTCTCCATGCCACCCCATGCCTCTCCATGCCACCCCATGCCTCTCCATGCCACCCCATGCCTCTCCATGCCACCCCATGCCTCTCCATGCCTCCCCATGCCTCTCCATGCCTCCCCATGCCTCTCCATGCCACCCCATGCCTCTCCATGCCACCCCATGCCTCTCCATGCCACCCCATGCCTCTCCATGCCACCCCATGCCTCTCCATGCCACCCCATGCCTCTCCATGCCTCCCCTTGCCTTCCCATACCACCCCATGACTCTTCATACCTCCCCATGCCACCCCATGCCTCCTTTGTCACCCCACATCTCTAAATCTTCATCTCTCCAGCTAGACGCAGTAACGCGCCGAGTGTTACGAATCCTGCGCGCGGACCCTTCTGCCCGCATCATCATATTCAGCGCGTGGCGGGAGGTGCTCGTCCTCGTCGCGCACTGCTTGCATGCCAACGCCGTCCCCACCGCCTCCGCCTTCACCCATCGGTGTGCTTCTTTCCTGCTACTCTCGCCCGTTCTTACCCTTCTTCCCCTCGTCGTTATGGCCCACTGGCCACATGCCAATGCCGTTTCTGGATGACAGAGTTGAGCAGATGCGTCTGAAGGCAATCGAGTTGTCTTTTTGACTGGTGAATGCTTGAAGACATGAACTCATGATTTCATGCTGAGATCGCATGAAAAAGGACTCGAGAAGTTTAGTTTGCCAGTCTCCTTCCACCTGCCACCAAACATTCTTCTATCCTTCTCTCCTGTTCTTTTTCACACTCTGAGTTCACCATTCTGCATGCATGCCTGCCCCTCATGCTCTTCCCACCAGGGAAGTGCCTCCAGCACTGAAGCGCTTTCGAGCATGCACTGCTCCACCAGCCCTCTCTGCTCCCTCCACCTGTCATCTTTCGCATAAGCCCCGCAGCAAGCGCCGCAAGCGCTCCTTCTGCTCTGCTCTGCCTGCTGCCCTTCCAGCTCCCTCTGCTGCTACAACCGCTGCCACAGCTGCTGCTACCGCTGCCAGCATTGGTGTCAGAGGAGGGGCAGCAGGCAGTGTTGCCGTTGAAGCGGCTGAGGGCGAGGGAGAAACGGAGCAGTGTCGGGTGCTGCTGCTGGTGACGGCGATAGGAGGCAACGGGCTGAACGTGGTGGAGGCGCAGCACGTGGTGTTTGTGGAGCCGGGGCTCAACGCCGCGGCTGAGGCGCAGGCAATGAACCGCGTGCACCGCATTGGGCAGACCCAACGCACCTATGTGCACCGATTCATTGTAAGGCAACGATGCATGGCTCCCCGGTTCATTGTACGCAGCTGATGCGCTGCGCTGTGCGGCATCTGATGTACGGCACACCTCTGCGTGCCTGGATTTATTGTAAGCCAAAGATGCATGGCACTCTCTTGCTTGATGTCTGCACTCTCCTCCCTCAAGGCTGCCCTTCTTTGCGCTTGTCCTCCCCTCTGCCCCTGCCTCTCCCACTCACCCCATGCAGGTGCAGGACACAGTGGAAGCAGCCATCCACAGCCTGGCTCGCTCCAAGGCTGCTGCACCACCCCATCTCTCTGCCGCACATGGTGCCGTCAAGCCGCTGTCCTGCAAGGACCGCGACTCGCTCACCCTTGCTGATGTCACCGCCCTCTTCCCTCAAGGCTGCCCCACTGCAGCAGACAGGGAGGCCGGAGAAAGTGCGATGCCGGTGCCACCGGGTGCAGCACAGGGAACAGCAGTGGGGGTTGCAGGAAGGGCGGAACATGAGAGGCTTCTATTAGCGGCTGCTGCTGCAGCTGCAGCGGAAGCTCGGATGCAGAAAGCTCCTGGGTGACATGAATGCATGTGAAAGTTTTTTTTGGATTGCACGGAGTAGAAGCATGATTCATGAATCATGACTCATGGAGGCACGAAAAAGTGTGGCTCGTTTGTCAGTTCCATATTTGAAGGGAAAAATCTGCAGTGCAGTGACATATGGAGTGAGCTTCATGGTAGCCTCATGAATTTAGTGATGTATGGTACGTATCCTGTCAAGGCCATCTCCATCACATCACACCCTGGTGTCACCTCCGCCTCACTGCTGACTGTTAGGTCAAGCCATTGGAGCAGAAGCATGCTACACCACGACACGAGGTGTCAACTTATTGCTGTGCATGTATAGTTATAGGCTAGACAGGTTCGTGCTCTTAGAGAGTACAACCCAAACCCTTATATCACCCTGTATGCTCTTGCTAGAGTTCGTTTGGTCACTCTGACATGGTATCACGCTAGGTAGGTCCCACCCACCCGCGCTTCAGCCCTAGCCTACCGTAGAGCGCCCCGCCCTAGCCTACTATAGAGCGCCCCTAACCTAGCTCGCCATGCCGCGCTGGCCCCTAGCCTGCCGCGCCGCGTCGACCCCTAGCTCACCGTGCCGCACTGTCCCCTAGCCCGCCGCGCTGGCCCCAGCTCGCCTTGTCGACCCCAACTCGCCGCATCGGCCCCGTCTCGCTGCGCCGCCCTAGCTCGCCGCGACGGCCCCAGCCCGTCGCGCGGCCCCCAGCTTGCCGCCGGCCCCAGCTTGCCGCGCCGACCCCAGCTCGCCGCACCGCCCCAGCTCGCCGCGTTGGCCCCACCTCGCCGCGTCGACCCAACTCGCCACGTCGGCCCCAGCTCGCCGCGCCACCCCAGCTCGCCGCGCCGGCCCCAGCTCGCCGCACCACCCCAGCTCCCCGCGTTGGCTCCAGCTCGCCACGCCGCCCCAGCTCGCAGCGTCGGCTTAGCTCGCCGCGCTGCCCCAGCTCGCCGTGTCGGCCCAACCTCGCCGCGCCGGACCCTGCTCGCCGATGGCCCTGGTTTCTCCTATGTGCCGGAGCCCCCGCCAGTTGTCTCCTCTCACTGCCCTCCACTGCATTCCACCGCACTCCACCACACCCCACCGCACACCACCGCACTCTACCGCACTCCACTGCTCTCCACCGTACTCTTCCATTCCAGCTTCCCCCCTGCTCCTCCTCTGCCTGAGCTCTCCAGCTGCTGCAGCTGTGTGTGATGGTGGACGATGTTCTCCACCTGGACGCCGAGGGCCGTGCGGTGGATTTCGAGGCGTGGCTCGCCGACCTGCGCCGCCAACTAAAGGGTCAGTGCCAGGATGGCCAGTCTCTGGCCGTCCATGTCGACGGTAAGCTGCCCTGCCCCCCCGCGCCTGTTGCCCTTGCTGACGTCCCGACACCTGCTGAGCGTGAGGCTTTCATAGCTACTGAACTCGCCCGCTCTGTCTGGGAGTCGGGTGACACCACTGCGCAGCTAGCTATGAGTCACGCTCTCCTACTGTCCAAGCGTCCCTGCTTTCAAACGGCCAAGGAGCTCCTAGACGCAGTTATCGCTTGCTATTGAACTCCCGACTCCGCCTCTGCTGGCCGTCTCCTCCTGCCCCAACTCTTCTCTGACATCGCGTCCTTCCCCGCTGTCGCTGATCTTGCCACTCACCTGCGCGCTCTCGAGACTAGCTACCGCGCTACTAGCACTTAGGCTCAGCTCACTGTATTTCCTAGCCACGCGCCTCCCATACCGCCTAGCCACTGCTCATAACACCAGCTTTTCCTGTCTTCGCGCCCACAGGTTTCGCCGACCCTTCTCTGGACCAGGTCCCCCGGTGACGCATCTGCGTTTCAAGTCTAGGGCTGCCTAGCTTACGTCCTTGCCTCTCGCGCGGACAAGCTCACTGCCCGCACCGTCCCTTGTGTTTTTATTGGCTTCCCCCTAGACGCTTCTGACTGGCACTTCTACCACCCGTCGTCTTACCTCTTCTTTCACTCACGTGACGCCACCTTTGACGAGTCTGTCTCCTTCTACACTCGCTCCCCCCACCGAGGCTTCCCCGTTACCCCGCCCCTGTTTTTAGTCCCTACTCCCCCGGTAGCTCCTGCGCCCCGTCCTGCCCCGTCTGGTGGGTCTTACATCACTCCCCTTCCTTGAGTTGGCCCAGCAGAATAGTCTGTTGACTCCAGGGGTCCTGAGGCTCAAGGTGAGCCACCTGTTTCTGCAGCGCCAGCACCCTCAGCCCCGGTGCCTCCTCTGCCGCCACCGCAGCGGCAGTTGCAGCAGCAACCGCCGCAGTAGGGATCCATGGGCTTTGGGAGTGTTTGCGCTGGGGGTGCTGTGCTAGTTCTTGGGGTGCTAGTCCTGGGGGTGCTGTTTTGGCGAGTCCTGAGTGTAGCCATGGTGCGGCTGCAGGTCCTGGTGTGGGCGCAGAGCAGCAGCAGCAGCAACCGCCCCCAGTGTCCACCCTTCCCTTTCCCGACCGACCGTTCGCGCGCCTCTCCCAGAGCCACCTCCTCCTCCTGTCTACGGCCATGTGTTCCCTCCGTCGGACTCGTCCCCGGCTCGTTTCCCCCCTCGTTCTCCTCCTGTGTCTCCTCCTTTGTCTCCTGACCCTATGCCCCCCTCGCGCTGGTGGTCTCACTGCTTCTCTCATGGTAGTCTCGTCTCTCCAGCTCTGAGTGTTCACCCTATATCTCTCCGTTCTCTCATGTCTCATGCTCCTCCGGTTCCTATTCTCCCATCGCCTCCTCAGTCATCTCTCGTAGTCTCCTCAACTCCTTTCTCTGACTTCCTCGTGTTGCTCGCCCTCTCGTTCCTTGTGTTCTCGCCTCTCTTGTTACCGACCCGTTCATGCCTGTCTCCAGTCTCTCGGCTCTTGTCGCTGCCATCGCGGACTTTGCCTCTACCCGCCGCCTTAACTATGCCACTGCTCTTGTCTCTGACCCTGCCCGTCCTCCGTTCGTTGGGGGTGCACCTGCCCTTAGCAGTGACGTCTCAGAGGACAGGCCTCAGAGGCGGGGGCAGAGGGTGACGTGGCAGAAGGAAAGCAGAATGAGGTGAAAAGGGAGGGCGAATGGCAGGAGATTATGAGTGTTGTGGCGAGCCGCATTGTGAAGAGTGAACTGCGGGAATCGAGGAAGAAGGTGGATGCAGTGAGATGCAGAGTGGCGAAACTGGAGAGCACTTCTAGCATCGAGGGAAAAATGATATGGGTGGTGAGTGCGGCACGAACGATCTGTTCCTTTGCCACGTTCCAAATGTCACATGCTTAGTTTCATTGCCCGTCCAATGTTGACCTTCGCTGTCGAGCATGGGTGCAGGCAATCATCGGGTTGTGGAATTCAACAATTCCAGAAGTTTCTGGGATAAACCTAAGCGGCATCTCGCTCCTCTTTGACAGTGCCCTCACTCATCTTGCCAAACTGACCCGCCTGACAGTGACATCTTAGAGGACGGCCTGGAGGCCGTTTCTCATCTCTGCTCCATGCCGCTAACCCCCGAGGGCAACCCAAACGCTCTTGACATCCCGAACCCTCGCACCTATGCTGAGGCAACCTCAGGACCCTGGGCCTCTCAGTGGGTAGCTGCCATGGACGCGGAGATGGCATCTTGGAGATCCACGCACATACGTTGACGCAATTCCTCCATCTGGCACGAACGTAGTCGATGGCCGGTGGCTCTTCAAGGTGAAGCGTCTTCCTAGAGAGTTGTCGGTGTTCAAGGCGCGCTACGTTTTTAGAGGCTTCAATTAGCGCGAGGGGGTTGACTTCTTCTACACCTTCGACCGGACCCCGAAGATGACCACTCTTCGGGCGCTGCTTCACGTAGCAGCATAGCGCAACTACGAGCTTCACTCACTTGAATTCTCCACAGCTTTCCTCTAGGGCCGTTTGCACAAGCACATCTACCTGCGCCGTCCGTCAGGCTTCTCTAGCTCTTTCCCTCCTATGACTGAGTGGTTCCTCCAGCGCCAGGTCTACAATCTGCGGCAGGCGCTCCGTAAGTGGCACGACACACTACGTGCTACACTAGCACACCTTCAATTCTATCCATCCTATGCTGACACGTCTCTCTTTGTTCGCGCAGGCCAGATTCTATTCTACATCCTAGTCTACGAAGACAACCTGGTCTTCGCTACTGCAGACAGAGACGCACTTGCCACGGTGAAGGCTGAGCTGCTGAGGAGACACACCTGCAATGACCTATGAGAGCTGCACCGCTACCTTGGGCTGCGGATCTCCAGGGACAGAGCAGCGCGCACCATCACTTTCACACAGTCACACTTGGAGTGCAAGGTCCTTCAAAGGTTTGGCCTTCAGTTCTCCTCCGCACAGCCCACCCCTCTGCCAGTAAATCACAAGCTCTCGGCTCCAGTCCATGACAAGCTAGTCGAGCCTAGTGGTCAGTACGCAGAGCTTGTGGGTTGCCACGGGACTCGGCTTCAACCTCTTATCACAAGCGCAGCTGATAGAAAGTAGCATCTGCTTCGTCAACACCGCCAGCACGACGCTCACGGAGTTATACATGGGCGACAAGAAGGAGCAATTTAGTCGGCATCGCATAAATTAAAGACGACGCTTGCGTTGTACGGTTTTCACCTGTGAAAGCATCTGGCGACAGTGAGAAGAACGTCTCACTTGCTCGTTGGCATCATCATTGGGAACCGAATCTCCAACGCCAAGACCATCGTGGTCTCAATGTCTTCTACGTCACGCCTTAACCTTCTCGCACCAACTCCCTCGACGAACTTGCAGCAGAGCCAACAGAAGCAGCATTAGCAACAGCACAAATAGTTCAAAGTACAGTGGCGGATTAAATTGTCCACATGTTTTGCCTTTTTTGGCATTTTTATGAGTGCAGAGGCGTATACATTAAGCCTTAATGTACGGTGTGCATTAACGCTGAGAAGTTCAGTTAGAGCAGTCACTCCAGTGTTCAAACACCAAAGTAGTACCACACATGGTCCTTAAACTCCTAAGCATAGCATGGGAGAACATGTGGACAATTTGTACCGGAAAATGGTATCACACTAGATTCCAGGAAAACTAGTACCTAGTCCAGCGTCCCTTTGCCCGAATCACTGCCTTGATCCTCCTCGGCAGGCTGTCGATCAGGTTTGCACACACCTCCGGCGGTATCTTGTCCCATTCCTCCTGCACCCTCTCCCACAGCTCCAGCATTCCCCTTGGCGGCTTTTCGTACTTCCCCAGCTGCCTTTTCAAGTATGCCCACAGGTGCTCAATTGGGTTAAGGTCCGGGGAGCACGACGGCCATTCCAGCACCGCGTACTCCTGCTCCCCAAGCCAGTCTTGGACCAGACGACACCTGTGCTTGGGATCATTGTCGTGCTGGAAAATGACCTCTGAGGGGGAAAGCTTGAAAAAATCGATGGTCTGTTTGAGCTCATCTTGCAAGATGCTGCGATACAGCGGCCCATCCATCCTGCCATCTATCTTGCACATGAACCCCGCCCCCTCATACGTCATGCAACCCCACACCATCACAGAACCGCCCCCATGCTTAACTGTCTGTTGGACTTGGTGGCTCCGAAGGCTGGTGCCCTCGCGAATCCAGGCGTACGCACGTCCGTCGGAGCAGTAGCGGTTAATCTTCGTCTCGTCAGACCAAATCACCCGCTTCCAGTCCTCCAGCGTCCAGTCGGCATGCGCCCGCGCGAAGTCGAGACGATCGCGGATGTTTTTCGGTGAGAGCCTGGGTTTCTTGGGCTGATGCACGGCGATCAGCCCCGCGGATCGTAAAGAGTTGCGGACCGTCTTCGAGTCTACGGCGAGATCGTGCTTCTCCAACAACATCTTGGCCGCGTCTGAAGAGCTTTTCGCCTCGCCGCTAGTAATCGCACGTATAACTCCGCGCTGGAGACGGGTTGTGATTAAGCGGGGGCGGCCGGCCGAAGGCATCGTAGGTCGCACCTCCTCGCGACTAGTCTCCTCAGCGAGTTTCATACCGTAATCGTGCACGGTGCTCTTGCCTATGCCAAGAAGTTTCCCTATTTTCCTAGTCGAATGCCCCGCACGCAACATGCTTCTGATCCTCGCGCGCTTCTTCTCATTTAACGGCTTCATAGCGATGCGGTCGTAGGCTCGCTTCCGGACTAACAACTAAGCTAGGAACTGGTGCGCGTGACGATGTACACACTGAGCGACGGGGGAAAATAGATCTACTCTTCCGCTCGGTAGGAAATGTCCACATCGACAGTCGAGTAGTAAATTTCAACCCCACTTTCCGTTAGTGTCACAATCGCGCCAAGCAAGAAACGGATGAAGCAGAACTCAAAAACCGAGTAACAGAATGGAAAAAAACGGGTGTTACTATTTTCGAAACATGTGTTGCATAACGATACGTTTCAAAGTGTTAAACATCCGGGCAATTTAATCCGCCACTGTACATGGGCATCTAGAGATGGAAATTGGGTTTACGACAATCAAGAACCGATATCTACTACGGTCGAAGAACCTATGGAGGTTGAACGCACATGGGGCAAGAAAGAATTTATCGTACCTGATGCTTGGGCGCGTCGCCAACACCTCAGCATACCTTGGGCTGAAACTGCAGAAGAAGCCGGATTCATCCAGCCTTTTGACACTGGCCGCTGCGTTAACCCTACGCCAATGATTCATCTTTCGCTGGCCTTCTTCCTTCAATCCAACTTGTACCTGTGTTCAAAAGGACATATGGCACAAGCGGTTAGGTCATCCCTCGCAAGAAGCTCTTAACAACTCGATTAAAGCCTCTGTTTTTGACAAGGACGCTCTCCTTTTAACCAACTGCCAAGAGCTTCGACCTAGCAGTCGTCAACTACCGTGCACCATCTGCCACGGAGCTCACCTAAGTCACGCTCCGTTCCCCTCATACTTTCCGAGTGCTTCTAACTACTCACTTATGGACGTCGTCTTTAGCGACATACACTTCATGCCGCAGGAAGCAGAAGATATCAGCGGCAATGACTACCGCTATATAATTACCTTTATCGATGGTGGTACTCGATACGTCTGGCACCAGAATATCTCTCACAAGTTTGAAGCTCTTGATGCCTTCAAACTATGGCTGAAAATCGCGGAGCGGCAGAGCGGCATCAAGCTGAAAGAGATCCAGACACACAACGCGAGCGAGTACACCAGTGAGCAGCTCGATGAATTTCTAGCGCAGAAAGGGATACTCAGGCGCAAGACTGTGCCATACGCCCATCAGCAAAATGGAGTAGCTAAGAGAACTAACAGGACGCTGCAAGAGAAGATGCGCGTGCTGCTGCAATAGTCCAGCTTGACAGCAGACTTTTGGCCGTTTGCGATGGCGCAAGCTGTCAGCCTACACAACTGTTTGTCTTCAACAGCTCTCCCTCAGTTCAACTTGCCACACGTCATGTGGACAAAACACCCCCCCGACACTCAACTGTTACGAGTTTGGGGTTGCATGGTCCAATACAGACTTCCGAGTGCAACTGTGGGCAGACTTACTGAACGGGCTCGATGGGGAATACACCTCACTGTACCTAAAGATTCATACTTCAGGATAGTTATGGACTGCGAAACCCCAAAGGTTTTGTATGCCCGAGACTGCATCTTCTACGAGAAACTTTTCTCAATGACTTCGAACGCGACAAGGAATGCCAGCAGCAGGATCCTGATCACTACAGTGACGAATCAGTGCGCCACCCCTCTTTCCCTTATCCCCCTTCCCTCTCGGCCTCGTGGCTCGCTGCCTGCACACCGACGCCATCCCCACTTGCCTCTTCCTTCACCCATCGGTGCGCCACCCCTCCTTCCCTTGTCCCCCTTCCCTCTCGTCCTCGTGGCTCGCTGCCTGCACACCGACGCCGTCCCCACTTGCCTCTGCCTTCACCCATCGGTGCGCCACCCCTCCTTCCCTTGTCCCCCTTCCCTCTCGTCCTCGTGGCTCGCTGCCTGCACACCGACGCCGTCCCCACTTGCCTCTGCCTTCACCCATCGGTGCGCCACCCCTCCTTCCCTTGTCCCCCTTCCCTCTCGTCCTCGTGGCTCGCTGCCTGCACACCAACGCCGTCCCCACTTGCCTCTGCCTTCACCCATCGGTGCGGCACCCCTCCTTCCCTTGTCCCCTTTCCCTCTCGTCCTCATGGCTCGTTGCCTGCACACCGACGCCATCCCCACTTGCCTCTTCCTTCAACCATCGGTGCGGCACCCCTCCTTCCCTTGTCCCCCTTCCCTCTCGTCCTCGTGGCTCGCTGCCTGCACACCGACGCCGTCCCCACTTGCCTCTGCCTTCACCCATCGGTGCGACACCCCTCCTTCCCTTGTCCCCCTTCCCTCTCGTCCTCGTGGCTCGCTGCCTGCACACCGACGCCGTCCCCACTTGCCTCTGCCTTCACCCATCGGTGCGCCACCCCTCCTTCCCTTGTCCCCCTTCCCTCTCGTCCTCGTGGCTCGCTGCCTGCACACCGACGCCGTCCCCACTTGCCTCTGCCTTCACCCATCGGTGCGGCACCCCTCCTTCCCTTGTCCCCTTTCCCTCTCGTCCTCATGGCTCGCTGCCTGCACACCGACGCCATCCCCACTTGCCTCTTCCTTCACCCATCGGTGCGGCACCCCTCCTTCCCTTGTCCCCCTTCCCTCTCGTCCTCGTGGCTCGCTGCCTGCACACCGACGCCGTCCCCACTTGCCTCTGCCTTCACCCATCGGTGCGGCACCCCTCCTTCCCTTGTCCCCCTTCCCTCTCGTCCTCGTGGCTCGCTGCCTGCACACCAACGCCGTCCCCACTTGCCTCTGCCTTCACCCATCAGTGCGGCACCCCTCCTTCCCTTGTCCCCTTTCCCTCTCGTCCTCATGGCTCGCTGCCTGCACACCGACGCCATCCCCACTTGCCTCTTCCTTCACCCATCGGTGCGGCACCCCTCCTTCCCTTGTCCCCCTTCCCTCTCGTCCTCGTGGCTCGCTGCCTGCACACCGACGCCGTCCCCACTTGCCTCTGCCTTCACCCATCGGTGCGCCACCCCTCCTTCCCTTGTCCCCCTTCCCTCTCGTCCTCGTGGCTCGCTGCCTGCACACCGACGCCGTCCCCACTTGCCTCTGCCTTCACCCATCGGAGAGCCACCCCTCCTTCCCTAGTCCCCCTTCCCTCTCGTCCTCGTGGCTCGCTGCCTGCACACCGACGCCGTCCCCACTTGCCTCTGCCTTCACCCATCGGTGCGCCACCCCTCCTTCCCTTGTCCCCCTTCCCTCTCGTCCTCGTGGCTCGCTGCCTGCACACCGACGCCGTCCCCACTTGCCTCTGCCTTCACCCATCGGTGCGCCACCCCTCCTTCCCTTGTCCCCCTTCCCTCTCGTCCTCGTGGCTCGCTGCCTGCACACCGACGCCGTCCCCACTTGCCTCTGCCTTCACCCATCGGTGCGCCACCCCTCCTTCCCTTGTCCCCCTTCCCTCTCGTCCTCGTGGCTCGCTGCCTGCACACCGACGCCGTCCCCACTTGCCTCTTCCTTCACCCATCGGTGCGCCACCCCTCCTTCCCTTGTCCCCCTTCCCTCTCGTCCTCGTGGCTCGCTGCCTGCACACCGACGCCGTCCCCACTTGCCTCTGCCTTCACCCATCGGTGCGCCACCCCTCCTTCCCTTGTCCCCCTTCCCTCTCGTCCTCGTGGCTCGCTGCCTGCACACCGACGCCGTCCCCACTTGCCTCTGCCTTCACCCATCGGTGCGCCACCCCTCCTTCCCTTGTCCCCCTTCCCTCTCGTCCTCGTGGCTCGCTGCCTGCACACCGACGCCGTCCCCACTTGCCTCTGCCTTCACCCATCGGTGCGCCACCCCTCCTTCCCTTGTCCCCCTTCCCTCTCGTCCTCGTGGCTCGCTGCCTACACACCGACGCCGTCCCCACTTGCCTCTGCCTTCACCCATCGGTGCGCCACCCCTCCTTCCCTTGTCCCCCTTCCCTCTCGTCCTCGTGGCTCGCTGCCTGCACACCGACGCCGTCCCCACTTGCCTCTGCCTTCACCCATCGGTGCGCCACCCCTCCTTCCCTTGTCCCCCTTCCCTCTCGTCCTCGTGGCTCGCTGCCTGCACACCGACGCCGTCCCCACTTGCCTCTGCCTTCACCCATCGGTGCGCCACCCCTCCTTCCCTTGTCCCCCTTCCCTCTCGTCCTCGTGGCTCGCTGCCTGCACACCGACGCCGTCCCCACTTGCCTCTGCCTTCACCCATCGGTGCGCCACCCCTCCTTCCCTTGTCCCCCTTCCCTCTTGTCCTCGTGGCTCGCTGCCTGCACACCGACGCCGTCCCCACTTGCCTCTGCCTTCACCCATCGGTGCGCCACCCCTCCTTCCCTTGTCCCCCTTCCCTCTCGTCCTCGTGGCTCGCTGCCTGCACACCGACGCCGTCCCCACTTGCCTCTGCCTTCACCCATCGGTGCGCCACCCCTCCTTCCCTTGTCCCCCTTCCCTCTCGTCCTCGTGGCTCGCTGCCTGCACACCGACGCCGTCCCCACTTGCCTCTGCCTTCACCCATCGGTGCGCCACCCCTCCTTCCCTTGTCCCCCTTCCCTCTCGTCCTCGTGGCTCGCTGCCTGCACACCAACGCCGTCCCCACTTGCCTCTGCCTTCACCCATCGGTGCGCCACCCCTCCTTCCCTTGTTCCCCTTCCCTCTCGTCCTCGTGGCTCGCTGCCTGCACACCAACGCCGTCCCCACTTGCCTCTGCCTTCACCCATCGGTGCGGCACCCCTCCTTCCCTTGTCCCCCTTCCCTCTCGTCCTCGTGGCTCGCTGCCTGCACACCAACGCCGTCCCCACTTGCCTCTGCCTTCACCCATCGGTGCGGCACCCCTCCTTCCCTTGTCCCCCTTCCCTCTCGTCCTCGTGGCTCGCTGCCTGCACACCGACGCCCTCCCCACTTGCCTCTGCCTTCACCCATCGGTGCGGCACCCCTCCTTCCCTTGTCCCCCTTCCCTCTCGTCCTCGTGGCTCGCTGCCTGCAAACCGACGCCCTCCCCACTTGCCTCTGCCTTCACCCATCGGTGCGGCACCCCTCCTTCCCTTGTCCCCCTTCCCTCTCGTCCTCGTGGCTCGCTGCCTGCACACCGACGCCCTCCCCACTTGCCTCTTCCTTCACCCATCGGTGCGGCACCCCTCCTTCCCTTGTCCCCCTTCCCTCTCGTCCTCGTGGCTCGCTGCCTGCACACCGACGCCGTCCCCACTTGCCTTTTCCTTCACCCATCGGTGCGCCACCCCTCCTTCCCTTGTCCCCCTTCCCTCTCGTCCTCGTGGCTCGCTGCCTGCACACCGACGCCGTCCCCACTTGCCTCTGCCTTCACCCATCGGTGCGCCACCCCTCCTTCCCTTGTCCCCCTTCCCTCTCGTCCTCGTGGCTGGCTGCCTGCACACCGACGCCGTCCCCACTTGCCTCTGCCTTCACCCATCGGTGCGCCACCCCTCCTTCCCTTGTCCCCCTTCCCTCTCGTCCTCGTGGCTCGCTGCCTGCACACCAACGCCGTCCCCACTTGCCTCTGCCTTCACCCATCGGTGCGGCACCCCTCCTTCCCTTGTCCCCTTTCCCTCTCGTCCTCATGGCTCGTTGCCTGCACACCGACGCCATCCCCACTTGCCTCTTCCTTCAACCATCGGTGCGGCACCCCTCCTTCCCTTGTCCCCCTTCCCTCTCGTCCTCGTGGCTCGCTGCCTGCACACCGACGCCGTCCCCACTTGCCTCTGCCTTCACCCATCGGTGCGACACCCCTCCTTCCCTTGTCCCCCTTCCCTCTCGTCCTCGTGGCTCGCTGCCTGCACACCGACGCCGTCCCCACTTGCCTCTGCCTTCACCCATCGGTGCGCCACCCCTCCTTCCCTTGTCCCCCTTCCCTCTCGTCCTCGTGGCTCGCTGCCTGCACACCGACGCCGTCCCCACTTGCCTCTGCCTTCACCCATCGGTGCGGCACCCCTCCTTCCCTTGTCCCCTTTCCCTCTCGTCCTCATGGCTCGCTGCCTGCACACCGACGCCATCCCCACTTGCCTCTTCCTTCACCCATCGGTGCGGCACCCCTCCTTCCCTTGTCCCCCTTCCCTCTCGTCCTCGTGGCTCGCTGCCTGCACACCGACGCCGTCCCCACTTGCCTCTGCCTTCACCCATCGGTGCGGCACCCCTCCTTCCCTTGTCCCCCTTCCCTCTCGTCCTCGTGGCTCGCTGCCTGCACACCAACGCCGTCCCCACTTGCCTCTGCCTTCACCCATCGGTGCGGCACCCCTCCTTCCCTTGTCCCCTTTCCCTCTCGTCCTCATGGCTCGCTGCCTGCACACCGACGCCATCCCCACTTGCCTCTTCCTTCACCCATCGGTGCGGCACCCCTCCTTCCCTTGTCCCCCTTCCCTCTCGTCCTCGTGGCTCGCTGCCTGCACACCGACGCCGTCCCCACTTGCCTCTGCCTTCACCCATCGGTGCGCCACCCCTCCTTCCCTTGTCCCCCTTCCCTCTCGTCCTCGTGGCTCGCTGCCTGCACACCGACGCCGTCCCCACTTGCCTCTGCCTTCACCCATCGGTGAGCCACCCCTCCTTCCCTAGTCCCCCTTCCCTCTCGTCCTCGTGGCTCGCTGCCTGCACACCGACGCCGTCCCCACTTGCCTCTGCCTTCACCCATCGGTGCGCCACCCCTCCTTCCCTTGTCCCCCTTCCCTCTCGTCCTCGTGGCTCGCTGCCTGCACACCGACGCCGTCCCCACTTGCCTCTGCCTTCACCCATCGGTGCGCCACCCCTCCTTCCCTTGTCCCCCTTCCCTCTCGTCCTCGTGGCTCGCTGCCTGCACACCGACGCCGTCCCCACTTGCCTCTGCCTTCACCCATCGGTGCGCCACCCCTCCTTCCCTTGTCCCCCTTCCCTCTCGTCCTCGTGGCTCGCTGCCTGCACACCGACGCCGTCCCCACTTGCCTCTGCCTTCACCCATCGGTGCGCCACCCCTCCTTCCCTTGTCCCCCTTCCCTCTCGTCCTCGTGGCTCGCTGCCTGCACACCGACGCCGTCCCCACTTGCCTCTTCCTTCACCCATCGGTGCGCCACCCCTCCTTCCCTTGTCCCCCTTCCCTCTCGTCCTCGTGGCTCGCTGCCTGCACACCGACGCCGTCCCCACTTGCCTCTGCCTTCACCCATCGGTGCGCCACCCCTCCTTCCCTTGTCCCCCTTCCCTCTCGTCCTCGTGGCTCGCTGCCTGCACACCGACGCCGTCCCCACTTGCCTCTGCCTTCACCCATCGGTGCGCCACCCCTCCTTCCCTTGTCCCCCTTCCCTCTCGTCCTCGTGGCTCGCTGCCTGCACACCGACGCCGTCCCCACTTGCCTCTGCCTTCACCCATCGGTGCGCCACCCCTCCTTCCCTTGTCCCCCTTCCCTCTCGTCCTCGTGGCTCGCTGCCTGCACACCGACGCCGTCCCCACTTGCCTCTGCCTTCACCCATCGGTGCGCCACCCCTCCTTCCCTTGTCCCCCTTCCCTCTCGTCCTCGTGGCTCGCTGCCTGCACACCGACGCCGTCCCCACTTGCCTCTGCCTTCACCCATCCGTGCGCCACCCCTCCTTCCCTTGTCCCCCTTCCCTCTCGTCCTCGTGGCTCGCTGCCTGCACACCGACGCCGTCCCCACTTGCCTCTGCCTTCACCCATCGGTGCGCCACCCCTCCTTCCCTTGTCCCCCTTCCCTCTTGTCCTCGTGGCTCGCTGCCTGCACACCGACGCCGTCCCCACTTGCCTCTGCCTTCACCCATCGGTGCGCCACCCCTCCTTCCCTTGTCCCCCTTCCCTCTCGTCCTCGTGGCTCGCTGCCTGCACACCGACGCCGTCCCCACTTGCCTCTGCCTTCACCCATCGGTGCGCCACCCCTCCTTCCCTTGTCCCCCTTCCCTCTCGTCCTCGTGGCTCGCTGCCTGCACACCGACGCCGTCCCCACTTGCCTCTGCCTTCACCCATCGGTGCGCCACCCCTCCTTCCCTTGTCCCCCTTCCCTCTCGTCCTCGTGGCTCGCTGCCTGCACACCGACGCCCTCCCCACTTGCCTCTGCCTTCACCCATCGGTGCGGCACCCCTCCTTCCCTTGTCCCCCTTCCCTCTCGTCCTCGTGGCTCGCTGCCTGCACACCGACGCCCTCCCCACTTGCCTCTGCCTTCACCCATCAGTGCGGCACCCCTCCTTCCCTTGTCCCCCTTCCCTCTCGTCCTCGTGGCTCGCTGCCTGCACACCGACGCCCTCCCCACTTGCCTCTGCCTTCACCCATCGGTGCGCCACCCCTCCTTCCCTTGTCCCCCTTCCCTCTCGTCCTCGTGGCTCGCTGCCTGCACACCGACGCCCTCCCCACTTGCCTCTGCCTTCACCCATCGGTGCGCCACCCCTCCTTCCCTTGTCCCCCTTCCCTCTCGTCCTCGTGGCTCGCTGCCTGCACACCGACGCCCTCCCCACTTGCCTCTTCCTTCACCCATCGGTGCGGCACCCCTCCTTCCCTTGTCCCCCTTCCCTCTCGTCCTCGTGGCTCGCTGCCTGCACACCGACGCCGTCCCCACTTGCCTTTTCCTTCACCCATCGGTGCGCCACCCCTCCTTCCCTTGTCCCCCTTCCCTCTCGTCCTCGTGGCTCGCTGCCTGCACACCGACGCCCTCCCCACTTGCCTCTGCCTTCACCCATCGGTGCGCCACCCCTCCTTCCCTTGTCCCCCTTCCCTCTCGTCCTCGTGGCTGGCTGCCTGCACACCGACGCCCTCCCCACTTGCCTCTGCCTTCACCCATCGGTGCGCCACCCCTCCTTCCCTTGTCCCCCTTCCCTCTCGTCCTCGTGGCTCGCTGCCTGCACACCCACGCCGTCCCCACTTGCCTCTGCCTTCACCCATCGGTGCGCCACCCCTCCTTCCCTTGTCCCCCTTCCCTCTCGTCCTCGTGGCTCGCTGCCTGCACACGGACGCCGTCCCCACTTGCCTCTGCCTTCACCCATCGGTGCGCCACCCCTCCTTCCCTTGTCCCCCTTCCCTCTCGTCCTCGTGGCTCGCTGCCTGCACACCGACGCCGTCCCCACTTGCCTCTGCCTTCACCCATCGGTGCGCCACCCCTCCTTCCCTTGTCCCCCTTCCCTCTCGTCCTCGTGGCTCGCTGCCTGCACACCGACGCCGTCCCCACTTGCCTCTGCCTTCACCCATCGGTGCGCCACCCCTCCTTCCCTTGTCCCCCTTCCCTCTCGTCCTCGTGGCTCGCTGCCTGCACACCGACGCCGTCCCCACTTGCCTCTGCCTTCACCCATCGGTGCGCCACCCCTCCTTCCCTTGTCCCCCTTCCCTCTCGTCCTCGTGGCTCGCTGCCTGCACACCGACGCCGTCCCCACTTGCCTCTGCCTTCACCCATCGTTGCGCCACCCCTCCTTCCCTTGTCCCCCTTCCCTCTCGTCCTCGTGGCTCGCTGCCTGCACACCGACGCCGTCCCCACTTGCCTCTGCCTTCACCCATCGGTGCGCCACCCCTCCTTCCCTTGTCCCCCTTCCCTCTCGTCCTCGTGGCTCGCTGCCTGCACACCGACGCCGTCCCCACTTGCCTCTGCCTTCACCCATCGGTGCGCCACCCCTCCTTCCCTTGTCCCCCTTCCCTCTCGTCCTCGTGGCTCGCTGCCTGCACACCGACGCCGTCCCCACTTGCCTCTGCCTTCACCCATCGGTGCGCCACCCCTCCTTCCCTTGTCCCCCTTCCCTCTCGTCCTCGTGGCTCGCTGCCTGCACACCGACGCCGTCCCCACTTGCCTCTTCCTTCACCCATCGGTGCGCCACCCCTCCTTCCCTTGTCCCCCTTCCCTCTCGTCCTCGTGGCTCGCTGCCTGCACACCGACGCCGTCCCCACTTGCCTCTGCCTTCACCCATCGGTGCGCCACCCCTCCTTCCCTTGTCCCCCTTCCCTCTCGTCCTCGTGGCTCGCTGCCTGCACACCGACGCCGTCCCCACTTGCCTCTGCCTTCACCCATCGGTGCGCCACCCCTCCTTCCCTTGTCCCCCTTCCCTCTCGTCCTCGTGGCTCGCTGCCTGCACACCGACGCCGTCCCCACTTGCCTCTGCCTTCACCCATCGGTGCGCCACCCCTCCTTCCCTTGTCCCCCTTCCCTCTCGTCCTCGTGGCTCGCTGCCTGCACACCGACGCCGTCCCCACTTGCCTCTGCCTTCACCCATCGGTGCGGCACCCCTCCTTCCCTTGTCCCCCTTCCCTCTCGTCCTCGTGGCTCGCTGCCTGCACACCGACGCCGTCCCCACTTGCCTCTGCCTTCACCCATCGGTGCGCCACCCCTCCTTCCCTTGTCCCCCTTCCCTCTCGTCCTCGTGGCTCGCTGCCTGCACACCGACGCCGTCCCCACTTGCCTCTGCCTTCACCCATCGGTGCGCCACCCCTCCTTCCCTTGTCCCCCTTCCCTCTCGTCCTCGTGGCTCGCTGCCTGCACACCGACGCCGTCCCCACTTGCCTCTTCCTTCACCCATCGGTGCGCCACCCCTCCTTCCCTTGTCCCCCTTCCCTCTCGTCCTCGTGGCTCGCTGCCTGCACACCGGCGCCGTCCCCACTTGCGTCTTCCTTCACCCATCGGTGCGCCGCCCCTCCTTCCCTTGTCCCCCTTCCCTCTCGTCCTCGTGGTTCGCTGCCTGCACACCGGCGCCATCCCCACTTGCCTCTGCCTTCACCCATCGGTGCGCCACCCCTCCTTCCCTTGTCCCCCTTCCCTCTCCTCCCTCTCGTCCTCATGGTCTTTGAACCGCCAGTCTCCTTCACTGGTTGCCAACGCTTCCTCCGCCCTCCTCTCATGTTCTGTTGGAGTTTACCATGATGCCACTCCAAAACTGCTCCCAACAGGGAGGTGCCTTATGCGTTGGAGCGGTTCAAAGCCCCCGTTCGTCCACTAAATCTCTCTGCTAGTGGGAGGGACGCGAGTGGGAGCGCCGCATGTCAGGTGCTGCTGCTGGTGACGGCGATAGGAGGCAACAGGCTGAACGTGGTGGAGGCGCAGCACGTGGTGTTTGTGGAGCCGGGGCTCAATGCTGCGGCTGAGGCGCAGGCAATGAACCGCGTGCACCGCATTGGGCAGACCCAACCGTCCTTCGTGCACCGATTCGTTGTAAGACATTTGATGCAGTAGAAGCAACTAGTGAGTCGTGGATACAGCACAGTTCTGTAATGCAATTGTTTATTGTGAGGCCTCGTTCCGTTTCATTGTCAGCATTATCCTCCCCTGTGCCCCAAAACGCATCTCACTCCATGCAGGTGCATGACACAGTGGAAGCATCCATGCACGCTCTGAATCGCTCCAAGGCTTCTTCTGGATCCCATCTCCTCGCCTCACATGCTACAGCCAAGACACCTTCGCGCAACGATTTTGACTCGCTCACTCTTGAGGATATCAGCACTCTCTTCTCTCGAGGCTGATCCTCTGCAGCAGCCAGGGAGGTGGGAGTGGAAGTGTGATGCCCATGGGTGGTGGAGGACCATGGCCTTGCTATCGAACTACAACTCCAAAACAACACGGTTTACAATGTTAGAACAATTTTCTTGACCCATTGCCAGTCATTGTCCTGCTATGAAGAGAAATGAGTGCCAAACAAGTTAGTGTCAGAAATGGGCACTTAAGAAATGTTTTTGACCTGGTACAATTTTTTGTGCTGGCTGTTTGTATCACGAGAGCAGTTGACTAGGGCAAGCACAGGAACAGAGATATAAGTGTTGTACCCTGTATGAACTGCCTGTAGTTAGGCTAAAGTTTATATGTATTCCTAACACATACATATGAACGCTAACAGACCCCATCTAGCCTGGGTAGGGGCATCGCCTAACAAGAAACAGTTATCTAGGGCAGCACTACTAGTCTGGCCTCTGAAGTATGTAACATAACAGCTCAATGCAAAACTACTAGTGTGACCACTGAGTCAAGGGCTAGAAGGCCAGTTAGCAAGTGTAACAAGACATGCGGTATAGAGTAGCAAGTACAATGCCGGCATAGCAGAGATCAGGATACAGTACAAGCAATGGAGAGGCAACTGGGACTAGACCAAGCTGAGTACACAACCGCTGATGGTCACGAGACCCTAGGGTCCTAGGGCTCGCTGGTGTGTAGCCTGCCCCGAGGACCAGCGCACCACCCACTTCCCCCCCATCTACATGACCCTGTACCTCCTTGCCACCCGCCTCCCCGACCGTCTCGCCCCTGCGCGAGACGCTCTCCTCGCACAGCCCCTCACTACCCTCACAATCGTCAAGTTCTCTACAGCCCTGACTACAATTGAGACGCACCTCCGTGCCATCACTGACACCACTGGCACGATAGCTGTCCCCGTCTTTTAGGGCCGCTCTTCCCCCAAGCTTCCTTTCTCTGGGGCCTCCGCCTCTGTTGCGGAGGCCACCGAGACAGCTGTTGCGGTCACCACGCCCAGTCGCTCCTCGGGTCACAGGGGCAAGGGCAAGGGTCGTGGGGCGTCGGCAGCGGTGGGTGGAGGGGGTGCTGGGGCAGATGGACAGGTCGGTGAGACGGAGTCAGGGGCTGCGCAGCAACAGCAGCAGTAGCAGTAGCAGCAACAGCCAAGGTCACAGCAGCTGCAGTAGCACCTGTTGTGGGGGCCAACGGGCACTGGGAGTGGTGGTTGTGGTGGAGGCTGTGGAGGTTGGGCCCTGGGGCAGTCGGTGTCCTGGGGGTTGCTTGGCTCATCTATGAGCCAGGGTGCTGGAGGACCTGGAGGCTTTGTGACCTGTATATACCAGCTGCTGACCGGCCCCCAGGCCGGCCAGGTCTGCGGGCACACGGGCCACCCCGCTGCCCGCTACTACCATCGCCTGGATAACCTCTACCGCCGCCCGTTTGGACTTCAGCAGCAGGTACCCGACTGGCCCTCTCTGCTTCGTCGTGGCATTCATATGTTTGATCTCGATATGATTCAGATAGGACATGCCTTGTACTATGTGTATGCTGATGACTCTAGTGTTGCTGGTTCCTTTTATCCGTCTGTTTATAGTTTACGATCCACTGCTGTGTGTATTCTAGGACCCCCTGCTGTGTCAGGCATAGGCTATCATAGTGGTCCTTCACACTCGACTCTGGCGCGTCCCATTGCTTCTTCCGAGACCACACTGGTCTCACCCTGCTTCCTGCACTAGTACCAGTCTCCCTAGCAGACTCCTAGCCACAGTAGTTGCACGCAACACTACCGCTCTTCACTGTCCAACTATCCCCTCTGGCTCCCTCACATGTCTGCACATTCCCATCTTTGCCATGAACTCAGTTGGTGTAGCTCACATTCAGGGCCTAGGCATCACCACTACTTTTCCTGGCCACGAGAGACACACAACCTATACAGACACAGCCATCAGCGGCCGTCTAGCCATTCTTGACCATGTCCCAGTATCCAGTCTCTTCACGCTGCACATAGAGTCCCCGCTGGTTGCTGCATCTGCTGAGGTAGCCGCGTCGTGCTCCTGTCGCTCAAGTTGCTAGTTAGGATACAGTATATGTGTTAGTGTATCCTAGCTAGGTCAGCTCTTAGAGGGTACAATTCCCTGTATTTGTATCTCCCCTCCCACTGTCTAGTTCATTCATACTCGTTATTCTAACATGGTATATAGAGCTAGGTTAGTTCCCACCTGCCCACGCTTCCACCCCTAGCCCCGTAGCCCCTATCCGCCCCTAGCCGCCCCTAGCCGCCCCTAGCGGTTGCGTTGCTGGGCCGAGCGCCGCGCCAGCCGTCAGCCGTGCCGCGCCAGCCATCGCCAGCCCACGCCCGCCGCGCCAGCCCACGCTAGCCTCGCGCCACCCGTGCCAGCCGTGCCAGCCCACCAGCCAGCGCCAGCCGCGCCGCCGGCGCCAGCCAGCGCCAGCCGCGCTGCCCGCGCCGCTCCCTGCCATCTGCGCCAGCCGCACCGCTCCTCGTCGTACTAGCCTGCAAAGGCCGCGCCAGCCGCGCCTCCCACGCCAGCCGTGCCAGCCCACCAGCCGCTAGCCGCGCCAACCGCTAGCTGCGCTCGCCGCCCCGCTCCTCGCCAGCCGCGACAGCCGCACCGCTCCTCCTCGTGCCAGCCCATGCCAGCCGCGCCGCCCACGCCAGTCGCGTCAGCCCGCGCTAACCACGCCAGCCGTTCCGCTCCTCGCCACTGCCCGCTCGCCAGCCACGCCGCCGTCGCCACCAGCCAGCTCGCCGATGGCTCTCCACTGGCTCACCGCTGGCTAGCCGCCTGCTCGCCAGCCAGCTGCCGCACCGCTACTGCCGCCCACTAGATACAGTACTTCTACTCCGATCTCCAGCAGCTCACCGCTACAGTAGCCGTTGCCATCCCTGCTGCGATCTTCGTCACCTCCAGCTGCCACTGTGGCGACCACGCCTGCCGCTGTCGTCCACCTGGATGTCGAGGGTCGCACGCTCTACTTCTTGGCCTAGCTGTTCGCTCTCCATCGCCAGCTCATGTCCATCCGCCAGGACGGCCAGGCACTTGTGGCCCACACTTCGTGTACATTAGCTACCCCCCCAGAGCCCGCTGCTCCTGCTGCTGACGCATCGTCCCCAGAGCAGACTGAGTTTGAGACTGCCCTAGACGCCCTCTCTGTCTGACAGTTCCGCGACGCAGCTGCGCAGCTGGTAGTCACTAGGGCCCTCCCCCCATGACGAGCAGACTCAATTTGAGATGTACGAGATGGCTAAGGGTATCTGGGATGCAGTTGTCGCTCGCTAATCCACCCAGTCCTCAGCCACCCTAGGTCGTCTGGTCCTCAGGCACCCTGTGGTCTGGTCGTCTAACCTAGCCTCCTTCACTACTATAGTGAACCTAGTAGCACACCTCCAGACCCTTGAGGCTCGCTGGCGTACAGCTTGCCTTGAGAAGCACCGCACCATCCACTTTCCGTCCACCTACCTCACCCTGTACCTCCTTGCCATATGCCTCCTTGCCATACACCTCCAAGACCGTCTCGCCCCTGTGCAAGACGCGCTCCTCGCTGTGCCCCCCATCTCCCTCACTATCGCTGAGTTTTCCTCCGCCCTGGCGACGGTTGAGTCGCGCCTCCGTGCCATCGCTGACATCACTGGCACGGTGGCAGTCCCCGTCTTTCAAGGCTGCTCTGCCCCCCAGCTCCCTGCCTCTAGCGCCTCTGCCTCGCTTGCGACAGCCTCTGAGGCTACTGCCGCATCCTCCTCGGGCCAGCGGGGCAAGGGCAAGGGCAAAGTGGGCAAGGGCCATGGAGGGTCGGCAGCAGTGGGTGGGGGGGGTGCGGGTGCAGACGGAGAGGGTGGTCAGTCAAGGTTGGGGACTGCGCAGCAGCAGTCGCAACTGCCGTGGGGGCCGGCGGGCCTTGAAAGTGGTGATCGTGGTGGAAGCCGTGGAGTTTGGGCCCCAGGGCAGTCGGTACCCTGGAGGTCATGTGGCTCTTCTATGAGCCAGGGA
Organism: Closterium sp. NIES-67; assembly: GCA_027943415.1. Classification (NCBI taxonomy): domain Eukaryota; kingdom Viridiplantae; phylum Streptophyta; class Zygnematophyceae; order Desmidiales; family Closteriaceae; genus Closterium; species Closterium sp. NIES-67. The sequence continues at coordinate 372,923 of BQMB01000050.1, forward strand.
GTTGGTGGTCCTGGAGTCGTGGTGACCTGCACATACCAGGAGCTGACCAGGCCGGTTTGTGGGCGCACGGAGCACGCCTCCGCTCGCTGCTACCGACGCCTGGACGACCTCTACCGTCGCCATTTCAGCCCCCTGTATTCTCTATCTACTGATTACTCTACTACTGCTAGTTCTACTTATCCTACTGTTTATAGCCTATGAGCCACTGCTGTATGGAGTCTGGCATCCCCTGCTGCGCTAGGCGTAGACTCCTCTGCTGCGTCAAGCGTAGGCTCTATTAGAGATACTTCAGTGGGCCCCGCCACATCCGCCCTTTCCTTTATCCTAGACTCTGGCGCATCTCGTTGCTTCTTTAGAGACAGTACTGCTCTCACCCCGCTTCCTTCACCTGTCCGCGTCGCACTAGCAGACTCCTCAGCCACAGCTATCGTACGCACCACCACCACACTCCCCAGTCCAGCTGTCCCCTCCGGCTCCTTTAGGGGTCTGCACATCCCCTCAATTGCCAAGAACTTAGTGGGTGTCGGTCACCTCTAGGACCGAGGCATCACCAATACATTCCCAAGCTGCTAGCGACACAAACACAGCCACCCGTCGCCACCTAGCCACTTTTGAGCATGACTCTGAATCTGATCTCTTCACACTGCACACCAAGTTACAGCTAGTTGTTGCGTCTGCTGAGGTCGCCCCGTCCTGTTCCTGTTGCTCACTAGCCTGCCCAACCCTTCTGTGGCACCCTGCCCTCCCGCGTCTTAGGCACATGTCCCAGCACGGTCTAGTTACGAGTCTCCCTCGGTAGCACCACTGTGCACCTCCTGCGTCGAGGGCCGGCAGTGTGCCACCCCTCACTCCTCATTTCCTCCTACCATAGCGCCACTACAGACACTGAAGATGGACGTCTCGGGCCCTTCCCCGGTCCATGGTCTTAGTCGAGAGTGTACTTTCTAGTCGTCATTGACGACTTCTTGCGGAAGGCCGACGTACCCGCTGTCCTTCTCGCGGTCTCGTCACCATAGTGTTCCCGTTGGAACGGAAGGCCGACGTGCCTACCGTCCTCTTCCCATGGCTTCTTGTTGTACGTGCCCACTACCGCCTACCGGTAGTTCGCTTACACTCTGATCGTGGTGGCGAGTTTGCCTCTGGCCTTCTAGGACAGTTCCGTTGTGTGGAGGGCATCCGTTAGACGTACACACTGCCGGAATCCCCACACCAGAATGGGTTCGAGAATGAACATCGGCAAGTGGGGCAGTTGAACTTGGGGGTAGGATGTGCAGAGGAGGAGGGTGGGAGTGCGGCGTCCGTGTACTGTGAGAGCGGATGGGTGTCTTCAGAAAGGGTGGTTGGGGCAATTGCATCTTGAGGGGTCTGGTGTGGCAGAGGAGAGGGATGCGGATTAGAGGAAGAAGGCTGGCGTGAGGGGAGGTCTTGAAACAAGGTGCCGGCGAGGACATGTTGAAGAACCGTTTTCTGCTGCTGGGAAACACGGGCTGCAGTGGGGGGGCGAGACGAGGAAGTGGTTGGTGGCGGAGGAGGCTGTGCAGTAGACGTTGGCACAATTTCAGGTCGACGAGAGGTGGGGGATGGGTGTGTTTTCGTGGCAGAAGGGATCGCAGCAGCTGGTGTTGGCTGTGTTCGGGCAGTGGGTCGAGGAGAGGAGGGTTCCGAGTCTGTTGAAGAACGGTCCCGTTTGCAATTAACCATTGGAGAGGATGGAAGCAAAAACTGAGGGAAATAAAAACGTAAGCGTAAAGAGCAAATGTCATATGGTGTAGAAATTATTCCACGATTTGAGCCCTGGAAGGGTGAACCAGGAATGGGCTGCTTGGAGAGTCGCTGGGGCCAAATCGTGTGCTGAGCTGTGAGGAGCGGAACATGACTGTATCAAAGCACGAATGCTGTAACTGGGATATTCGTGGCTGTTCGCGGGTGGGGATATAGCGCACGAAGGGTGAAGTCGCCTCGTGCACGATGGTGTTGGTGCAACCCTATGGCTTGCACTCGGCTTGTCGTCCTTGTTTGTGTGTGTGCATGCATGGCATGGAATGAATTGTGAGTCTATGTCATTGCTATTCAGTCCTTGTGTGTGTGTTTGAATGGTGTGTCACTATGTGGTTTGTGTCGGTCAAGACATTAGTGAGTTTTTACAACTCGCATGTCAAGTCGTCGTTTGTGTGTCGCATGTGTTTTTTCTATTTTGTCGAGTGTGAAGTGTCCATCATGTCGCAGGTGTGTGCAGCAAGCCCCAATCAAATCAAGAAGAATTTATCTTGCAGATCCAAGAACAAGAGCTCAAGATTTCAAGCCCAAGGGACGCGGATAAATATTAAATAGTGAAAATAGTAACGTCACTTCGTGTAGTGTTACATTTCACTTGGTGTAGCCCCTTGGAGGGTTGGTTTCGAGACTCTTCATGGTTGGGGACTCTGTGGTGGTGTACCACCAACCTGGACCTCGGCTCTTGGGGTATGTAGAGGCTGGGAACCATCTCCCTCTCGAACTCTTCTTGCTAAGTTTGTAGTCCTAAGACTATAGTGGCCGCTATACCTCCTGCCAATCAAACCGCCATAGCGTCGTCAAATCTTCATGGAATTTCATGATTCGACTTGTTGCTGATAGACGACAGTTACGCCCTCCAGATCCAATTTACAGATCACCGTTTAAGTCAGCGAGCAGATCGTTATCAATATTTGAAGCCGTCTGACGGAAATCCGACTGTGCTCTCTATCTCTCATTATAGGCACATCTGAGCCTATTGTGATTATAACAAGTGGTATCAGAGCCCCTTGGAGCCGTCTCGACCATGCCTAGACCTGAGGAAGGGGGTGGCAGAGGTGTTGGAGGCAGAGAAGACGCCCAAGCACAAGGTCAACACCAAGATCCACCCGTTGCTCCGGTGCAACCTAGCCTTGGACCCTCTAGGGATGAGCCTAGAGTGTTTGGCCTTGACAAGTTCAACGGTGACAACTTTGCTGAGTGGTCCTTCAAGATGGAGAACATCTTTGACCATTCTGATCTGCTGGAGGTGATGGAAGGAACGGAGAAGCGCCCCGAGAACGACCCGGAGAAGAGCCCGTGGGTGCGGAAGAGCGCACAAGGCTACCTTCTACTTGGGCAAGCGTTGGGGAGCAGCCAAATCCGTCACATCAAGCCTTTTCAGCGTGAACCAGCAAAGGGACCAAAGGCATGGGCTGCTCTCAAGGGTGTACACGCTCCTGCAACAGCGGCGGTGGCTGTGGTTTTGGAGCGGCAAATGGCAGCACTTCGAATTGACGAAGGCGAACCGAAAGTGGAGGAAGGAGTGCAGAAATTCTTCGACTTATTGACACGGCTCGAAGGAGCTGACCTGAACTACAGTGACCTTCAAAAGAAGACCAAGCTGCTAGCCTTACTTCCGGACTCATCGTCCTCGCTCATCATCAACCTTAATCGAGATCTGCCCCGTCTCTCACTCGAAGATGTGAAGCGGGAAATCTTACAAGAAGATTTCCGCCGTCGCAAATTGGCGGGTCCCGATGGTGCCGGAGTTGCAAGCATGGGCCGTGGGCACGGCCGTGGAAGGGGCAGAGGGCGAGGAGGAAGATTTGGCAGCAGTAACTTCAGTGGAGGCCGTGGTAATGGAGGATATGGCAGCAACAACAACAATGGCTACGGGCGTGGGCGCGGTCGATTTGATGGCGAATGCCACTTTTGTCACAAGACCGGCCACATGTGGAGAGATTGCTTCAGATTGCCTGATGGATGGACCCCTTCTCAAGGCCAAGAGGGCAGAGGAGCAAGGGGAGGAAGAGGCAGAGGTCGTGGAGGCTGTGGTGGCCATGGAGGCGAAGCGGCAAGCATGAAAGGTGGAGACTACGACAAGGACTCGAGTGAAGATCGATACCCGGGCCACTTCTTCTTTGTCTCCACACAAGCGGCAGCTGCAGCAGGAGGTGTGGATGGCTTTGAGGAGCCAGCAACTGTGGGAAAGGTCACCCTTCACTCTCTGGACTTTTGGGTGATCGATAGCGGCGCCACCTACAGCATGACACCTCGTGCGGACTTGCTTACCGAACTCGAACCGTCGTCGGTCAAGCATGTTACATCGGCTTTGGGGCAGCGAGCAGAGGTGAAAGGCATGGGCAAGGCCATGTTCAAGGGTGCTGATGGGAAGATGGTGGGCCTCAAGAACGTGCTTTGGGTGCCCAACCTTGCAGCCAACCTGATCTCTGTTCGGCGTTTGCAAAAGGCCGGCATGGACACATCTTCCAAGGGCTCCAAAACATATACCGCGAGGCTTGGTGAGCGGAAGCTTTGGGACCTTCATGAGGACAGGGACATCTACAATGAGATGTGGCAAATCCCAGTGGTCCCCATGCCTAAGGGGAGGCAAGTGGCAGCAAGCGTCAGCACCAAGAGTGAAGCGGTTGGTGGCGGTGATCACGGAAAACAAAGTGACACCAAGAGTGACTCGAAGGAGTGCAACCTTGGAGAGACCAGCAAGGCGTGTGAACCCAAGGAGAGTGGTGCAGCAGCCAAAGGTGGTGGAAATGAGGAGGGGAAGCCTAAGATCAGCAAAGCAGCAGCGGCGAAGGAGCAAGGAGAGAGCTTGTGGGGCACGATTGCGAGTGCTGCGTTCTCCAACCCGACTTCCGCTACGGGAGAGTGTGATTGGCTGACCTTGCATCGGCGAATGGGGCATGTGGCATTGCCCATTTTGCAGCAGATAGTTAAGCAAGAGATGGTCAGTGGGATACGTGTCAAGGGGGAGCCCAATGAGGTGCTTGGCTGTCCAACATGCATGCAAGCCAAGTTCACCCGCTACCCGTTCCATAGCTCGGAGACAACGGCGAAGGCACCACTTGATGAGGTGGTGATGGATGTGGTGGGCCCCTTGAAGCTTGGAGCTGCTGGAGCTGAGTACTTCCTCACCATTGTGGACGTCTACACTCGCATGACTTGGGTGTATGTGCTGCCCAAGAAGAGTGACGTAGCTGAAACGGTGAAGACCGATTGGTTGCCGATGGTGGAGCGGCAACAAGACCGGCTTGTGAAGGCGATTCGCATTGACCGTGGGGGAGAGTTCCTGAGCAAGGACTTCTCAACTTGGCTGAAGAAACAGGGCATAAGGCACTCTCTCACCATGCCCAACTCTCCTGCAATGAACGGCATCACCGAGCGTGCGAATCGGACACTCACGGAGACGGCTCGGGGACTTCTCATTGAAGCCGGTCTACCCAATTATTTTTGGCCGGATGCGGTGCGGCATGCTTGTGTGGCCAAAAACAGAGCCTTGACTCACGTGGGAGAAGACAAATGGGTGCCCTATGTGGAGTGGATTGGAAGGAAGCCGAAGGTGGATATGCTTCGGGTGTTCGGGTGCATGTGCATGGCACTTGTGCCTAAGAAACTTCGGCACAACAAGCTTGATGCCAAGGCAACATGGGCCGTGCACCTGGGCATGGTTCAAAACAGCAAGGGATGGCTTCTTTGGGACCCATTTACCAAGAAGTTCTTGGTGAGCAGAGATTGCAAGTTCATGGAGAACTTACCGTACAAGGAGTGGAAGGCGGAGAATCAAGCGAAGATTGGTGTGCGGCTTGGAGAGGTGAAGAGTACCGGCTTGGAGCATGTGGAGCTGCCCTTGGAGCTGAGTAGCAGCAGCACAATCACGAGGCAATCTCCTCAAATGAATGGGGATGAGGAGGAGGAGGAGGTGCAACAAGATGATGAGCGTGCACCGTCACTTCCGCCTCGTGCTATAAGTGCTCGTGGGAACCGACCAGATTTACCGCAACGCCATGAGAGCATTCAAGTCCCTGCAGCAGAGGAGGAAGGAAGGGGGAGAAGGAGGACTCAGCCCCCTAATAGGTTGAGCTATGACCGGCTTGGAGGACCAGCCAACTCAACCTTGACCGGTTCGGCTCTCATGCTAGGCGATGATGCGGAAGATGAAAGCGAGGAGTGCGCCTTTGCCTTCTTCTCTCCGGTGGAGATGCCGGGGGAGCCTACAAATCCCAAGGAGGCTTGGGAGGGCCCCCATGGGAAGGAGTGGAAGAAGGCCTCAGATGAAGAAATGGGGAGCATCATCGAGAACGACACGTTTGACTTGGTGAACCTACCTCCGGGGCGTAAGGCGATCTCTTCCAAGTGGCTCTTCAAGCGCAAGACCGACGCCGACGGCAACATCGAGCGCTACAAGAGCAGACTTGTAGCCAAGGGGTATCAGCAGCAAGAGAAGAAGGACTACAATGAAGTGTATGCCCCTGTGGTGAAGGGTACAACCCTTCGAACTCTCTTCGTCGCGGCGGCCATCAAAGGATGGGTGGTGCAGCAAATGGACATTGTAACGGCCTTCCTCAATGGCGTTTTGGAGGAAGAGACCTACATGGAGCAGCCAGAGGGGTACAATGATGGGAGTGGCAGAGTGTGGAAGCTGAAGAAAGCACTCTATGGCCTCAAGCAAGCCCCTAGGCAATGGTACATCAAGCTGCGGGAAGTCTTGGAGGCGATCGGCTTCACTCCCTCAACGGCCGATCAATCCTTGTTCATGCTTGGCGAGGGGGAGCAGAGGAGCTTCATGGTGGTTTATGTGGATGACATCCTCATATTCTCACCCTCCTCTGACCTTGTGAAGGAGGTGATGCTGAAGCTTCAAGACAAGTTCAAGTGCAAGACCCTTGGTGACGTCAACTACTACCTTGGGCTTCACATTGAGCGAGATGTGGAGAAGCGGTGGATGCGAGTGCATCAAAAGAAGTACTTGGAGACCTTGGCTGCAAGCTTTGGGAAGAGTGAAGGTCATGTGGCTACTCCTCTTCCCTCAGGGTTCAAGTGTGTGAAAGGACCAGCGGAGGAAAGTGTTGGTGAAGAGGAGAGGCGGCGTTTTCACTCCTTGGTGGGCAGCCTCATGTATGCGGCCGTTCACACAAGGCCGGATGCAGCCTTTGCTACCGGGCAGCTGGCTAGGGTTGTCCAATGCCCTAATGAAGAGCAGGTAGCAGCTGGAGAGAGGGTGGCCAAGTACCTTGGCCAAACAGCAACTGTTGGACTGCAATACTCCGCGGCGGCAGAAAGGCGTCAAAAGGGTGCGGATGGAGTCGAACCCGGGAGGCTCTTTCTCACGGCCTTCTCTGATGCATCTTGGGCATCAGAACCAGAGGACATGACAAGTGTGGGAGGCTTCATCTGCTGTGTTGGTGGAGGCCCAACAGCTTGGGAGAGCAAGAAGCAAGTGGACCAAGCATTGAGCTCGGTGGAGTCCGAGTACATGGCACTCTTCCGTGCCATAAGAGAGGTTGTGTGGCAGCGGCGTTTGCTAGCTGAATTGTGGGAGGAGCAGCAAGGACCTACCCCACTCTACTGTGATAGCCAGGGTGCTATTGCATTGGCTAAGAACCCCGTTCTTCATGGCCTTACCAAGCACATGAAGGTGAAGTGGCATTGGGTGAGGAGCATGGTAACCGCGGGTGAAGTGGAGTTGCACTACGTGAAGACGACGGCGTAGCCTGCTGATATGATGACCAAGAGGCTGGTTGAGCAGCAGCATTGGAAGTGTTGCAAGCTTGCGGGGATGGCTCTGAACTAAGGGGAGCAGATTCTAAGGCCAACAATCCGAGGGGGAGTTTGTTGGTGCAACCCTATGGCTTGCACTCGGCTTGTCGTCCTTGTTTGTGTGTGTGCATGCATGGCATGGAATGAATTGTGAGTCTATGTCATTGCTATCCAGTCCTTGTGTGTGTGTTTGAATGGTGTGTCACTATGTGGTTTGTGTCGGTCAAGACATTAGTGAGTTTTTACAACTCGCATGTCAAGTCGTCGTTTGTGTGTCGCATGTGTTTTTTCTATTTTGTCGAGTGTGAAGTGTCCATCATGTCGCAGGTGTGTGCAGCAAGCCCCAATCAAATCAAAAAGAATTTATCTTGCAGATCCAAGAACAAGAGCTCAAGATTTCAAGCCCAAGGGACGCGGATAAATATTAAATAGTGAAAATAGTAATGTTACTTCGTGTAGTGTTACATTTCACTTGGTGTAGCCCCTTGGAGGGTTGGTTTCGAGACTCTTCATGGTTGGGGACTCTGTGGTGGTGTACCACCAACCTGGACCTCGGCTCTTGGGGTATGTAGAGGCTAGGAACCATCTCCCTCTCGAACTCTTCTTCCTAAGTTTGTAGTCCTAAGACTATAGTGGCCGCTATACCTCCTGCCAGTCAAACCGCCATAGCGTCGTCAAATCTTCATGGAATTTCATGATTCAACTTGCTGCTGATAGACGACAGTTACGCCCTCCAGATCCAATTTACAGATCACCGTTTCAGTCAGCGAGAAGATCGTTATCAATATTTGAAGCCGTCTGACGGAAATCCGACTGTGCTCTCTATCTCTCATTATAGGCACATCTGAGCCTATTGTGATTATAACAAGTGGTATCAGAGCCCCTTGGAGCCGTCTCGACCATGCCTAGACCTGAGGAAGGGGGTGGCAGAGTTGTTGGAGGCAGAGAAGACGCCCAAGCACAAGGTCAACACCAAGATCCACCCGTTGCTCCGGTGCAACCTAGCCTTGGACCCTCTAGGGATGAGCCTAGAGTGTTTGGCCTTGACAAGTTCAACGGTGACAACTTTGCTGAGTGGTCCTTCAAGATGGAGAACATCTTTGACCATTATGATCTGCTGGAGGTGATGGAAGGAACGGAGAAGCGCCCCGAGAACGACCCGGAGAAGAGCCCGTGGGTGCGGAAGAGCGTACAAGGCTACCTTCTACTTGGGCAAGCGTTGGGGAGCAGCCAAATCCGTCACATCAAGCCTTTTCAGCGTGAACCAGCAAAGGGACCAAAGGCATGGGCTGCTCTCAAGGGTGTACACGCTCCTGCAACAGCGGCGGTGGCTGTGGTTTTGGAGCGGCAAATGGCAGCACTTCGAATTGACGAAGGCGAACCGAAAGTGGAGGAAGGAGTGCAGAAATTCTTCGACTTATTGACACGGCTCGAAGGAGCTGACCTGAACTACAGTGACCTTCAAAAGAAGACCAAGCTGCTAGCCTTACTTCCGGACTCATCGTCCTCGCTCATCATCAACCTTAATCGAGATCTGCCCCGTCTCTCACTCGAAGATGTGAAGCGGGAAATCTTACAAGAAGATTTCCGCCGTCGCAAATTGGCGGGTCCCGATGGTGCCGGAGTTGCAAGCATGGGCCGTGGGCACGGCCGTGGAAGGGGCAGAGGGCGAGGAGGAAGATTTGGCAGCAGTAACTTCAGTGGAGGCCGTGGTAATGGAGGATATGGCAGCAACAACAACAATGGCTACGGGCGTGGGCGCGGTCGATTTGATGGCGAATGCCACTTTTGTCACAAGACCGGCCACATGTGGAGAGATTGCTTCAGATTGCCTGATGGATGGACCCCTTCTCAAGGCCAAGAGGGCAGAGGAGCAAGGGGAGGAAGAGGCAGAGGTCGTGGAGGCTGTGGTGGCCATGGAGGCGAAGCGGCAAGCATGAAAGGTGGAGACTACGACAAGGACTCGAGTGAAGATCGATACCCGGGCCACTTCTTCTTTGTCTCCACACAAGCGGCAGCTGCAGCAGGAGGTGTGGATGGCTTTGAGGAGCCAGCAACTGTGGGAAAGGTCACCCTTCACTCTCTGGACTTTTGGGTGATCGATAGCGGCGCCACCTACAGCATGACACCTCGTGCGGACTTGCTTACCGAACTCGAACCGTCGTCGGTCAAGCATGTTACATCGGCTTTGGGGCAGCGAGCAGAGGTGAAAGGCATGGGCAAGGCCATGTTCAAGGGTGCTGATGGGAAGATGGTGGGCCTCAAGAACGTGCTTTGGGTGCCCAACCTTGCAGCCAACCTGATCTCTGTTCGGCGTTTGCAAAAGGCCGGCATGGACACATCTTCCAAGGGCTCCAAAACATATACCGCGAGGCTTGGTGAGCGGAAGCTTTGGGACCTTCATGAGGACAGGGACATCTACAATGAGATGTGGCAAATCCCAGTGGTCCCCATGCCTAAGGGGAGGCAAGTGGCAGCAAGCGTCAGCACCAAGAGTGAAGCGGTTGGTGGCGGTGATCACGGAAAACAAAGTGACACCAAGAGTGACTCGAAGGAGTGCAACCTTGGAGAGACCAGCAAGGCGTGTGAACCCAAGGAGAGTGGTGCAGCAGCCAAAGGTGGTGGAAATGAGGAGGGGAAGCCTAAGATCAGCAAAGCAGCAGCGGCGAAGGAGCAAGGAGAGAGCTTGTGGGGCACGATTGCGAGTGCTGCGTTCTCCAACCCGACTTCCGCTACGGGAGAGTGTGATTGGCTGACCTTGCATCGGCGAATGGGGCATGTGGCATTGCCCATTTTGCAGCAGATAGTTAAGCAAGAGATGGTCAGTGGGATACGTGTCAAGGGGGAGCCCAATGAGGTGCTTGGCTGTCCAACATGCATGCAAGCCAAGTTCACCCGCTACCCGTTCCATAGCTCGGAGACAACGGCGAAGGCACCACTTGATGAGGTGGTGATGGATGTGGTGGGCCCCTTGAAGCTTGGAGCTGCTGGAGCTGAGTACTTTCTCACCATTGTGGACGTCTACACTCGCATGACTTGGGTGTATGTGCTGCCCAAGAAGAGTGACGTAGCTGAAACGGTGAAGACCGATTGGTTGCCGATGGTGGAGCGGCAACAAGACCGGCTTGTGAAGGCGATTCGCATTGACCGTGGGGGAGAGTTCCTGAGCAAGGACTTCTCAACTTGGCTGAAGAACAGGGCATAAGGCACTCTCTCACCATGCCCAACTCTCCTGCAATGAACGGCATCACCGAGCGTGCGAATCGGACACTCACGGAGACGGCTCGGGGACTTCTCATTGAAGCCGGTCTACCCAATTATTTTGGCCGGATGCGGTGCGGCATGCTTGTGTGGCCAAAAACAGAGCCTTGACTCACGTGGGAGAAGACAAATGGGTGCCCTATGTGGATTGGATTGGAAGGAAGCCGAAGGTGGATATGCTTCGGGTGTTCGGGTGCATGTGCATGGCACTTGTGCCTAAGAAACTTCGGCACAACAAGCTTGATGCCAAGGCAACATGGGCCGTGCACCTGGGCATGGTTCAAAACAGCAAGGGATGGCTTCTTTGGGACCCATTTACCAAGAAGTTCTTGGTGAGCAGAGATTGCAAGTTCATGGAGAACTTACCGTACAAGGAGTGGAAGGCGGAGAATCAAGCGAAGATTGGTGTGCGGCTTGGAGAGGTGAAGAGTACCGGCTTGGAGCATGTGGAGCTGCCCTTGGAGCTGAGTAGCAGCAGCACAATCACGAGGCAATCTCCTCAAATGAATGGGGATGAGGAGGAGGAGGAGGTGCAACAAGATGATGAGCGTGCACCGTCACTTCCGCCTCGTGCTATAAGTGCTCGTGGGAACCGACCAGATTTACCGCAACGCCATGAGAGCATTCAAGTCCCTGCAGCAGAGGAGGAAGGAAGGGGGAGAAGGAGGACTCAGCCCCCTAATAGGTTGAGCTATGACCGGCTTGGAGGACCAGCCAACTCAACCTTGACCGGTTCGGCTCTCATGCTAGGCGATGATGCGGAAGATGAAAGCGAGGAGTGCGCCTTTGCCTTCTTCTCTCCGGTGGAGATGCCGGGGGAGCCTACAAATCCCAAGGAGGCTTGGGAGGGCCCCATGGGAAGGAGTGGAAGAAGGCCTCAGATGAAGAAATGGGGAGCATCATCGAGAACGACACGTTTGACTTGGTGAACCTACCTCCGGGGCGTAAGGCGATCTCTTCCAAGTGGCTCTTCAAGCGCAAGACCGACGCCGACGGCAACATCGAGCGCTACAAGAGCAGACTTGTAGCCAAGGGGTATCAGCAGCAAGAGAAGAAGGACTACAATGAAGTGTATGCCCCTGTGGTGAAGGGTACAACCCTTCGAACTCTCTTCGTCGCGGCGGCCATCAAAGGATGGGTGGTGCAGCAAATGGACATTGTAACGGCCTTCCTCAATGGCGTTTTGGAGGAAGAGACCTACATGGAGCAGCCAGAGGGGTACAATGATGGGAGTGGCAGAGTGTGGAAGCTGAAGAAAGCACTCTATGGCCTCAAGCAAGCCCCTAGGCAATGGTACATCAAGCTGCGGGAAGTCTTGGAGGCGATCGGCTTCACTCCCTCAACGGCCGATCAATCCTTGTTCATGCTTGGCGAGGGGGAGCAGAGGAGCTTCATGGTGGTTTATGTGGATGACATCCTCATATTCTCACCCTCCTCTGACCTTGTGAAGGAGGTGATGCTGAAGCTTCAAGACAAGTTCAAGTGCAAGACCCTTGGTGACGTCAACTACTACCTTGGGCTTCACATTGAGCGAGATGTGGAGAAGCGGTGGATGCGAGTGCATCAAAAGAAGTACTTGGAGACCTTGGCTGCAAGCTTTGGGAAGAGTGAAGGTCATGTGGCTACTCCTCTTCCCTCAGGGTTCAAGTGTGTGAAAGGACCAGCGGAGGAAAGTGTTGGTGAAGAGGAGAGGCGGCGTTTTCACTCCTTGGTGGGCAGCCTCATGTATGCGGCCGTTCACACAAGGCCGGATGCAGCCTTTGCTACCGGGCAGCTGGCTAGGGTTGTCCAATGCCCTAATGAAGAGCAGGTAGCAGCTGGAGAGAGGGTGGCCAAGTACCTTGGCCAAACAGCAACTGTTGGACTGCAATACTCCGCGGCGGCACAAAGGCGTCAAAAGGGGTGCGGATGGAGTCGAACCCGGGAGGCTCTTTCTCACCGGCCTTCTCTGATGCATCTTGGGCATCAGAACCAGAGGACATGACAAGTGTGGGAGGCTTCATCTGCTGTGTTGGTGGAGGCCCAACAGCTTGGGAGAGCAAGAAGCAAGTGGACCAAGCATTGAGCTCGGTGGAGTCCGAGTACATGGCACTCTTCCGTGCCATAAGAGAGGTTGTGTGGCAGCGGCGTTTGCTAGCTGAATTGGGGGAGGAGCAGCAAGGACCAACCCCACTCTACTGTGATAGCCAAGGTGCTATTGCATTGGCTAAGAACCCGTTCTTCATGGCCTTACCAAGCACATGAAGGTGAAGTGGCATTGGGTGAGGAGCATGGTAACCGCGGGTGAAGTGGAGTTGCACTACGTGAAGACGACGGCGTAGCCTGCTGATATGATGACCAAGAGGCTGGTTGAGCAGCAGCATTGGAAGTGTTGCAAGCTTGCTGGGATGGCTCTGAACTAAGGGGAGCAGATTCTAAGGCCAACAATCCGAGGAGGAGTTTGTTGGTGCAACCCTATGGCTTGCACTCGGCTTGTCGTCCTTGTTTGTGTGTGTGCATGCATGGCATGGAATGAATTGTGAGTCTATGTCATTGCTATCCAGTGCTTGTGTGTGTGTTTGAATGGTGTATCACAATGTGGTTTGTGTCGGTCAAGACATTAGCGAGTTTCTACAACTCGCATGTCAAGTCGTCGTTTGTGTGTCGCATGTGTTTTTTCTATTTTGTCGAGTGTGAAGTGTCCATCGTGTCGCAGGTGTGTGCAGCAAGCCCCCATCAACTCAAGAAGAATTTATCTTGCAGATCCAAGAACAAGAGCTCAAGATTTCAAGCCCAAGGGACGCGGATAAATATTAAATAGTGAAAATAGTAACGCTACTTCGTGTAGTGTTACATTTCACTTGGTGTAGCCCCTTGGAGGGTTGGTTTCGAGACTCTTCATGGTTGGGGACTCTGTGGTGGTGTACCACCAACCTGGACCTCGGCTCTGGGGGTATGTAGAGGCTGGGAACCATCTCCCTCTCGAACTCTTCTTGCTAAGTTTGTACTCCTAAGACTATAGTGGCTGCTATACCTCCTGCCAGTCAAACCGCCATAGCGTCGTCAAATCTTCATGGAATTTCATGATTCAACTTGCTGCTCATAGACGACAACAACGCACTCCAGATCCAACTTACAGATCACCGTTTGATTCAGTGACCAGATCGTAATCAATATTTGAAGCCGTCTGACGGAAATCCGACTGTGCTCTCTATCTCTCATTATAGGCACATCTAAGCCTATTGTGATTATAACAGTCGCACCCCTCGTGCGCCGCCCGGCCCAGTCTGGTGTCTCCCATGCCACTCAGTTCCCCTCGGTTGCACCTGTGGGGGAGTCGGCTGACTCTGGGGGCCCAGATGCTGGAGGCGCGCCTGCTGACCCGGCGGCGCCTCCCCTAGCCTCTGTACCCGAGGCACCTCAGCCACCTCCTCCCTTGCCCCAGCAGCAGCAGCCATCGCTGTAGCCGACTCAGCGGCCACAGCAGCAACAGGGAGCAGTGGGTTATGGGGGTGCTCATTCTGGGGGTTCTGGTGTTGGGGGTGTTGGTGGAGTTGGTGTTGGGAGTGCTGCTTCTGGAGGTGCGAGCTCTGAGGGTGCGAAGTTGACTCAAAGGAAGAGGTAACAGAAAGCGCTTTTGAGTCGACTCAAAAGAAGAGGTAACGGAAAGCGCTTTTGAGTCGACTCAAAGGAAGAGGTAACGGAAAGCGCTTTTGAGTCGACTCAAAGGAAGAGGTAACGGAAAGCGCTTTTGAGTCGACTCAAAAGAAGAGGTGCTGGGGGTGCTATTTCGTGGCGTGCTGGTGCCAGCCGCGAAGCCGCTGGTGGTCCTGGAGAGGACAGGGAGCCGTTGTAAACGCATCAGCAGCAGCAGCAGTAGCCGCAGCAGTAGGCGCAACCGTTGCAGCAGGAGCAGCAGCAGTCTGCCCTTTGTCTTCTTGGTCTTTCTCCAAGTTCCCCTGCCCGCTCGCCCATTCCCCCTCCGTTGCGTGACCCTGTTTACGACCCATTGTTTGCTCCTCCGGACTCCTCTCCGGCTCGTTTTCCCTCGCGCTCCCCTCCGTCCCCTGACTTTCCCCCATTCCTCCTCGTCCCAAGTCCCCAGCTCTTCCCCACTGGGTCCGTCACCCCTTGTGCTCGTTCTCTCTCTCCCCGTCCTAGTGTCCACCCTATGGTCCTTCGTTCGTGTGCTCTTCCAGTCACAGTCCTCCCATTGTCTCCCCTGTCGTCACTCCCGTCTTCCCCCCCTCCTCGCTCCGAAGCTGCTCGCAGTGCTCGTCCTACCCTCTCGCGCTTGCTTGCGTCGCTTGTCACTGACCCTACTGTTCCTCCTTAGTCTGCCTCTGCGCTTATCGCTGCAGTCGCTGACTTTGCTGCTAGCCACCACCTTGACTACGCTGCCGCTCTGGTCTCTGCTTATGCTGGTCCTCTGGATGTCAAAGGCGTCTGGGTCACCCTCAGGGACTAGCAGCATGGAGCGGAGATGAGGCGTGGCCTCGGACAAGAAAGCAAGCTTGTACTGCCGGTCCTCCAGGACGTCACTGCCAAGGGCAGAAGCAACCTCGACGGACGGAGGACGCGCAATTCAGAGACCAGAGCGGTGGCATAGTCAAGGCGGCGGGTAGAGGCACAGTCAGTGACTGCAGCGACAAGAGTGTCAAGACTGGAGACAGGAGCAGACAGGTCCGTAACAAGAGAGGCGAGGACCCGAGGAACAAGAGGACTAGCGGCATGGAGGAAGTCAGACAAGGGAGGCAGAGTGACAACTAGTGAGGATGGAGGAGGCGACGGGAGGAGGGGAGGACGAGACGCGTGGGAACGAAGCAATATAGGGTGAGAGCGCTGGATAGAAGAGATAGGACGAGCACGAGAGGGACGGCGAGACCAAAAGTGGGACGGAGGCGTGGGGTTCAGAGATACAGGAGGAGACACAGGAGGAGACACAGGAGGAGAACGTGGGGGAAAACGAGCCGGAGACGAGTCCGTTAGAGGAAACACAGGACTGTAGACAGGCGGGGGAGGCGCAAGCAGGCAATCAGAGGAGGGAAGACAGAGGAGGCAAAGGGCAGACAGAGACAGTGATTGTTGTTGCTGCTGCTCCACGCCAACACCAGAACCTCCAACTATACCTCGGCTACCTCCGGGACGCTCCACGACAACACCCCCAGAACGAGAACCCTCTCCAGCACCGGTGCCACCCCCAGGACCGCTGGGACAAGCAACGACAGTAACCCCGGGACGAGCTCCCACCTCAACGCCCGCACCCCCAGACCTCGCGGATCCCATCGACGACTGCTGTTGCGGCGGTGGCGACTGCTGCTGGGGCTGCAGCAGCGATGACGGCTGCTCCGACGGCTGTGAGAGTACGACCCCGTTACACCAATTTTCCGTTTCCATATTTCCTTTCTATTTCTTTCCTCTTTCACTCCAGATTCATTTGCTCTTTATCTCATCTCATTTGGTTTCCTATTCATCCTTTTCCATAATCATTTGGTTTACCCTATTATTATCATTATATCACCGACCAGGCTCGGGATGTACCGGCGCGCTATATCTAGTGTTATCCTACCGTAATCCCTTAAAGCCAATAGCCTTGGGTGGCTATACGCAGGGTGATTCTATTTCTAGAAGGGTCTATTCTCTTTGGATATACCAGGTTACCCGATGTACTATGGAAGTATAAAAGCACCTTATACTGATTGATAGTTGAAGATTGAGCAAACCTCATTCGATCCTGTGACACTTGGTAATCAGAGCCAAAGGTTTCAGATCAACGCTTAACCGCTGGGGCCCCAAGAGCGCACCGAGGATGGAGTCGAAACTTCAATTCCTGTAAATACAATACACTTTCAATTGAGTTTCGACTAAACTCGCGCAGTTGCACCTGGGGTCCCCTTTGAAGGCGAGACGCCTCACCAACCGTTCAATGGACTGCATCGACAGAGCCGATTTTTCGCGGGGGCAAATTGCCTTGATCTCACGAACGCGTCAGTTATAGCGGAACACTCCCTACGACATTCCGAGAAGTTCGCAGTTTGCCACGACTCTTGGAGTTGCGCCGGAATGTGCGGAGCTGCGACCAACGACACTCGTCCGATAGAGATTCGACGCTTCAGATTGACCGAGGCGAAACGAAATCATGATGAGCGAGTTCGAGTTTCGGCACGAATGATAACGGGACCTCGCAAACTGCAAAATTCTTTGGAGTGTCCGATCGTTCGACAGCCGACAATGACGACCGAGAATTGCTGCAGGAAACGAGTCAAACCAGGCACCGAAAGCTGCTGAACGCGACTCAGGAAGATCTTCAGATCGCTTGGAGTTTTGACCGTCGGATCTACTTCTGCTTCAACGAACAAGATGGAGCGCGACTTATGCACAAAGGGAGAATGACGCGCAGAACCAAAAATCAGCCACCTTCGACACCGTTCATTTCATCTGGACAACCAAAATCGATTTCCTCCATTTGGTCTAGAATTTGGCGCGCAGATCATCTACAGAGTCAGAAATCTGTCAAAAATTTACCTACGTGGTAATAGTTGCAAGCAGAAAACTGACAGGAGAACGTGGATTGTCGGATCGGTGCAGAATCAAGGGAACGAATGCAGCAGAGACTACACTACAAAATAGCATCATCATGAAGACAACATTCGTGACCAACGACTGCACAATCGACGCATCTTCTAACTAGTGTCGATACCGATCGATTTATTTTGACGAAGTCATCTTCGTTTAAAAATGGATCGACATCAACACAGCGGATCTTCATCCTGGAATAACAGTGCAGCTGCGTGAAGACATGTTCTCCATCCACGAGACACTTTTTCATACAAATTGATCGACAACATATGGGATTGCAAAGAAGTAGCCATTTTCTCTTGCAATTCTCCCAAGTTCAAGTTGGTGAGAAGGAGAAGATTTCGCATGCAACGACGACGCAGTGAACCCGTCTCGTCAAGGCCAGCGAGAAACTACTTCGTAACAGGAGCTGATCGATTCATCTTCATCAAGAATCTCAGCCATCCGAAGTGATTGATTGGAGCAGTCTCACATCAACCTCACGAGGCGACACACCAATCATGCGTCGCGATTCCAGGTGTTAATGACCTGCGTGGAAAAATTTCCATGCATGTCACGACGCTTGATAGATTGAGGAGTAATTAACCTCTGGTCCGGCAAGTATTCGTTCACTAGCGACCCTACGGCACATGCATTGGAGGCGATTCTACTAGAAGCCGAAGCATTACAAGCATCAGCGTAACTTCGACGATGTAGGAGAATGCCAAGCAACACGAGGTATCAACATATGAGGGAGACGCAGACTACTACAATACGATCACGCGCTCTATCGACCGTACATCGGAGGCACGGATGAGCATACTAGGAATTGCTACCCGTGGATACATTGAGGGGAGAAGCAAAAATCTCTTCATACCCTCAAATGAAACAATCATCGACAGCAATGGAGCAACACATGTGGACTAATGTGCACGTATTCCTGGTAGTTACACCTGTTACACCCATCAGGAACACTCTACAGGGAAGAGGGAGTTGATGGGTTCTCCTTCAACCATTACGAGTTAAGAGAATTCTCTGCAGAAGCAGCCGCCATCGCCATTGTCGCAATTGCTGTCGCCACCGCAGCAGAAGACTCGACACAACAGTCATATCCAAACCTTGATGGATGATTCTCCGCTCAATGGAGATAACGCTGGATTATATTCCAGTACGATCACATAAGTCCCGGCCATGCACAATACTATGATTTCCAGCTAGTGGGAAGGAGTTACCACTATGCGAAGGAACAACATGAAAATGCCAAATACCCTCAAGAGCAGGAGATATTTGCTCTTATGAGGATGGGAGGACAACGGTACTCTACCGGTATACAAGTCCTCATGGCCTATGGCTTTCCTAGAAGTCATAAAACCTGCGTTGCAACCAATCCATCACTAGCACCACCTCCACGGAAGCAGATAGGCGTGAAATGGAGCGCTGACGCCACTCCGAATAGTGGACTCCGCGTATCTCCAACATCACCCCTGTTTGCCGAAATGGAGCAGGCTTCAATACTGATGCTGAGTAGCTGAGACGTCTTTGACATCAACGCTACTTCAAGGACAGTGGCAGAATGAGACAACACATGATGGCACCAGAAGACGTATCTCAATATGTGCGCCCAGACACCGATGCCTACCGATGGCCTCCGTGCTAAAATGGAAGTGCATGAGGTCATACTGGATTGGCTATCAACAATGCTCATTTGAAAATGGGAGAAGTTTATTTGGGAATTGCCGTAACATTCCCAGATCTCCTACCCCATCATCGTGGGATAGCTACGCAGCTGAGATTCCTTGAGCAACCACCGAGGGAAACTACTTTGGCGCTGATTCTGGAAGTTACCAGCTCCGCATTTATCGTACCAACCCATCGAATGTTTTTGAACCCAAGGGATACGCTGAGCAGCACTTCGCATGCGTTGTTACACTCAAGGTAGTGGACTAGCAGACAGCATGGTGGACAGAGTTACTACTAGTGATTTTGCTCTCCATCCCACAGCACTATGATGCCGAGAGGTATGACTTGAGACAACACTAAGGCATGGACGAGCATTCGTCAGAAGCTGCATGTAACGGATACAACGCTGCTACATAACTAGTACTATGACACGACTGTCATACCACCAACAATTCGTGATCTTCAAACGTGGACCAGATGCGGATAACATCATGCACATATCGGACAACATAGCCATTCATCTGCACGTTACAGCATGCTGTTCCAATCATTCACATCTCCAAATACAACTTGCACCTGCCCATATGTCACTGACGGCGATACACACCATCCTTCCTTGCTGTGGACGGAGCTTGCTCACTCCGTAGCAATAGACAGTTCTTGCTACAGTCCAACTGGCTTACGATTTCATCGCCATCGTCCACCATCTCAAACATCGGCCACACAAGCGCCCCTTGGACATCCAACAACAGCAGAAGCACTTGGTCGCTCATCACCACAGTTATCTTTACCATAATCACGACATCAGCCATATTCCATCCAATCTTCAACCTTGCTTCTGCGGGTCTATCCTCGTTGAAGCAAATGTAATTCTTCGACAAACTTTCCCCCTATCCTCCTCTCCCTTTCCCCCTATCCGACTCTCCCTTTCCCCCTGTCCTCCTCTCCCTCTCCCCCTATCCTCCTCTCCCTTTCCCCTTATTCTCCTCTCCCTTTGCCCCCATCCTCCTCTCCCTTTCCCCCCATCCTCCTCTCCCTTTCCCCTTATCCTTCTCTCCCTCTCCCCCTATCCTCCTCTCCCTTTCCCCCTATCCTCTTTTCCCTCTCCACCTATCGTCCTCTCTCTTTCCCCCTGTCCTCCTATCCCATTCCCCCCCCCCACCCCCCCCCCCCCCCCCTTCCCTCTCATTCCTTTCCGCTGCTCCCATCGCCTCCCGCTGTTTTATTCCACCCCCTTGCTCCGTTTCTTCCCCTGCTCCCCTGCTCCCTGTCACCCTTTTTGTCGCCTACAAGGTGGGAGTGAGGTTGTGATGGTGGGGCCTGACTCTTGCCTTTCATCTCCCGCTCTCTTGCCTCTCAGCTCCCCCTCTCTTGCCTCTCAGCTCCCGCTCTCTTACCTCTCAGCTCCCGCTTTCTCACCTCTCAGCTCCCGCTCTCTTGCCTCTCAGCTCCCGCTCTCTTGCCTCTCAGCTCCCGCTCTCTTGCCTCTCATCCCCCACTCTCTTGCCTCTCAGCTCCCGCTCTCTTGCCTCTCAGCTCCCGCTCTCTTGCCTCTCAGCTCCCGCTCTCTTGCCTCTCAGCTCCCGCTCTCTTGCCTCTCAGCTCACCCGCTCCTTGGCCTCAGCTCACCCGCTCCTTGGCCTCAGCTCACCGGCTCCTTGGCCTCAGCTCACCCACTCCTTGGCCTCAGCTCACCAGTGCCTTGGCCTTAGCTCATTGTTTGTTTTTGCAGATTTAGTTATACAGTTACAGACCGTTCATGGTTTAAATTTGGCGCTATAATATCGTTACCGTGGGCTCGGTTGGGGGAACTGGGCGTGTTTCCGCAATATTTTGTTTCGTGTTTCGGGAACTGGTGTGTGCTATTGCCTGATCGTTTTGGGCCCGACAGTCCTAGTTACACATTGGGGTCGATATATTTTCGTCATTGTACGCGCCCCACTTCTGGTTCACTCTCCCTGTTTCAACTCGTCGCCTAAACGTCGCCCATCTCCTGCAGGCAAGGTCCGTGACTTTCGCGCTTCCCCAACCCCATTTTTCGTTTCACAACACCCCTGCGAATTTCGCCTCTCAGACCAAGAATCAAAGACTTTGAGTCTTGATCGTTCTTGGGTTACGCGCTTTAAAATTTCTAATACAGCAATCTGCATGCAAGAAATTGGACGACATAAAATCGCACGCACTCGCATGCTTGGGTAGCTTGGTTCGATCGTCGTCAGCCGTGCCCTGACGAATTGCCAATGCTGGGGCAAGCTGAAAGATGGTGTGTTCGCTAGAGCAGCTCATCGACAGACCGTACTCTCCCGTTTGAAACTCGATTGAACCACGAAAACACTCTCAACCGTACTAAACGAGGTGACAGATCTGGAAATGCCAGAGGAAATCGCAAAACACTAGATCGCATGCACATCGGCGGGAACTTCCGCTGCTTGGGGCAGCGTGTGAGTGGAGTGGACTGAGCAGAGCAGGGGTGTCAGGAAAACTCCGCTTTGACAGGTACAGTAAGGGCTGGTAGCCTGCGGCTTCGTGGGCCCAATTCCGGAACTGGGTTCCTTCACCGTTATTCGATTGTTCCGTTTTCGCATGGATTCCCGAGTTTCGAAACTCAGGCCGCGTTCTGAACTTTGGCCGAACTTTGAAGTTTTGCCAACCGACTCGCCACGTCGGAATTGCACATTGCAATGTTTGGCCGTGCGCTTCGAACTTTGGCCAACCAGCCCCTTCCACACCTTGCCGGCCAAAATTCGTGCGACTGGGGTCCACGAACAGCTGCGACCGAGAGCGAAACCTGGTTTCTGCATACTTGGCCGGCCACGCCAAAGAAATGTGACGTCGACCAAGCCACAAAAGCAGCACCAACCTGCCCGGCGCACGAACAGCCGTCAAACTGCGAATGCTCCACCCTTCTTCACCAAAGTCTTCATCAACACCCCAACCAGAACGAGATGGTCTTCAAGCCCGCGTGTTGACTTCCTCGAGTTTCATATTTTTGGCTGGGAGATCCCTAGAAGTGCTGCTTGACAGCCAATCCCGTCTTTCCACCCAACCAAACTACCTTACCTTGAACTGCTTGGCACAACGGTTTTAACTTTTTTATTATGGTGGAAATTTGGTGAGATTTTTTCAAGACAACTTTCCCAAAATTATCGGAAGCTGGTTGTCAGGTGTCGCAGTTTTCTGCGACCCAAATTGTTTTCTGTCGCATATCGTTATGCAGATCGCCTGCCGATTTGATTTGGCGCGATGGGGTTCCGTTCACAAAATGTCGAGGGCCGGTCGCCAAGTTTTTCGCACCGGGGTTGGCCAAAGTTCACCTACCACAACTTTTGCCAACCAAAACCTCAACCACTACCGCAACGGAGTCAACGCTGTGTGCCTCACGCGAGCCGTCAAGAATGGAGAAGATTTATACGCCATCCATCTAACCGAATCAAAGGAGCAGAACGAGGCGACCGACATCAACAAACTCTGCGCTTCGGTCCCGGATGACTAGGCAAAAATCATTCGGGAATATCCCGAGATTTTCCCGGACGACTTGCCAAGTGGACTGCCATCCGAACGACCCCAAGACCACAAAATCGAGCTGGAGCCCGGTGCGCAGCCTACTGTACGAACTCAATGGCGCCTGACTCAGCCCGAGCTACACGAATTACGGAACCAGCTTGACTACCTGCTGGCAAAAGGGTTAATTCGGCCGAGCACGTCCCCGTTCGCAGCGCCGATCCTGTTCACCCCAAATAAGGATGGCAGACTTCGCATGTGTATGGACTATCGTGCCCTTAATCAGGTAACGATTAAATCACTCTACCCAATCCCATACACGGACGAGCTGATTTACAACCTTCACAAAGCTCGCTACTTTTCAAAGATCGACCCTCGTGGCGGTTACCATCAAATCCGGGTGTTCGCTGACGACTGCCACAAGACCGCGTTTCGTACTCGCTACGGGAGTTATGAATACACGGTGATGCCATTTGGATTAACAAATGCCCCCTCGACGTTCCAGCTCACCATGAACGGGGTGTTTTGCGATCTACTCGACAAATGTGTGATAATTTACATGGATGACATCCTGATTTACAGCAAGACCCACAAAATTTAAAGGCTTTGGAAGCGGTTTTTCAGCAGCTGCAGCAGCATCGTCTCATCACCAAGGGCTCCAAGTGTGATTTTCTAAAACAAGAACTAGAGTTCCTGGGGCACGTGATATCCACGGAGGGGATTCAAATAGACCCAACAAAACTCCAGGCTATTCAGGAGTGGAAACCGCCAACAAATCTGCAGCAGCTACATTCATTTATGGGTTTTGTGAATTACGTGAAGCGGTTTATACCCAACATGGCGGGGTTAACTGGACCTCTAACCGACCTACTACAGAAGGGGACTTCTTACGAGTGGGGGGAGAAGTAGCAAGCTGTGTTCGAGGCATTAAAAACTCTTTTAATGTCGCCATCGGTACTTCGCATCGCTGACCCGGAACGGCCCTTCGAAGTCATCACCGACGCAAGTGACAACGCTATCGAAGCAGTGCTCATGCAAGATTTCGGCAATGGTCTTCAACCAATCGTGTACGAGTCTAAAAAAATGCAATATGTTGAGTGCAACTACCGGTACACGACAATGAGATGCTAGCGATTGTCCACGCGTTCAAAATCTGGAGGTGCTACCTGACTCGAGCAGACGTGACAATGCGAGGCAACCATAAATCCCTACAGTACTTGAGGGCGCAACCGAATCTCAACCTGCGGCAGATACGCTGGTTGGACTATCTGGAGTCCAACTTCACGTACAAGATCACGTACAAAAAAGGTGCCAACAATATTGCTGACGGCCTCTCCAGACCATCTGCCCAATTGGCAACAATACTAGTCGCCCAGAGCAACCCGCTACTGAGTGGACTATTTTCCCACGGGTATTCGACTAACCCCTTCTTTGTAAATGACGGCCATCTCCAAATCACTACAAGAAATAGGCGTCTATTACGTACGAAGCAGGACATATCGAATTTGGGTCCCAAGTTATCGTCTACTTCGCGAATTACTAATTCAAGAAGTCCACAATTCGAATTTATCATGACATTTCGGGGTTGATAAAACCTTGAAGGCATTGCAACGGTTTTATTACTAGCCAGATATGGTGACGGATGTGCAGCGTTACGTGGCCGCGTGTCCGATCTGCCAGCGAATGAAATCATCACATCAGCGACCGACAGGACTGTTGCAGCCCCTTGAGCCACCTCAATGCCCATGGAAATACGTGACGATGGATTTCGTCACAGGTCTGCCAACCGGATCCAGCGAAAACGACGCAGTATTGGTTGTCGTCGACCGATTGACAAAGATGGCGGGCGTTTCGCACCGTGTCATACAACCATCACAGCCGAAGAAACCGCGCAACTATTCATCTCGACCGTTGTTCGCCTACATGGGATACCATACCAGCAGCAATCATTAGCGATCGAGACCCGAAGTTCACGCCGAAATTTTGGCAGGACACGTGGGCTCGGTTCGGCACGCGCCAGCAATTCTCATCCACTTATCATCCCCAAACGGACGGCCAGACAAAGTGGACAAACCAAACGATGGAACAGCTGATTTGGACAAACTGCCCCGACCGAAACAAATGAGAGGACGCGCTTCCCATGTTGGAATTTTCCTACAACAACGTGCCCTCAGCTACGACTAATCACTCCCCGTTTTACCTCAATTACGGGATTGATCCCACTGTACATATCTCCACCAACGTTGAGAGTCAAGTACCACGGTCGTAGCAGTTCGTCGAAGAATTACAAACTGCCAGAGACAAAGCTGTCAAACTTATCCGCAAGGCGAACGCTACTGCTCGACGGTATGCGGATTTACATCGACGGGATATTACAATGGCAGCAGGGCAACTAGTCCTTTTGGACACCAAGAACTTACAGCTACCACTACCGACAGAATTACGACCACGTTTCTATGGCCCATTCAAGGTCATAAAGATGGTGACGCTGGTGACCGCCCAGTTGTGCCTACCTGTTGATTGGCATATTCACAACAAGTTCCACGTGAGCCTATTGCGACCTTACGTACCTGATGTTGTGTGATGTCATCATATGCTATCACATTCTGTCTGCCTCCCATCCCTTGTTTCAATTCGCATGTATGGTTTGACTGTGTGTGAAAGAATTTGTGTGGTGTGTGTTCTGGAGTTTGGGAATGTGTTTTGTGTTATTCTGTGTGAGCAGGTATTTGTGATAATAGATCTTGAGAAGATCTTTCCGACGCAACAAGAATCGCTTCAATCGGAGCAAGAACGCGAAAGCTATGAAGATTCAAAGTTCATGAGCTTGCGTTACAATTGCGGCGGTTACAATGTGAAGTTGTGGGGTGACTCTATATGGAGTTGGGACGTTTGGGGCTGGGTAAATTCGTCACTCTACTGTAGCAGCTGCAAATTGGTTGGGAACAACCAAGCTAGGTTGGCAAGGGTGGCCAACTTGGATGGATTGGTTGGGAAGGGACAAATGTCAAAGTTGGGGTTTCTATAGGGGGGGGAATCTTTGTGCTTATGGGGTTTCCTTGGTTGGGGACTCTCTTGGGACCTTCCCTCTCATCTCTCTCTTCCCTTCCAACCTTTCTCTTGCTCCTCTAATTTCTTGTGAGATTCTTGAACCTTGATTGAACTTTTGAGATTGAGTTAAGTTCTCCTCCTACAGCTTACCCCTCAGTGCGTCGAAATCCATAGCGTCGCCAAGACTCCATCAATCAACATGATTCAAATTGGGAACTGTAGCTGAGATTGAGAGCTACAACATATCCGAGTTTCGCGACATTCCAACGGCTAGTTTTTTGTCGAAGACGTTTCTTGTGAAGACGAATTTTTTGTCCAGAATTTCGGATTTATATTTTGAGTATTTCTAGCTCCTAAGCACACCTAGACTCTGTCCTTAATCCCAACACCTGACACATCGGACATCGCTCGACAACGATTGGTCACGGTTGTACCGCCAATAGCAGAGACGACCATCGAGCCTTCGAAGAATTTGAGCCACAGGATTCGTATCGACGGCCAAGGACGACACGTTGTCTTTCTGATACGATGGACCAATCGTACCAGTGAGGACGACACGTGGGTGCCCTCGAACCAGATACAGTCACCTTCGTTACTTGCGAATTATTTGGCCTGCAAGCATGTGGCTGATATAGATCACCTTCGCTAAAGGGGGGGGTGGTGTAAGGAATTTTCCATTCCTTACCAAGCAGTACTGCTATCGCGTACGCTCGAACACACCAGAAGCCTCGGGACAGTTCAATACCTTTTTAAAATAACCGCCTCAGCTTTTTCAGACCTTCTAGTTCGACCTTCGGGAGTTCTCTGGGCCTCGCTTCGTCATTTCGAGACCCTTCGATCGCTTTCCCGAACCTGCACATCGCATGGTTAGACTAGCTCTGGTGTTCCTATATCTTGGCTGGCCATTCCTTGTATCGTCATTCCGTAATTCAACACTTCGTTATTCATTTCCGCACTACTCTGCTTGTCCATTCATAACAAAAACAATGACTTCGCATCCAATGACAAACAATAATAATTTGGCCAGTGCCAATTTCTTGCCTCGCGACTCGTCAAATTGGTGCATGGAGTACCGGCATCGTCGTGATGTTTCGCTCTTTTCGCGGCAGTAGCATAGGCCTTTCGCTCAGAACTGCAAGAGAGTTTCAAACAGGGCTCGGACGACCGTTTGAAACCAGCGTCCAGACAGGTGTGGAACCTCGAGTTCCGGAACTTGTGAATCCTTCGCGAGGTCATTAGCGAAGAATTAAGCGAGTGATGTCGAAAAATGTTTCCCCTTTCGCTCACGGACGGAACTCAGTTCCGAAACCGTAGGATACACACCCTAAGTTTGTCGCTCATTGGTGCGCAAGTAGCCAAGACCCATGGTGAATGCACACCACTGCCACCTCACAGGGTCCGATAGTGGCACATCCCACCAGTACAATATTGTACTGTATGTTGATGAGAACGCAAATTTTGCTAGCCTAACTTCGCCTCAACTTATGTATTCTCAATAGAGTATTCTCTCCAACTTGTCAATCTCAATCTCTAGTGGGAACTCTTTCCATACAGGAAGGACCTTTGTTCCGGCTGCATTTGCGCTGCAATCAGTTAGCAATTGGTACCCTTGAAGGGTACTCAACGAATTCCCACCACCCCGTATCAAATCACCTTTCTCAAGATGCTGCACCTTGAGGCCCTCGTAATCGAGCAGCTTGTGTGAAACTGCCAAACGCTCGCTAAGGGTTTCCAACCTGGCAGGGTTGGGGTGGGAACTCCTCGGAACTTGGCAATCCCAACCGACCAAATTATTTGAGGGGAGAAACGGGACGAGTTGTGTGGGGGGTAGAAACCTTAGATTGTACTCGCAGTTTGAGCGGGAATCGCGAAAGAAATATGTGTTAGCGTACATATACTTTATACATGTACTATATATCAGCTAGGTGCAGATTGTAGAGGGGACAACCCCATTATGTGAACCCTGTACTCTCCTTTCTCTAAGGTCTTCCTCAATCTTCTCTCGCTATTCTAACATGGTATCAGAGCGATCCAGAATTCAATTCATAGTGTATACGATATCCAGTGGGGGGGTGTGTCGTGGCACAGGGATAGCCTTGTCGAACCTCCTCTCTCTCTAGGGAGGGTGCTAGGGAGGCTTTCCCTGGGGAAGGTGAATATATGGAGCCTAACTCTCCTCAGGACATCCCTTCTTGTCCCAGTGGTTATGATTGGCGACTTTATGATATGGTATCAGAGCTAGGTCTGATCCCACCGACTCACGCTTCCGCCCCTAGCCTACAGTATTAGCCCGGATATAAGACACATGGGTCTTATCACATACCGTTGAGAAATAATCCAAATGGTCCTAGATCCAGGGGCAAAAAACCGGGTTAACACAAGATAAGCGCCTAATAGAAGACCCAGGGTCTTCTATTACTAGGGGGTCTTATATCCAAGCTTTTACGGTACCTTAGTCTTAGAGCATCCCGCCCTTAGAGCGCCCTGTCCTTAGCACGCTGCACCAGCCCCCTGCTTGCCACGATGGCTCCTGCTCGCCGTGACGGCTCCTGCTCGCCGCGCCGCCCCCAGCTCCCCGCCGGCCCCTGCTCCCTGCAGCCGCCCCAGCTCGCCGTGTTGGCCTCTGCTCGTCGTGCCGGCTCCTGCTCGCCGCGATGGCCCCAGCTCGCCGTGCCGGCCCCAGCTCGTCGCCGGCCCCTGCTCGCCGCGCCGCCCTCTGCTCGCCGCTTTGGCCACAACTTGCCAGCCAGCAGCTGCCAGCCAGCTCGCCGCTGACTCGCCAGCCAGCAGCTGCCAGCTAGCTCGTCGCTTGCTCGCCACAGCCGCCGCTGCCGCCGCTGCCACTCCTGCCGCTGCCGCTCCTGCTGCTGCCGCTCCTCCTGCCGCCACTCCTGCCGCTGCCACTGCCGCCACTACAGCTGCTACAGCTCACTGCCACCAGCAGCCGTCGTGAGCTCGCCGCCTCCAGCAGCGTGCTAGTCACTGCCAGCTTGCCACCAGCAGCTTGCTCGCAGCTCGTTTCTGTCAGCTAGCCGCCAGCAGCCCGCCGCCAGCTGGCCGTCAGCTCACCGCCAGGAACTAGCCGCCAGCAACTCGCCGCCAGCAGCTCGCCGCCAACTGGCCGTTCGTTAGCTCCTATGATTGCCGCTTCTCATGTCGCCACTCGTCATGTCACCAGCTCGCTGCTCAATGCTTGCTGCTTGGCACCAGCTCGCCGCCAGTCGCCAGCACGCCACTAGCCGCTCGCTACCAACTCGCCGCCAGCCCACCATTCGCCGCTCGTCGCCAACTCGCCAAAAACTCCACCACTCCGCTTGCCATGTGCTAGCCGTCAGCCCGCCGCTCGCCTGCTACCGCCGCCTCCGCTGTCGCCGCCCCTAATATGACTACTACAGCCGCCGCCGCCACTACAGCAGCCGCCGCCGTTGCCGCCACTACAGCAGCCGCCTCCCTTCCACTTCGACCGCCGGTCAAGCCGTCGTTGCTCCTCTTCTGCCGCCCACTGCCACTGCAGCTACCGCTGCCACTGCCGCAGCTACTTCTGCCCGCTGCCACTGCCGCTGCCACTGCCACTGCCGCAGCTACTCCCGTCCGTGACCGCCCACTACCACCTGCTGCGCTGCCGAAGCCATTACAGCAGCCATTGTCGCCCACTGCCGCCGCTGCCCTTACCGCCTCCGCTACCCCCGCCCCTCTGCCGCTGCCTCTGCAGCTGCGCGCTGCTGCTACTGCAGCCGCTGCCACCGCTGCCCTTTCAGCCGCCGCCGCCGCTACTCCCACCACTGCTGCTGCTGCCTTTTGCAGCCGCTACTGCCGTCACTCCCTTTGCAACTGCCACTCCTGCAGCTGCTGCCACTGCTGCCCTTGCAGCTGGCGCTGCTGCCGCTGCCGCTACTCCCGCCGCTGCCGCCGCTGCCTCTGCAGCCACCCGCTGCCACTTCTTCTGCCACTGCCGCCGCTGCCCTTGCAGCCGCCGCTACTCCCGCCGCTCCGCCGCTGCCTCTGCAGCCGCCCGCTGCCCTTGCAGCCGCCGCTGCTGCCGCTGCCCTTGCAGCTGCTGCTGCTGCCGCTACCCTTTCAGCCGCCGCTGCCGCTACTCCCGCCGCTACTCCCACAGCTGCCGTTGCAGCCGCTACTGCCGCCACTGCCTTTGCACCTGCCGCTACTGCAGCCGCTGCCGCCGTTGCCCTTGCAACCGCCGCTGCTGCTACTGCCCGCTACTGCCGCTGCTTCCGCCACTGCCTCTGCTGCCGCCCGCTGCCGCTACTTCAGCCGCTGCCGCCGCTGCCCTTGCAGCCGCCACTACTGCAGCCGCTGCCGCCGTTGCCGCCGCTGCCGCTACTCCCACCACTGCCACTGCAGCTGCCACTACTGCCAATCCAGCCGCCGCCGCTGCTGCCACAACTTCAGCCGCTGCCACCGTTGCTACTCCCACCGCTACTGCCGCAGCTGCCATTGCAGCCATTACTGCCGCGCTGCCCTTGCAGCCGCCGCTGCCGCTACTCCTGCCGCTGCCTCTGCAGCCGCCCGCTGCTGCTACTGCCGCCGGTGCCGCTACTTCCGCCGCCGTCACCACAGCAGCCGTCGCCGCTGCCGCTGCTCCAGCCGTCGCTGCCACCACTCCCGCCGCCGCCGCTGCAGCCGCTGCCACCGCAGCTGCCGCCAACGCCGCAACAGCCGCGGCCATCCGCACCGTCTCTCGCCTCTCGTACTTGGCGCCCCTCTCTCCATCCCCCGTGCCCCACGCACCTATGCAGCCTCCCCCATTGCAGCAGCAAAGCAGCGGCGGAGGGGATGGAGGGGATGGAAAGGGGGTTCGTGGGCCCTGGGGCTGGTGGTTCTGGGAATGCTTCCCCTGGGGGTGGTGATTCTGTGGGTGTTGCCTCTGGGGATGGTGGTGCTCGGGGTGCTCGACCTTAGGGTACTCGGCCTTAGGGTGCTCAGCTCTAGGGTGCTCGGCCCTAGGATGCTCGGCCCTAGGGTGTTCGGCCCTAGGGTGTCAAACATATATTTATATGTTATTATAGGCTAGATAGGTGCATGCTCTTAGAGAGTATAACACACTAGCACAAAACCACCCTATGCTCTCATTTCTAGTTCATTCGTTTCTCTGAGATGGTATCACGCTAGGTTAGGTCCCCCCTCCCCGCTTACACTTCCGCTACTAGCCCTAGTCCTAGCCTTAGTCGCGCCGCGCCGTGCCACGCCGCGTCGCCCTAGCCGCGCCGTGCCCTATCCCTAGACGCACCCACGCCCGAGCCCTAGACCGCGCCGGCCGCGTCCCTTCGCGCTGGCCCCGCGGGTTTGCGCCGGCCCTGCTAGTCCGCGCCAGCCCCGTCTCTATGCGCCGGCCCCGCTCTAGCCGCCCTAGGTTGCCCTCGCCGCGGTAGCTCGCTGGCCCCGCGCTCGTCGGCCCTTCACACGCTGGCCCCGCGCTCACTGGCCCCATGCTCTTCACCTCGGCGCTCGCCAGCCCCGCGCTCACTGGCCCCACACTCGTCGCCCCCGCGCCCGCCAGCCCCGCGCTCGCCGACCCCACACTCGCCAGCCCCGCGCTCGTCGACCCTGCGCTCCCCGGCCCCATGCTCCAATGATGTAGCGAACGAATAGTTGTGCTGTCTCTTTGGTGCGTGCTATCGTGTGTGTCGGGATGAAGTGTCCCATTTTGGAGAATTTGTCGATGACGACAATTATTGCGACAAATCCAGGCTAACTACTTGCCATGGCTGTTCTGGGACAGGAAGAGGCTGTAGTAGTCTTGCCTTTTTCTGCTTGCTGCTCTTCATCCGTTGGCATGTAGCACACGAGGTGGCAAATTTATGGACGTCGCCTGCCATGTGGGGCCAGTAGTAGTGCTTTGCAAGACTGGTGAGCGTCTTGTTGCTACCGAAGTGTCCGGCGTATAGGATATCGTGGTATTCTTCGAGTAGTAACTGGCGCAAAGGAGGGTAATTGGGTACCCAGATTTTCGTGGATCCCTTCCGGTACGCGATGCCACTGTCCCACTGTAGCAGGTGTCGCTTTTTGGCCAAAGGAATTTCGGGGTCGATGGCGTACCCGTGTGTGAAGAGTCCCCTGAGTAGTGGATTCATCCCTTCGACCTAAATTGCAGCAACGTGTTCAAGCCGACTGAGAGCGTCTGCTTTGTTTTTGTGGCCGGGCTTGTACACGATGTCATAGTGGAAGTGTGTCTCGAGGAAGTCAATCCACCGGACCTGCCGCCTGGAGAGGGTTGGTTGTGTCTTGAAATATTTCAGGCTGCAGTGGTCGGTGAAGACGGTTGTTTTCCGTCCTTCGAGATAACATCTCCATGTTTTGAAGGCAATGATAATAGCAAGGGCCTCCTTGTCGTGTATCAGGTAGTTTAGTTCTGCCCCGTGTAGTTTTTTGCCGAGGTAGGCAATGGGTTGCAGTCCATTCCCCTGGTCTTGCATCAAGACTGCTCCCACTGCCTGGTCGCTAGCGTCAGCTTCGATGACGTAGTCGCGTTCGGGGTCTGGCAAGATGAGTACGGGTGCGGACGTGAGTGCTTGTTTCAGCTGCTCCACGGCTTCCTAATGTTGTGGTTCCCACTTATGGGGCGTGTTCTTCTTCTAGAGATTCGTGAGCGGTGTTGCGATTTTCGCGTACTATGGCACAAACCTGTCGTAATAGTTAGCGAAGCCTAGGAACTACTGCAACTCCTTCACATTCTCGGGTGTCTTGCACGTGCGTACGGCTTCGATCTTCTTGGGGTCGACGTGAACTCCTTGAGCGCTCACCATTTACCCGAGGAATTGGACTTTCTCGAGGGCGAATTCGCTCTTGGATAATTAGACGTAAAACCATTCTCGTCGAAGAATGTCGAAGACGCATCGCAAGTGTTGGATGTGCTGCTGCATGTCGCGCGAGTAAATGAGGATGTCGTCCAGGTACACCACCACATATTCGTCCAAGAGTGGGCGTAGTATGTGGTTTATTTCGGCTTGGAATGTTGCCGGTGCGTTGGTGAGTCTGAACGGCATTACCAGATACTCGTACGACCCGTACCGAGTTCGGAAGGCAGTCTTGTGGATGGAATTGTCCGCCATTCGTATCTGCCAGTATTCGGACCGCAGATCCAGTTTGGAAAAAACCGTAGCTCCCCGAAGCTGGTCAAGCAGGTCATCGATTCATGGAATCGGGTATTTGTTTTTTATGGTCAGCATGTTGAGAGCTCGGTAATCGATGCACATGCGCAGGCTTCCGGTGTGAAGAGTACTGGGGCACCATATGGCGAAGTGGATGGCCGGATAAGTCCTTTGGCGAGGAGATACTCGATCTGTTTCTTCATGTCGGCTAGCTTTATAGGGCTGAGCCGATATGGTGCTCGTAATGTCGGCTTCGAACCTGGTTCTTCCACGATCTCGTGTTGGTGCGTTGGGTATGGCGGCAGCTCGTTCGGGAGGTCATTGGGAAGAATGTCTTGGAACTCCTTCAGCAATTCCTTGATTTTTTCTGGAGGTTCCGAGGCTTTCTCTCCCTCATTCTCCACCTCTGTTGCTATTGCCAGGAACCCGGTGTCGGTTTGCTTGACGTCCTTCTCGAATCTAGAGAGTGTCTCCACTGGGATATCTCCTGTATCGTCCCAGTTGGGTAGCTGGACTCTCCTTCCGTTGTTGTAGATGCTTGTGGTGCGATTTACCTAGTTGATCTTGGGGTTGAATCTTTTTAGGAAGTCTCGCCCGAAGATCAAGTCAAGCCCTTTTATGTTGGTGATGGGGAGTGCAGGTTTCCAGCGCAGTGGTCCGATTTGTAGGTGTAACACTGCTTCGCTGTATACTGGTAACTTGGTGCCGTCCAGCATAGTTGCAGAGAATGCTGAAGGCTTGTACTCTTCTCGAAGTCGGTCGATTGTTGCCTTGTCGCATATGGTGTGTGATGATCCGCTATCCACGAGTGCTTGGAGGCGTCGTCCTTTGCAGACGACCTCGAGCACGAGGGGCAAGCGTTGCTCGGAGTACCCAAAGATAGTCTCGTTGATAGGATCATAGGGTACCTCCCAATATTCCATACACACCTTTTTGTTGCAATCTACTCCTGAGCTGGCAGCTGGCCGAGGCTGCTTGGAGAAAGGTTCTTCTCCAGGGCCCGGAGTTTTCTTGACGACTGTGTGTATCGTTGATGCCGAATTTGCTGAGCTGGATGCATCCGAAGTAGGAGTTCGGGATTTTTGCAGCTTCTTGTAGACCCCCAGCTCCCTCTTGAGCTGCTTCAGCTCCACCAACGTCTTCCTTGGGGAACGGGTAGCTGGTGTCGGGAGAGGACGTTGACTTAGTGGAAAGGTCGGCTTCTTTCCACACTCCTTAATTTTGTCCCCAAGTTCTCCGGTACCGGTACGATCTCCACAATTTTCTACTTCTTCCGGAGTCCCTCCCAAAATTTCTCCAAGGCTCTAGCCCCTCGAGAATCATAATTTTACATTAAAGCATCCTTATAAGATAACTTTAACAAATCCTTATTATTTCTTGGTTCTTCAAGGAGTTTCCCCGACTCGGCAGAGTCTTTTTCGCGGAGTCAGGTTTTTTCTCGGCGATTTTCCCTGGCGAAGATTGGTCGTGGGGTGGAGTTTTTTCCCCATCATTTCCTCCTGCTCGCATCGAATCAGTTTCGTTGAAGTTGATTTTCCCAGAATCCCGCGGCCGCTTTCGGATCTTATATTTTTTTCGCCAGCTAGATTCGCAATCACCGGCGAATTCCATTTTTTGTCTTCTTGATTGGCCGAAGAATTTCCGCCACTGTTGCGTGCCCGATTCTCTGCTCGTGCGGCTTTCATTTTTTTGCAGTCGAAGATTCGATGGCCCGGCACCCCGCAAAAATCACTCGTGTAGTTGGTGTTTTTCAAACGTGGCCGCCCGTCGAACCTGTCGATTTTCTTCGGGTCGGGGAACGTGGTGTGAGACGATCGGTCGCCCTGTCGCGTACTATCGACGTGAGCCCGTCGCGTTCCGGTGTTGACCATGTCAAACCGCTCCGCTACCGATACGACGTCACTATAGCTTGCGTAATTTGTCGCTGCTACCTGTCGTTTGACTTCGGTCTTCAGCCTGGCGAGATACGACTGTACTTTTTCCCCTTCGGCCAGATCAGGAATGCGGTTATAAAATTCCTCCATCTGCTGCGTGTACTGTGCTACACTCCCGAACTGTCGATGGTGATGAATTTTTTTCCCGGGCAAGGAAACCCGAATTTATCAGCTCGAAACGTTTCAGCAGGTCGGTGCGGAACTGCTGCCACGTGGCTTCACAGTGGATGAAAGTACTGTTGCCGCCGATCCACTCAAGTTCCAGCCCTTGCATCAGTGTCGCCGAGAATCGCACACGCTGACCGTCCCAGACTGGCGAGCTCCATCCGACGGCTGCGAAGTAGATCTCCATTCCGGCGATCCATCTGCGGGCGTCGGAGTTTCGATCGATCGGATCGAATGGCTCAGGCAGGCGCCGCTTTGGAGCCTCGAGAAACTGCTGCGACTGCTGCGTCGTCGCCGTTGACATTTCGTGTTGCGTGCCGGCGAGTCGAGTTACTTGCTCGAACTCGTTTCGCCAAGCTTCGTGGTCGGCTCGCATCTCCTCCTGTAGGGCGGTGATGCTCGTGAAGAGTTGCTGGGTAACCTCGGCGTTGTCGAAGTTCGCCATCCTGTTCAAAACACGCGCGGAGGGGTTAATTAGAAAAGCGCGGAGCTGGTGCGTACCAGAATCAGTGCCAAATTAGTCGCCCCCAGCGGTTTTTTGAGGCAGGTTTTCCCGCTGCTTCTTCTTAGCTGAGCGCGGCCGAGTGAGAAAAGCTCTGATTACCAAGTGTCACAGGATCGAATGTGTCAAGGAAAAGTTACAAGGCGCTTTTATACTTCCAGAGTACATGAGGCAACCAGGTTTATCCTATCCAAAGGGAATAGACCCTTCTAGAAATAGAATCACCCTGCGTATAGCCACGCAAGGCTATTGGCTTTAAGGGATTACGGCAGGATTACGCTAGATATTGTGCGCCAGTACATCCCGAGCCTGGTCGGTGATATAATCATAATAACAGGATAAACAAAGGATAATGGAATAAGAGGAATAGGAAACCAAATGAGGTGAGATTAAGACCAAATGAATCAGAAGTGAGAGAGGAATGAAATAGAAAGGAAATATGGAAAGAGAAGAAGTGTAACGGGGTCGTACTCTCACACCTGCGAAGATTGACAAGCCAGGCGGCAAAATCGATCGCGTGCCCCTCCGCATCCAGACGTAGCATGGCGTCCACCATCGTGCAGCCGCAGCGGCACCGGGACACAGCGGCACAGCGGCACAGGGACACAGCAGCACTGCGGCACAGGGACACAGGTACTCAGCTGCACGGCAATATAGTGACGTGGCGGCAGGGCTCTCCGGAACGGGGACCGAGCGGAAGGGGCCGAGGCGCACGAGGGGCCGGCCTGGTGTGCGAGAGGCCGGGCAGGTAGAGAGGAGCCGACAAGGCACGCGGGGCCGGCGGTGAGCAAGAGGGGTCGGCTAGGCGGTAGGGGCCGGCTAGGCGCGAGGGGCCGGCTGGGTGAGAGGGGTCGGCTAGGCGAGTGAGTGACCGGCGGCGGCGCGAGAAGGGGTCGGCTAAGCTCGAGGGGCCGGCTAGGCACGAGGGGCAGGCTGGGCGCGAGGTGTCGGCTAGGGCGCTAGGGGCCGGCTGCGCGCGAGGGGCCCGGCTGCGAGCGAGGGGCTGGCAATGGCGCGAGGGGCCGGCTAGGGCGCGAGGGGCCGGCTAGGGCACGAGGGGCCGACTAGGGCGCGAGGGGCCGGCTAGGGCGTGAGGGCCTGACTAGGGCGCGAGGGTCTGGCTACGGTGCAAGGGGCTGGCTAGGCGCAAGGAGGGGTGGGGGGTGGGGGGGGGTGCGGCTAGGGCGTGAGGGGCCGGCTACGACGCGAGAGGGGGCCGGGTGGGCGTGATAGGGGCCGGCGAGGCGCAGTAGGCTAGGGCACGGGGAGGAAGCGGGTGGGTGGACCTAACCTACTCATGATACCATGTTAAAATACTAGAATGATTACAACCAAGAGAGAACAAGCAAGATATAGGGTTGGGTTGTACTCTTTAAGAACATACACCTATTCTAGCCTATAACTTCTACATGCAAATGTATATATAAGTTGACACACTGAACCTCACATGAAGACCAAATGTTAAATTGATGCTCACTTCGTCCTCAAATGTTCCTTTGATTTCTTTGTTGTTCCATTGTGTCGATATAAAGACCATCTGCTGCTCAACATAAAAGATGAGATCTTTGTGAAAGAAGAGCTTAACGATGGGCTCATGAAGACAGTCGATAGACACTTCAAGTTTCCCCCTCATAAGCAAAATCTGGTTGGAATTGACTGTATAAAAAAAGGTGAGAATTGTGAATGAAGGGATACCATGGTAATTTGAACGGGAGAAGTGCAAAATTGAATTCCACCAGGGGCTTACTGCAGTCTTGGTGATAGCCAACAAAAGGCTCTCATCAGCTGGAAGTACTTCGCTAGACTAGAAATTAGATTCACGCGGAAAGCTGTAAGCAATATACGGTTTGATGCCTTCATTTCCTTTAAAAACTCAACCTTGGCGTCCATAGAGGAGATCATCATTTGGGCATGTGTCACACAAAAATGATTAGCTACACATGTAAGCATGAAAGGTGTTAACGAAGAAAGTACTTCGTCTTACAGAGTTTTTGTAGCGTTCCATCACATCATCTTCCCAAGATTTG
The DNA here is from genome assembly GCA_027943415.1 of Closterium sp. NIES-67. Lineage (NCBI taxonomy): Eukaryota > Viridiplantae > Streptophyta > Zygnematophyceae > Desmidiales > Closteriaceae > Closterium > Closterium sp. NIES-67. The sequence goes on from BQMB01000050.1 coordinate 410,220, forward strand.
TAATCCCTAGGAGATGCCGGCACGCAGTTGACCACGTCTGTTGCACTCGCGGATTCTGGTCCAAGTTGAGCGATTAGCAGCACGCTCGCCAATGTTGTTACTTTTGAATCGTTCATCGGTTCGCCATATTAAATGATAGATTATATATATATATAATTGTAGGCTTGGTAGGTGTTATTGTATCCTACTGTAGAGGGTACAGCCCCCCTTCTTATATCCCTACAACTCTCTCTTCTCCCTCAATATTTTCCCCTAGCCTAAAACCTCACGCTATTTCTATGGCTTCTCTCCTTTCTTAGCTTCTTTAACATGGTATCAGAGCAGGTCCGTCTGCCCGGGCCTGCCCATCACGCTTCCGCAAAGTCCGCTCCTCCCTCCTGTCCTTTCCGTGCCGCCACCACAGCCATGTCGTGCTGCCGTGACGGCACCGTCGTGCTGCCGTGGCGGTGTCTACGCGCCAGCGCGCAGACGGCATAGACAGCAGCGGCCAGCACCCGGTCTTAGCGCTCGCCAGCACGCGTGCATGCAGCCAGGGCGCCCACGGGGCGGCACGCTCCCGGGCTCCACTGCTGAAGCCCCGCCCCCTTCCCCTGCGTCTCCTCTTCCTCGCCGCAGCTGACGGCTGACTCGCGCCGGCCATCCCACCGTCGCAGAGCCCGGCCACGCCGCCGAGTGCTGCGAGCTCCGCCGCCTCCGCAGCTGTCGTCGAAGTCGCCGTCGCCGCAGCTGGTGCCGCTGGCCACACCACCGCACGCTGCTGCCGCCGCCGCTGTCGACACTGCCGCCGTTGCAGCCGCTGCTGCCGTTGCAGCCGCTGCCCTCGCTGTCGACGTCGCCGCCTCACACGCCGAAGGGTTGACCATGCTGGAGTAGCCGTCGCTGCTGCTGAATATGGGGGAGCTAGGCTTAGGGGGGTGTCTGGCTTAGGGTGCTGTGTGTGTGGTGTGCTTTTGGCTACCAAGCCCAGGGGGTGTGTTAAATTATATATTTTGTACTTTTATATATAATAGTAGGCTTGGTAGGTGTTACTGGATCCTACTATAGAGGGTACAACCCCCCTTCGTATATCCCTCTCTCTTCTAGTCCAACTCTCTCTTCTCCCTCGACATTTTTCCCTAGCCTAAAACCTCACGCTATTTCCATGGCCTCTCTCCTTTCTTAGCTTCTTTAACACTTCAGTCGCGAGGTAATGTTGCCGAGCCTATGATTGGGCAGGGGGGGCAGAAGTTTGAACATGTAACAAATATACAAAGCAAAATGAAAGAAATAAATTCAATCATGCGTCAGGTCAGATTGCTGAATATGTGTGACAAGCAGGAAATATAAGGCACTAGACTCACGTGTAGGTATGATTGTTCGATAGAAGCTGTGCCGACCAATTCATTATCCTGTGAGAAGATTTTCTTGCGGAACACAATCAGCGATTGATTGCTGGGCTCAGCACTTGTTTGGGACAACAAGAAATCAGCAACGCTGCGTCGATCACGAATCCATACGTAGTGAGGTGCAGTTACATTCCCTTTCATCTCACAGAGCCCGAACGATGCATAGGGGATAAGGTTTAACCTTTTTTCTATACTCTGTATAAAACAATACATTAGTGTCAGAATAGCAAAATGACTAGTACAAGAGAGAACAGGGGAGGATAAAGGGTTGGAGTCCTACCCTCTATGAACACAAACCTATCTAGCCTATAGCTTCTATTTATAAACATATGTATAAGTTGACACCCCCCAGGCAAGATAAGGGGCAATGCTGAGCAAGAAACACGCAACTCAGGGTGGCACTACTAGTCCAACCTTTGAGGTAGGGGTCCTAAGACCACTCAGCAAGAGTACAAACAAGACAAAAGCAAACCAGGGTGGCACTACTAGTCCGGCCATTGGATGAGAAGCCACAAGGCCAGTCAGGAAGGTATATATAAAGAGGAGTACACAATCAAGGTCCTAGAAAGTGAGGAGCTACATGAACTAGAAGAAGCTGCAAGAAGCTGATGATCTTTATGCGCAAGCAACTTAGTAAAGGTATCAGCTGTGTTGGCACCCGAGGCCAAGTGTACTACGCGGGCCTGGTGGCACTGCTGTAGCTCGCGCAAGAGGAAGTATTGCAGCTGGATGTGCTTTGCTCTGCCCTTAAGTCGAGGCTCCTGACACAGGAGGATCATGGCCCTGTTGTCAGCATACGGTAGAGCTAGGCCGCTCACCTAAGTCAGCGAGCAAGAAGGTCAGCCAGCGGAGCTCCTGTGCCACCATGGCACCGACGTCGATCCCAGCCTGACAGCTAGATAGGGCAACAGACGAGGATCGAGTGGACCTCCCGCTCCAAGATGCCATCTCCTGCTCCATGGCAGCTATGCACTGAGAGGTCCAGTGTCCCGAGGTCGCCTCAGCGTAAGTGCAAGGGGTCGGGATGTGAAAGGCATCTGGGTCACCTTCAGGGACTAGCAGCATGGAACAGAGATGGGGAGCGGCATCAGACAGGAAAGAAGGCTCGTACTGCCTGTCCTCTAGGACGTCACTGCCAAGGGCAGGAGCACCCCCGACGGATGGAGGACAGACATGTTGAGAGACCAGAGCGATGGCGTAGTCAAGGTGGTGGGTAGAGGCGAAGTCAGCGACAGCAGCGTCAAGAGCGTCAAGACAGGAGACAGGTACAGACGGGTCGGTAACGAGGGAGGAAAGGACCCGAGGGTCAAGAGGACGAGTGGCACGAAGGTAGTCAGATAGAGGAGGTGGCGCGACAACGAGCGACGACGGAGGAGGCGAAGGTAGGGGGGGAGGATGAGACGCGTGGAAACGAAGCAACATAGGGTGAGAATGCCGAACAGGAGAGACAGGACGAGCACGAGAGGGACAATGAGACCAGACGTGGGACGGAGGTGTCATCTCAGGAGAGAGCAGAGGAGTAAAAGGAGGGGAACGAGGGGGAAATCGAGCCGGGGACGAGTCTGGCGAAGGGAACACAGGGCCGTAGACAGGAAAGGGAGGAGGGGGCGGGGGAGGCACAGGCGAGCAGTTAGGGGAGGGAAGGCCGAGCAGGCGAAGGGTGGACACCGGCGGCGACTGCTGCTGCTGCTGCTCAACGCCGACACCTAGACCGCCAGCTGCACCATGGCTAGCTCTGGAACACCCCCTCCAGCATCCCCAGAACGAGCACCCCCAGATCGAGAACCCTCTCCAGCACCGGTGCCAACCCCAGGCCCACCAGGACAAGCCACGACAGGAACCCCCGGACTAGCACCCTCCTCAACGCCAACATTTTTAGAGTCCACGGACGGCTGCTGCTGCTGCTGCTGCTGCGGCTGCAATGACGGCTGCGTCTGTTGCTGTGACGGCGACTACGACAGTGGAGGAGACACCGGGGGAGAGGTAGGCGGTGATAATGGCACCGTGGGGCCACTAGAGTCACCCGACTCCTCAACCGGGACAACCGACGGGTGGGGAGTAACATGAGACACACCAGACGGAGCAGGACGGGGAGGGTGGGGAGCAGGGGCTACCGAGGGAGTGGTAAAAGGAGTCAGACTCGTCGAAAGTGGCGTCATGGGAGTGAAAGAAGCAGTGAGACGTCGGGTGGTAAAAGTGCCAGTCAGACTAGTCAAGGGGGAAACCTAGGAAGATGCAGGAGACAGTGCGGGCAGTGAGCTTGTCCGTGCTAGAGGCACGAACGTGAGCGAGGCAGCCCCAGACGTGGAACGCGGATGCGTCACCAGGGAACCCGGTCCAAAGAAGGGTCGGCGAAACCTGCGGCCGCTGGGAGTGCGGCCACAGGTTAAGCTAGTGAGCAGCGTAGCGAACGGCGAACAGCCATAGACAATGGGGTGCACCGGCATGGATCATCGAGGTACGAGCCACCTCCATGACCAAACCGATGCGTCGCTCAGTGACCCCATTCTGCTGGAGGGAGTCCGGTAGGGTGTACGACTGGGTGATGCCCTCTGCACGGCAGAACTGTCCAAGCCAACTAGAGGCGAACTCGCCACCACGGTCGGAGTGGAGACACAGCACAGGGAGACCGCGGTGAAGGCGAGTGGCTACGACCCACGAGAAAAGAACGTTAGGCATGTCGGCCTTCCGTTCCAGGGGAAACACCGTGCTGTAGCGCGTGTAGTCGTCGACAAGCATGAGAAAGTAGCGCTCGCGATGCGGCCCAGGGACGGGGGCTGGGCCCCATACGTCCAGGTGCAGGGTCTGGAGTGGTAAGGTGGCAGGGAGAAGCGAGGAGGAATGAGGAGCATGGCGTAGCCGGCCCTCGACGCATGCCGTGCACCTAGGACGAGACCATGCTTAGACATGTGACACAGACACGGGAGTGTGTGGTGACCTAGGCGGTGGTGCCACAGAAGCAACGGGTGAGTGAGCAACCGACACGAGCAAGCCGCAGCGACCTAGGTAGACGCAGGACTTGGGGAGGACATGCCCACCGGGGGGGAAGCAGTGTCCATCGTAAACAGGTCAGACGCAGAGCCCCGGGGGAACGTCGTAAGGGGGGCACCTGAGGCGGCCTCGGTACAGAGGCTCCTGGCCACCCAGGTGGGAGGCAAGCCCACGACTGCTGATGCTGTTGCGACTGCTGCTGCTGCTGCATTGGCCGCTGCTGCGGCGGCTGCGGATGCTGCTGCTTCTGAGCACTAGCCCCAATTCCCTCATCAGAACCACTGTTCCCGCACCACCACCACTACCACCACGCTCTCCCTTGAGGCCACGATGGCTTCAACGTGGGCGCATCTGCGAGAAGGCCGCAGCCGCGGTCCCAGTGGCAGGGGCAGCCATAGTGACCACGGCTGAAACGTCTGTGTACGTGCACTGGGAGGGTGCACAACCCTGAAAGATAGGGACTGCCGCATCACCGCTCGACTGAGCGATAGTGCGCTGGCAAGTGGTGAGGTCAGGGTTAGGTCACCAAGGTGCTGGCTAAGGAAGTGGTCACGAGCAGTGGCTAAGCGGTCCGGAAGGCGCATGGCAATGAGGTACTGTGTAGTGCAGAACGGTCAGTGAGCTGGGCATCAGTGCTAGCAACGCTAGTGCACGGAGGTGATCGGCTAGGTCAGCGACAATAAGGAAAGCGGCAAGATCTGGGAACAATATAGGGAGGATCAGGTGGCCAGCAGAGGCGGAGGCGGGAGTGGAGTAGTGCTCAACTACTGCATCTAGGAAATCCTTGCCCTTCACGACAGCAGTAGTGCTGATGCTCAGACAGGGGAAGGGCATGACTAATAGCTAGCTGAGCTACGGCTTCGCGGGAATTCTAGACAGCGTGAGCAAGCGCAGCAGCAGAAAAGGCCTCACGCTGAGCAGTGGCGGGGTCAGCAGGGAGGGGTTCAGGCGCGGGGGAACGGGGAAGCAAACCATGAACATGCACAGCCAGGGAGTGCCCATCCTGGCACTGACTTGTCAGGTGACGGTGGAGATCGACAAGCCAGGCATCGAAGTCAATCGCGTGCCCCTCCGCGTCCAGGCGGAGTACAGCGTCCGCCATCATGCGACCTCAACGTCACAGCTCCATGGCGGCACGGCCGCACAGTGACACAGTGACACAGTGGCACAGCGACACAGCTACGCAGCGGCATGGCGGCACAGCGGCACAGTGACACAACTACACAGCGGTACAGCGGCGCGGCAGCAGAACTCTCCGGCGGGAAGACCGAGCGGAAGGCTTAGCAGGGCGCACAAGGCCCAAGGCGCGTAGTAGGCCAGCAGCCACAGCAACCACAGCAGCCACTGTCACCACCCCAGTCACAGCCATTGCTGCAGCCACAGCCACAGCAGGCAGAGCCTGAGGTACAAGTTTCAGCAGCGCAGCATGCTCTCTTTCCTTCAGAAGCGGCTGCCACTGGGGCAGGCCCTTCTGGGGAAGTGGAAGGCCTTTTGTCAGAGGCAGAAGCACAAGCGGCATTTGAAAAAAAAGAAAGGCTTGTTTTTTTCACAGGTCGCAAGTTCAGCTTTGAGTGAAATGCACTGCAATATTCTGTGTGCTAGTGGGCCTGATATTGTGTGCTAGTGGCTCCTCAGACCTTTGAGGAATGAGAGTTCTGACGCAACATGAAAGCCAGTGTAACGACTTAACTTGTGAGGGTCTGTGCCAGCCAGACTACTGGTTTAACGAGACCATGCATTTTTTTCTTTTAACCCCAAGAGAGCCGCACCTACTGTGCATTAGTCAAAATCAACTTGGTGCGTCCTGAAAAAAATAGCATTGGAAGTGGCTGTTCTTAGGTGATCTCGTTCCCACCCTTCCCAATCCCCCTCCAGCACCAAATGCCTACTACGCTGTTCCCTATGTTCTTAATGTCAACATCCAATTTCCAATACACAAACCAAGTCCCCGTGTCGAAGACTACCAAAAACAACGTTCAATGGCCACCAGACCTAAATAAATTACTTTGTCGAATTAAGTTCAATGCTCAATGTTGTTAGGGGAGTCCAACTACTAGAAACCGAACGCCATGTCCATGGTCCAATGCACGAGACATGCCACGACAAACGGAGAGATGCCAAGTGTCCAAGGGTCAAATGTCAGACATCGGCTATCACATGCCCAGTGTTCATAGTCCTATGTCAAAGAGCAGATGCTAAAGTCACAAGCCCTCATTGCCATGTCCCTCCCATCTCATTGTATGTCAACACCTTTTTTTTTTTTTTTCTTTTTTTTTGGGTTGCGGAGCAACCTATTACGATCGATTCTGGCAAAAAAAATTTCCTTGCATATTTTGGGAAATCGATGAAATGGCTCAATAATTTCCTATTGTAACTTATATATGATAAAGTATATGTTATGGAATATATGTGCAATCTTTGTAGGCTAGCTTGCCCTGCCCGTTGTTGAAATTTGAATCAGGGTGAGTTGCTATCTATAATGATCAGAATCAGAAATGCGCGTAACCAAAATGAACCTCACTGAGACGAGATCCAAATTCTCGCACCGCACAGTACCGCCTGTTTCTGATCCAATTTGTTTCTGATCCTGGTTTGTGAACTCCACCTAATTCCAGTCAATCGTGAATTTTGTGTTCGATTGCATCATGTCGTTAACGATGAATCCAATCGATTTATGCGCTGGAATTTACAAGTCACGGCCGATGATGATGAATCTACAATATATGGATGATATTATGCAACACTGTAAAAAAACTCAAACTCTTGGCTACCGCTTCCCCAGCACTAGCATGGGGGGGAAGTTACTAGGTATGATGTTTGAAGCATCAACAGTGTCATGAAACAACACAATCTGTAAGGTCCAAAAAAGAAGCCAACCCATCAAATCAAGTTCAAAAGACTACACTCAAGGAGCGCGTCTGTGAACCTTTGTGATTTGATGGGTAAGGTTTCTCCATTTGAAAAACACAGGCTTGCATTGATTTGGGATGATGGATGCATAAAACAATAGAGGCAAATAAGCAAAGTTCTCAAAATCTGGCTACATATATAGAATACCACAAAACCCCGACAGTATTAGCCCACTAAGCAGTCACATTTGCTCCCAAGTCTCCATTCAAGTCGCAAACATTTTTCTTTCACATTTGCCTCATGGTCGATCAATCAGCATTCATGTTTCCACCCCATACTACTGTTTACACCCTCCTTGCCACAACTGTTCTGCCACCTCCGTCTCACTATCATTAGACATGCAAAACAAAACAAACAAGTTAGTCAAGGAATGGGATTGTAGTGACAAAACTATGCTTCTCTTAATTTCTTACAACATGCTTCCTTTTAGCAGGTGTGGATGGGGCTGCAGAAGATGTACTCATGCTGGTAGCTGGATCGGTTGTCTCTGGCATCTTAGTGATGTCAAGGACGGTTTTGAAGATGCGGCTTACGTCGAAATGGAAGTGTACCTAAAATAGTCATGAAACAAGTTGATGAGATAGGAAATTAAAGCGCATACGTATTATATACTGTCAGACACGCACCTTAGCTTTCCATTCACCATGCAGTGCATCCAATGCTTTTTGACGCTCCTCCTCATTGAGTGCGAAGAAGGTAGTAATATGGAAGTCCGAGATTACGTTTGCCAGAACTTTTGGCTCCAGTTCGATGTTCTTGGACAGGTGCTTGTACGAGCCTGACAAAAAAGAACAACTAAGAAAAAAGAGAAAAATTGATCACTAAACATTCATTGGGCATATGGTATGGGCCAAATCACATGCAAGTTTTAACTTACTGCTCTCTTCCACGATGAGAGTTGCCGTGATGTTATCAATCGACAAGATTGATGTGGATCCGTGAGAAGAGCACATGTGCGCATTGTTGATGACAGAGGTAAACACAGGCATGCCACACAAAGCATTCCCATTACGTGCATTGCAGACAGGTCGACAGTTGTGTTGTGGCTCGTTTAAAACCACTTTGAAGGTTGCAACTTTATCCGTCTTCGTTGTTGTCACAAGGGTCTCGATATGCGTCATTCTGCCAATGGAACAAAACCAGAATTAGATTGCACGATCTGAAGGTTGCACCTTTATACGACAACATTGTACTACAGTTCGATTTCTCCGAGATCTTGCACTTCATCCAGTGGAGCTGCATCCGTAATTGATGATGCTTGGCTGGAATCAAGGATGAGAACGCCTGATCGTGTTGTCGTCATGAATACACCAGACTTGAGGTAGACATCACTCAAGAAGAGAGGAACATAGGAGCTAGTGGGATGTGCAGATAAGTACTTGTCAAAGCATGTCTTAATCTCCCCCCTGAGTTGCCAAGGGAAATTAGTGCACTCTTTTGTGATGAGTCGTAGATGAGAGCTACCAGCTTGCGTGCTCCATTCTTTGGATCGAGGGTTGCAACTTTCAAGTTAACTGCAATGCAAGGGATCTGGTGAAAACGTCGAGAGGACAATCATAAAAAAATTACATATATGAGGGACAAGCATTGCCGAACATGTACGACAGCATAACCAAAGTTAATATATGTATGAAGCCAAAAAAAAAAGAAAAAAAAAAAGCAAGGAGCGACTTAACAAACAAAGAAACCAAAGGAGTTTGACGCATGGAAGAACGATGACCGGTGTATGGAAACAAGCAACAACTTTCATGATACTAATATGATACGTTTCAAGCACTTGCAAGAAACCGTAGTAGCATAAGCAAAGGCGGTGATCAATGTAGAGCAACCTATTACGATCGATTTTGGCGAAATTTTGGCGAAACTTACACGTTGATGGTCCTCCAGACAGTCGTAGAAGTTCTAGAGCAATGGAGTAGGCACGTTGCCCACAACCAGCTTGTCGTACGCTGCTGCCTCCACTATGTATGAGCATCGATGAATCCAGTTGAACTGCATCTGAAGCCCTCCAATGTGTTTCCTGCATATTCACAAAGACTTTAAATATAAGGAATTACACGATTATGACATCAAGATGAGCATAACTCAAACAACGTACCAGTCAGCTATATCTCGTGAAGCATTGAAACGGTGCACCTGATAAATCTTTCCAATAGAAAGATTCAGCAAGAAGTCATTGATAGCTGCCACGTCACACCGACCAGGCCCCGAAGACTCCGCCCAAAGAAGAAGCTCTGCTGTGTTGAACTCGTCATCGAACATGAGAACTTTTCCCGATGATGGTTGACCGTTTTCCTTCATGAATGCATTTCTTATGCCGATGACCATCATTTTCAGATGCATATCGGCGCACTTCTGTTCTTTCTTCACCCTTTGTTCAATAGATTTGAACTTAACCTCAATAGTAGCATGTGGTGATGAACAACTCTTTATTAGTACGATAGAAGAGATCTTACATTAATGACAGTCTTCAGTACTTGTAAAACTCACCCGTCCAAGGTTGTGCGGAAACGGCAAAGGGCCTGTTCATTAGTGTACATGACAAGAAACACAAGGAGGGGTACGCAATCTCGTATGATAAAATATGAATATCAACAACACGAAAAGCAATTATTGACCAAGTTTTTCAATATTTTTTTAGGATATCATTCATTGATGATGACATAGATAGGAAAGTGATCTGAGAAATAGGTTTCGCCCACATAGATTTTAATTTGAGTTTTACAACAGTTTGCCCAAACATGATCTAGAAGAGTATTATTTACAGTAGTGGGTTCAATAACATACTGGGTAAAACCTCGAAGTGTAAATACCATTTTATATCGACGTTGAGATGTACCATTGAGATCAATATTGAAATCTCCGACAAATATCATGCTCGTGCCAATATTATGGTCTATGCTGGATGAGATCATATCAACAAGAACGTCGTAGTTATGTTGGTTAGTAGGGTTTCGATAACAACAATTAATCATGAAGCTTTTTCCTTTGATGTCAAGTGAAAATGACAAAAACTCGACTTTTGATAATTCACTATATTTTATTATTTTGATTGGTTTGCGATAATAAACTACAATTCCTCCAGTTGTACAATCGAAACGTAGTATTTTGAATGAATCTTGTGGAAGATTAGGAAGCACATCATGTCGTGAAGGTAGGATAGCTAGGACGCCATGACTATGGCGGCAGGGTTTAGCTAGGAGGAAGGAGAGGAGTTTTTTGAGAGAAAAGGTGGATCAACTAGAAGAGAAATAGGTACAAGAAGGGGAGTTATCCCCTCTACAGTAGGATGCAGTAGCACAACTACGAAGCCTATAATTATATTTTATATAATATGAACACACCCCCTAGGCTTGGTAGTGGCAAGCCCACTCAACCCACACACACACCCCCTAACCTCGGACCCCCTCATTCTCGTGAGCAGCCGGGTATCGACCCCTCATGCTAGGCGATGACACCCCCGGACGAGAGGCAGTTGGCCGCATCTGGGCGGCCTCAATGACGATAGCGGCGGAGCTCGTGCTCAAGGCGGCTGCGGTGATGAGGACAGGCGGCGACTGCGGCGGCTGAAGGCTCTCGGCGGTGTGGCACGGGCTGGCGATGACCGAGCCAAAGACAGCAGCTGCGGCAGGAGGGAGAGGGGACGCAAGGAGAAGGGGTGGAGTAGAGGAGAGGGCGCTGGCTGGCGTGTGGGCGGCGGCAGCGTCACCAACGTCGCACGGTCGGCTGCAGCCCGACGGCGCTGTCAACGAGCGGCGTTGATGCTGCACGATGTGACGTCGATGCAGCATGACGTCGACGCCGTGACGTCAGTACGGCGGCGCTGTCACGCCGCGACGGCCCGACGTCGACGGCGTCGCCACCATGAGGCCGCCGCGGCATCTCTGAGAAGGTGCCACGGTGGCAGGCAATCTGAAGGTTGCGAAGGCGGCGAAGTACCAGAGAATACGCAGCGGAACAGTAGTGAGCAGGCCCGGGACGGGCGGCCTGCTTTGAAACCATGTCGTGAAGGTAGGATAGCTAGGACGCCATGACTATGGTGGCGGGGTTTAGCTAGGAGGAAGGAGAGGAGTTTGTCGAGAGAAAAGGTGGATCAAGTAGAAGAGAAACAGGTACAAGAAGGGGAGTTATCCCCTCTACAGTAGGATGCAGTAGCACAACTACCAAGCCTATAATTATATTTTATATAATTTGAACACATCATTAGACGACAAATGTGTTTCGAAGAAAACAAAAAAAAATCAAACTTGTCTAATTGCGATAACTTAATATCATCGTAATGGCCTCGTAGACTTCTCACATTTTGGAAAAGGAATTTCAGGTCAGAATTATGTGTCGAAATATTAGTAATTGGCATTGGAACAAGAGCGAGAGGCCGTTGTCGCAAACGACTTATTTCTTCAATGACACGAGAATCGGTCTTAATGCATGCGTTTGAAAAGTTTTTAAGAAAACGAAGGTGGGGGCTGCGAAAACGACTTAAAGCGACATATGCACCTTGAGCAAATACCTTTTTCTCAAAGTGTATCATCCCACTCTCAAACGTAGCACCTTGGCTACGATGAAAAGTAATTGCATTGCTTGGTCATAGTGGAAATAGCATTCGAGAAATAGTATCGTATCGTGAATTAACAGAAAACGTTCTTTCAGTTCATTGTAGAGGGGTCCAATTGATATTCACCTGCGAAAATTTTTAAGCCAATGACTTGGACTTCAAACGCAAATTGCGTTCGACGTATTCGTCATCAAACTGAACCCAAATGATTTCTACAACGCTATTATTGCTTAAAGTGAAATGTGTTACAATCCCAGGTGTGCCATTGGCAAGACCATCTGACGTATCAAGATTGCAAACTACATGAACGCGAGAACCTATGAACAACTCGAGCTTGGGTAACAACCCATGTGATGCACTAGGTGAAAAAGTTGGTGGTGTAATTGGTTTGTCCTTTCTAGATTGATCTTTTCCAAAAAGGGCACAATCTAATGCCAAAATTGCGTATTGCTCTTGCAAAGAAAAAAGAAACGCATCGTGGTTGTATGAATCAATTGCTTTATTTGTGCAACACAGGTGTTGCAAATTCGTTTCGTTGCTGGAATATCAGTTTCCCGTCTACTCAAGAATTCTATATCGCTGAGTGTTTGCTTGCCTTCACGCAAACGATTCAGTTATTCTGCAAACTTGAATTCCTCACCTTGCCTCATGATTGTGATGAGCTCCACAATTCTCACGCGCCTCCAGATATCTAGATCATTTGATGGTAAAGAAATCGAACTATCTCTGAAACAATGACTGTCACGTACCGGAGGTAATTGGAAAAAATCCCCAACAAAAATCATATGCAAACCACCGAAAACGAGATTTGCATTGTTTGTTATCTCACGAAGTCTAAAATCCATCCATTCAAAGGTATTTCTACCCACCATTGATATTTCAAAGGTGTTAAGCTTGTCCGAGGACAACTTTTTTATTCGACGATTCTGTACCACCGGAATCATTAAAGCACTATGTATTGTATAGCCCCTGATTTGAAAGGCGGCCACTCCAGAGGGAGCAACTTTTAAAACTTTAATAGTATCAAAGTTCATACCGAGTTGAGCATGAAAAATGCGGATCAATCGATCGTGTACACCTTTGATTAAGACTGATTTGCCAACGCCAACCCCACCACTTATCAACATGCATAGTGGACCATACTCAAACGACCTACAAACACCGCGCACGATGTGATCAGCAATTGCCCTTTGTTCAGCATTTAACATGCGTTCCATTCGCAAATACTCGTGCTCGTTTGTCGGTATCGAACGAAAAATATCTGTCGATCGAACGGAACCTGTAATACCAATATCCACATGTTCGGAAGGTTGTGGACTATCGCTATGCGCATCACATTGTCAAACAGTACCCGCATTCATGGCTACTTCAAACACACGTGCCCATGTCTCACCGTTAGTGGAATATTCTTTCCTTTTGAGGGTAATAATCTCTTTGTAGTCGAAGAATGTTTGAGCAACTTGGTACGAATCGTCGATTTCTTGACGGAATGGAACGAACAGTAAAACTTGCTCGCGCACATAATTTTCCTTGTCAATGTCGTCGTGGAAGTTGACATAACGGATAATCTTTCTCTTTAGTCTTTTGCGATAAAAACGTTTTGTTGGAGAAAGATCGGGACCTATAGAATTTTTGTGCTTACTTGCAAGCTCAAATTCTGAAGCAAAGTCGGCAAGACATACCGCTTCCATGGCTAATGGTCGACTTAAATATCGATCTAATAATGCATATGGAGTAAAAATATTGGTGGAGTCTGGATCCAAGCTTTTTAGTTCAGACTTGGACTTCAGCATTAATAAGCGTTTACGCGAATGATTTGTATTTATGAATACTACACCACGGCTCGATTTCTTGTACGGAATACTGAGAATAAGATAAATGGCCTCTTGTGCACTTATTTCATGGGTATTGAGTATAAAATTCCCGATGTCACGAAGAACGTGTAAGACGCCGGTACCTTGAATAACAGCAAATTTTCTTGCATTTTCTATAACCTTGCTCATCCCTTTCCCCGATTTTGTCATATAGGCAGCAATATATGTTGCTACACTATATGGATCGATTCATAACTGATCCATATTCCCTCGCCAAACGGACAAGATTGTTTTGTTGAAATTGTTAACAAAACAATCTCTCACTTCTCTTGCATGAAACAAAGTACGTTTTTTTTAAGCCAACACGCAAACAACTAATATACTCGACATATGTAAGACGTGCTGTGTCCAAAAACGATGAAAAAGACAACCCGCATGTCTCAATCAAATGAATTTTCCCAAGGGTATCAAGAAACGCATCCACCATTTTTTTATCCGATCTATATTTCTCGAGTTCCGTTTCGGTAGAGTCTGTATCGAAAGGCATTAAAACCAATGTTTTTGGGAGAGGATATTTGGGAATCCCAAATCGGCATTTTTGTACAATTCTGCGTTTTTTTCATTCGTTACGTTCGTGTGTGACAGTGGGTTTGCACCTTCAAAGGGTCTTTGGTTACCGAATCCATAACGAGATCTTGCCCATGACAAGAGATATGTTGATCAGCAAATGCCAATATATTCTCGAGTGGGATAGCTGTATCGCATGCCAAAAACTCACTCCATATGAGGGAGTGCGAATGAGGGGCACCACGATGTTGAAACTCGTCAAGGACAAAGTAATCTACGACAGTACCCAAGACACCGGTTTTGTTCGACAATATCTCTCGAAAAAATGCATTTTTCCGTTCAACATAGTAACGCGCACTGATGACTGGATATGTACGTACAAGCAAAGCGATTGTCTCAAAGTCCAGAGGAGGGACAATAGAGACGTTTGTAAGGTTGGAAAGATTGCCTGCGTTGATATTATGCTCGAGCAAAATAATGTGAAGATCCGTCCATTTCGTGTCAGCCATAGAAACCGTCAAGAAAAAAGTTGGAGGACCAAGTTGTCGTATCATTGCAAACAAATCGCGTTTGCAATTTTCGAGGTAATGTGGAGACATTCAAAGACTTTTGAAATCATTGAATATAATATCTTTTTTTTGCCGTACCTTGCGTGTCTTAGTATTCAGAAGATCTTTTGCTAAAAAGTCGCTAATATGTTCCAACATTTCTTGTCTTTCACGCGCCCCTATCACATTGCCCATCTGGATCAATTCCAGTTTGAACAACTTGAAGAAAATATTTTGGGGACAGGTAGAGAAACGCCCATCCTTATTGAGAAGCCCCCATTTCGCGATATCGCGATAGCTTAAAGAGGAAGTGTCAAACCCGGATAGGCGCCCTTCGCCGCAGAAAAGTGTCGGAAATGCCAACTCTTCAACATATTTGTCCATTAAAATAGGTATTGGTTTGGCCCCTTCACCAGGAGCCATTTCCACAATGCGCTGCTCCAAGTTTTGAAAAAGGGGCTCATTGCATATGATAGTATTAGTAATGCCTACATTGAGATCATCTTCATCAATGTCCATGTCCACTTCATCATCGGATGTCTCAGTTCTAGGTTGCTGTTGTGGAGAAGAAAATTCAGCACTATTTTTTTCGTGCGAAATAAATTCGTCGTGAAGCCTCATATCTTCAAGCTCTTGTTGCAAATCATGCAACCTTTCTGAATCTAACTGTACACCAAATTGCATGAAAAGATCCTTCTTCTCTAAAAATGAAAGGGCACGGGAAAATTTAGCGGGCCTAACGTTTTCATCGTACACGTTATGGATATTATTAATTCTCCGTTTAAGACGAACACGCACGGTGTGAGTTTCTTGAGGCAACCTTGGCAACGCTGTAACTATGTCAATGACTTTTACTGGAACGTTAACAATCCCCCCTCGTATCTTGTACTGTTTTCCCACGTGAGCTTGTGTGATACTTGAAAAGACAATTCTCGGCGAAATTAAACGTTCCTCCAAGACTGTCAATCCTATTAATTTGATTGGCCGTGTCGGTAAAATGGCACCACCCATTCTTGACAATATCGGTATCTTATCACAAAACAAATATGTTTTACAGCTGCCACATGTATTTTGTAATTGTGGAAATGCTTTACTTTGTATTTTTGTCAATTGACGCTTAAAGTGCAATCGATCACAACTGTCACACGCCATAATAGGACCTTCTTTTGAGGCTTCTTGAAAACGTCTAATCGCTTCTTCCAGAACCTTTGACTGTTTCGCCGTCTCGTCATATCGCTCTTCAACGTTAGCGAAAAGACCTTCCAAGTATTCATCATGCATAAACTTGCCATCCTTATAGTATTCATCCACGCTGAAAGGTAATGCTCTAGAGCATGCCGACCCAAAAATCATATGTAACAAATATTGTCTAGCATGAGCAGCAGATTCCTCAGATTCCCATTGCTCATACATATAGTTAACGCCGTGCACCATTAACAGGAAACCAATTTTTTCAACACCTTGATATACACCGACAAACTTCTCCCTTGTGACTTGTGAAGAAGGCTCAGCACTACCCATCTTGAAAATGCTATCAAAAAAAGGAATAGATGAAACGTTCCCATTCGTCGTGAAGTATTTTTTTATCGAATGGTAAATTTCCGTTTGATTTACAACCGCGATATTTTAAAATTACGTATTGTCGTGCCCACGCATCATGACGAGCTGTAGAGAATCCTCCTACAACCATCTTCTCCCCCTTTATCATCAATCTTACAGCAAAACGAGATCCTCGTTTCACAACGCCCATGAAATTGGCAGTGTTGGATGGTATTTCTGGGATAGAAAAATGTATATCCCCGTTGGGATCAATTTTTCCATCGCGTACACAAAATTCTGATATGTCACGTTTGGAGCCATTATAGTTTCGACTCATGTTATGTCCCTGATCCAAACAGGTCCCAAGCGCGTCAAGGCCTGTAGGAGCAACGGGACAGTGGCCCACAGTAATGGTTACATCATTGTTATTTTCACTTTCATGCGTCGTAAGTGTCGTATTGTAGGATGAAAAAATTATCCCAAATATCTCTCCATTATTACACTCTTCAAGAAGAGTGTAATGATCGTTTGATAAGAGCAAATGGATATGGTTTCCATTGTTGATGAACTCTATACCTTCGTATTGTGCCCACTCTCTAGTATTCAACCATATGATCACTGTTGTTCTCTTTAATTCACAAAAGGCCTTGATTTCGCAGGCCGAACCCCATGTGGAAGGGCGCCTTATATACTCGATATATCTTCGCAATGAAGATAACGAGGTATGGTGGCACGTTTGTATCATAGTTTCAAACCTTAACCAGTTCAATGAAATGTGTTGTATGAGTTCATCTTTCAGAGATCCATAATGCTCTTCATTATTCGAAATAGCTAAAGATAGGCATCTATACAAACACGCCCCATCCCCATCCACCAACCTTCTATTAAACATATATTCCCGTCTTAAGTGACCATCCATGGAAGTCCCCGTGAAGATTTTTTGGGATGAAAAGTCCATCTCCAAAGCTGACCTCACCGAGCGCCTCAATAGGAAATCGCCTGCAAAATGTCAAAACGACTTGTCAATTTCCAAATATTGAAGTCAATATTGAACAAGTTTCAGGAATAAGAACTCCAATATCTAATACATCAAGAACTCCAACTCCATATACAATAAAATCAACCTTACAATAATATGCCTCTTACTTATCAGCACTCTTTACATTCTTACACTCATTAACCCCTTTCTGCTCATCGTTTGAGTAGTCGTCCTTATTAACCACTCTTTACATTCTTACACTCATTAACCCCTCTATACTCACAGACAAAACACTGGCGAAGGACTACGTAACACCACAGATATGCTCGACAACTTGCAATATACAAACTTAAAGAACATACAGAACATAGTTCAAGAATCACGGAAAAAATGTTAAAGTTAAGAATTGAACTTGTATACTCACAGAAAAATCCCTGCCGAAGACGATTGCAGGAAGCACCACAGATTGGTGTGACAGCCTGCAATATACAAATAAAGAAAACATTGAGTACATACTTCAGGAATCACGGCAAAAATGTTTATGGCAAGAATTGAAACAGGATACTCAGACAAAAAATTAAAGATCACAACTACGTAAAGCACCACAAATCACACCGACTATTTGCAATATGCAAACAAAGAAAACATTCAGTACAAACTTCGAGTCAAGGAAAAATGCTAGAGGTAAGAATTGAACCCAGATACTCACAATCTAAACTGTACTGAACATGATTGCATAAAGCACCACTAAGTGACTTGACAATCTGCAATGTACAGACACAAAAATAATAAATTACATACTTCAAGAGTCATGGTAAGAATTGAACATGGACACTCACATACTAATCTATACAAGTAATGACTGCATAAAGCACCACTCACGATAACTTGCAATATACAAAAAAGATATAATAAAGTATTTTCTTCAAGAGTAACGGAAAATGTTTAAGATAAGAATTGAACCCACATAAGCACAGACAAAATTTTATTGATAACGACTGTGTAAAGCACCACAAATTGACTTGACAGCCTGCAATATACAAACGGAGAAATGATTAAGTACATACTTCATGAGTCACAGAAAAATATTTCTGGTAAGAATTGGACCAGATACTCACACACTAAACTGTATTGATAACGACTGCGTAAAGCACCACTAAGTGACTCGACTGTTAGAATACGTGAATGAATTACTACAGGGGAAACATGGAACATATAGCAGTTGGGCTATACTCACTAAGAGCATGCACCGATACTAGCCTATAACTTCTACATGCATGATATGTATAAGTTGACACACCCCCTAGGCTAGAGAAGGGGTGGTGCAAGCAAGAAGCACACATCTCAGGGTGGCACTACTAGTCCAACCACTGAGGCAGGGGTCCAAAGACCAGTCAGCAATAGTACAGACAAGACAAAAGCAAGCCAGGTCGGCACTACTAGTCCAACCACTGGAGGTAAGGCCACAAGGCCAGTCAGACAGGTATATATAGTAGAGAATACACAATCAGGGTTCTAACAAGTGGGTAGCTATAGGAATAAGACCAAGCTGTACACAGTGCCGCTGATGATCTTTAGGCGCAAGCGCCTTCGTAAAGATATCAGCTGTGTTGGCATCGGAGGCCAAGTGAACTACACGGGCCTGGCGGCGCTGCTGTAGCTCGCGTAGGAGGAAGTACCGCAGCTGGATATGCTTTGCTCTGCCCTCAAGCCAAGCTCCTGACACAGGAGGATCATGGCCCTGTTGTCAGCGTATAGGACCGGGACAGAGCTGGGCCGCTCACCTAAGTCAGTGAGCAAGAAGGTCAGCCAGCGGAGCTCCTGTGCCGCCATGGCACCCGCGTAGATCTCAGCCTCACAGTTGGACTGAGCAACAGACAACGAGCGAGTGGATCTCCAAGAGATAGCACCCGAGCCAAGGCTAAAACAGTAGCCCTGAGATGACCTGAGCGTCTCAGCGTCGTCTGTCCAAGAAGCGTCTGTGTGCCCTGTGAGGACCACCGGCCTGCGTCCTCCTAGCACTAACCCCATGCCCGATGTACTTGCTAGATATCGCAAAACCCTCTTAGCGACCGACCAGTGCTGTGGGCGGTGTCTGCCAGTGGCCACAAAGCGAGCCAAGATGCTGAGAGGGTATGCGAGATCTGGGCGAGTGCAAGTCATCAGGTACATGAGGCAACCCACCAGCTCTGCGTAGGGGCCACTGGGCTCTACTGGCTCCTCAGGAACGGGAGCGAAGAGCCCATGGTCTACAGGTAGAGGTGTGGGCTGTGCGAAGGAGAACTGAAGACCAAACCTCTGAAGGACCTGACGCACCAAGTGTGACTATGTCAGAGTGATGGTGCGTGCTGCTCTGTCCCTAGAGATCTGCAGGCCAAGATAGCGACGCAGTTCTCCAAGGTCAGTGCAGGTGTGTCTCTTCAGCAGCTCGGCCTTCACGGAGGCCAGTGCGTCCCTGTCAGCACTAGCGAAGACCAGGTCGTCTACGTAGACAAGGATGTAGAACGGAGTCTGGCCGGAACGCACAAACAACGAGGGGTCAGCTAAGGACGAAAAGAACTGCAGGTCTGCTAACGTGGCACGCTTCGTGTTGTGCCACTCGCGGGGAGCCTGACGCAAGTCGTAGACCGGGCGCCTCAGAAGCCACTGGGTCCCAGAGGGGAAGGTACCAGTGAAGCCCTGTGGTCGACGCAGGTAGACCTGCTCATGTAGGCTGCCCTGAAGAAAGGCAGTAGAGAAGTCGAGGGAGTGGAGCTCGTAGTCGCGCTGTGCTGCTACGTGTAGCAGCGCCCGAAGAGTGGTCATCTTCGGGGTCGGGGCGAAGGTCTGGAAGAAGTCAACCCCCTCCCGCTGGCTGAAGCCTCTGGCCACGTAGCGCGCCTTGAAGACAGGCGGCTCTCCAGGGGGGCGCTTCACCTTGAAGAGCCACCGACCATCGACTACGTTCACCCCAGGCGGGGGAACTGCGTCGACGTAAGTGCCGGTGGACCTCCAAGATGCCATCTCCTACTCCATGGCAGCTATCCACTGAGAGGCCCAGGGTCCCGAGGTGGCCTCAGCGTAGGTGCGAGGGGTCGAGATGTCGAAGGCGTCTGGGTCACCGTCTGGGACTAGGAGCATGGAGCAGAGATGGGGAGCGGCCTCGGAAAGGAAAGCAAGCTCGTACTGCCTGTCCTCTAGTACGTCACTGCCAAGGGCAGGTGCACCCCCGACGGACGCAGGACGGGCAGGGTCAGAGACCAGAGCGGTAGTGTAGTCAAGGCGGCCGGTAGAGGCGAAGTCAGCGACAGCAGTGACAAGCGCGTCAAGGCGAGAGACAGGAACAGACGGGTCTGTAACAAGTGAGGCAAGGACCCGAGGGACAAGGGGACGAGCGGCACAGAGGTAGTCAGACGGCGAGGGAGGTGCAACAACAAGAGACGAGGGAGGAGGCGAGGGGAGGAGGGGAGGACGAGACGAGTGAGAACGGAGTAACATAGGGTGGGAGCGTGGGACAGGGGAGACGGGACGAGCACGTGAGGGACGGCGAGACCAAACGTGGGACGGAGGTGTAGGGTCAGGAGACAGCGGAGGGGACACAAGGGGGGAACGAGGAGGAAGACGGGCCGGAGAAGAGTCCGGGGGCGGGATCACACGGCCGTAGACAGGAAGGGGAGGAGGAGGTGGGGGAGACACCAGCGAGCGGTCAGGGGAGGGAAGGCCAAGCATGTGAAGAGCGGAGACCGGCGGCGACGGCTGCGGCGGCTGGTGCGACGGCTGGTGCTCGACCCTCGAACCGGCAGGGGCACTACGACCTCCGGGAGAACACTCAACAGCAGCACCCCCAGAACTAACACCCCCAGAGCGAGAACCCTCTCCAGCCCCAGCGGCACCCCTTGGCCCGCCTGGACACACCACACCAGGAGCCCCAGGACGAACACCCTCCTCAGCGCCAGCACCCCCAGAGGCCAAGAGAGGCAACGGCGGCGGCGGCGGCTGCGACGGCGGCTGCGACGGCGGCGGCGGCGACGACGGCGGTGACTGCGACAGCGGGGGCGGGGACACTAGAGAAGGGGGACGCGGCAAAGGCGGGGCGGGGGGACCACCAGAGTCAGCTGACTCCTCAACAGGGACAACTGGCGGGAGGGGAGTGACATGGGAGACACCAGACGGGGCAGGACGAGGCGGGAGGGGAGGAGGGGCTACCGGGGGAGAGGGGGCAAGGAACAGGGGGGGGGAAACCGGGAGACCTCAGTGAGGGAAGCAACGGTAGAAGGAGACGGACTCGTCAAAGGTGACGTCACGAGAGTGGAGGAAGCGGTGAGACTGCGGGTGGTAGAAGAGCCAGTCAGACAGGTCCAGGGGGAAACCAAGGAAGACATAGGGGACAGTGCGGGCAGTGAGCTTGTCCGTGCCAGAGGCACGAACGTGAGCAAGGCAGCCCCAGACGTGGAACGTAGACGCGTCACCGGGGGACCCGGTCCAAAGGAGGGTCGGCGAAACCTGCGGCCGCTGGGAGCGTGGCCACAGGTTAAGCTGGTGAGCGGCGTAGCGAACGGCGAACGGCCACAGAAAATGGGGTGCACCGACATGGATCATGGAGGTACGAGCTACCTCCATGACCAAGCCGATGCAGCGCTCAGCAACCCCATTCTGCTGTGGCGAGTCCGGCAAGGTGTACGACTGGGTGATGCCCTCCGCACGACAGAACTGTCCAAGCCGACCAGAAGCGAACTCGCCGCCATGGTCAGAGTGGAGACACAACACGGGGAGACCGCGGTGAAGACGCGCAGCCACAACCCACGGGAGAAGAACGTCGGGCACGTCGGCCTTCCGCTCCAGCGGAAACACCGTGGTGTAGCGCGTGTAGTCATCGACGAGCACAAGAAAGTAGCGCTCGTCACGCGGTCCGGGGACGGGGGCTGGGCCCCAAACGTCCAGGTGCAAGGTCTGAAGGGGAGCAGTAGCAGGGCGAAGCGAGGAGGAGGGAGGGGCACGGCGGAGCCGGCCCTCGACGCAGGGCGTGCACGGTGGAGCAGGCGAGAGGGGAAGGGCAGGGAGCAACACAGGGAGGCCTAAGACAAGACCGTGCTGGGAGATGTGACGCAGACACGGGAATGCAGGGTGACCTCGGCGGTGGTGCCACAAAAGGGACGGGTGAGTGAGAGACCGACACGAGCACCCTGCAGCGACCTGGGAGGACGCACCAACCGTGGGGGGA
The DNA here is from genome assembly GCA_027943415.1 of Closterium sp. NIES-67. Classification (NCBI taxonomy): domain Eukaryota; kingdom Viridiplantae; phylum Streptophyta; class Zygnematophyceae; order Desmidiales; family Closteriaceae; genus Closterium; species Closterium sp. NIES-67. The sequence goes on from BQMB01000050.1 coordinate 432,708, forward strand.
GCGGTGTTGAGGGTAAACAGACCAGACACCTGGTCCCAGGGGAACGTCGCAAGGGGGGAACCTGAGACAGCCTCGGTACAGACAGCGAACCGCTCGTGCGCAGGGAACGTAGTGGTGACGCCGAGGTCTTGAAGACAGCCGACACCAACCAGGTTCCTGGAGAACGAGGGAACCTGAAGGCCTGTAAGAGAGCCCGGAGGGGACGGCTGGACAGGGAAGGGAAGTAGAGCTGCGAGCGATGACAGGACCCGCAGAGGGGTCAGCGAGAGCGACAACAGCAGGCGCGGCAAGCAGCGTGAGTGTGGAGCGGTCGCGGAAGAAACAGGCGGAAGCACCGGAGTCGAGAGTGAAAGACAGCGAGGCAGTAGCAGAGGCCGGGGACAATGCCGGTGCAGGAACGAGGCTAGGCAACCTAGGCAGTCCTATGCCTGACGCAGCATGGGAAGCTAAGCTACACAAGGGTGCTACACCTAAACTAGAGTACAAAGGGTAATAAGATCCAGCAACACTAGAAGCGTCAGCATACAAGGCATGCAAAGCAGCACCTACAGTATCTGATCCATATCTAACTCAAAGATCGGTACGCCCTGGCAAAGCAGGCTGTGCCAGTCGGGGAGGTCCGGTGCCGGGCCAAAGTGACGACGAAAGAGATCGTCGAGGCGGCGGAAACAGCGGGCGGTCGGGTTCGGGCGGCGGCACAGAGCGCCGCGGAGAGGCCCGGTCTGAAACTGGTACTGGCAGGTCACAGCACCGGAGCTGCCGGTAGATGCCAAGCTGCGCGGGCCACCACCACGGCCACCACCTTCGGAGGTGCGGGGCCAACCAGGCGGGAGACGAGCTCGCGGCTGCGGCGGCTGCTGCTAGGACAACGGCGGCTGCTGCGGGGGCTGCTCCTGCTGCGAATGCGATTGCGACTGCTCCTGCCCACCGGTGGTAGTCCCCTTAGGGGGACTACCGTCGCCACCACCAGCGCCACCACCTCGACCTCCCTGACAGCCACGGCCAACGCGGCGCGGGCGCTGCTGCGGGTGGACCACAGCAGCCGTCTCGGTAAGAGGGGTCGCAGTGGCAACCGCAGCCGAAACGTCAGTAAACGTGCACTGGGAGGGGGCACAGCCGTGAAAGATAGAGACTGCCGACGCACCGCTCGACTAAGCGATAGTGCGCTGGCGAGTCTCAATCTCGGTGAGGGTGTCAACAAAGGCGGTCAGGGTAAGGTCACCCGGGTGCTGGCTAAGGAAGCGGTCGCGGGCACTAGCTAGGCGGTCCGGCAGGCGCATGGCGATAAAATAGAGGGTCATGCAGAATGGGCGGGGGGAGAGCAGTGAGCTGGGCAGCAGTTCTGGCAGTGCGATAGCGAGACTCTAGGGCACGCAAGTGAGTGGCAAAGTCTGCAACAGCAGGGAAGGCAGCAAGGTCTGGGAACAGCATCGGGAAGAGCAAGCGGCCGACAGAAGCGGATGCAGGCGTGGAATAGCGAGCAACAACAGCGTCTAAATAAGCTTTGGCCGTATCAACCGTAGCGAAACGCAAGCGCTCAGACACAAGGAGGGCGTGACTGAGAGCAACCTGAGCTACTGCATCGCGTGAGTCCCAGACCGCACAGGCAAGCACAGCAGTAGAGAAAGCCTCACTCTCAGCGGAGGTGGGGTCAGCAGGGAGGGGAGCAGGTGCAGGGGGGTGGGGGAGCAAGCCATCAGCATGGACAACCAGCGAGTGTCCCTCCTGGCGCTGACCTGTAGGCTGACGGCGGAGATCGGAGAGCCAGGCGGCGAAGTCAACCGCGTGGCCCTCAGCGTCTAGGCGGAGCACGAAGTCAGCCATCGTGCAGGGTCAGCGACACAGCTCCTCAGCGACACAGCGGCACAGCTCCACAGCTCGGTAGGAGCACAGCGGCACGGGGACACGGCGGCAGCACTCTCCAGTAGGGCGGCTGCAGGGGCGCCCCAGCGCGGGCTAGCAGAGGACACGGGGCCCGAGGTGGCACGGCAGGCGGAGCAGGCACGAGGAGGGGCCGGGCGGGCAGGAGGAGGGGCCGGGCGGGCAGGAGTAGGGGCCGGGCGGTCGCACTGGGACTGGGCGGGCACTAGGAGGGGCCGAGCACGCGCGGGGCGGCCGAGCAGGCGCGACAGAGGGCCTCGCGGGCGCGAGGAGGGGCCGGGCGGGCGCTGCTGGGGCCGGCTAAGAGCGGGCTCGACGGTCAGTGTGCCGGCCAGGAGCGGGCGCGTGGGGCCAGGGGGGGCCAGCTAGGAGCAGGCGCGACGGCCAGTGGGGCCAGCTAGGGGCGGGCGCGAACGGCCAGGGGGCCGGCTAGGAGCGGGCGCAAACGGCCAGGGGGCCGGCTGGGGGCGGACATGACGGCCAGGGGGCCAGCTAGGGGCGGACGCGACGGCCAAGGGGCCAGCTAGGGGCGGGCGCGACGGCCAGGGGGGCCGACTAGGGGCGGACGCGACGGCCAGGGGGCCAGCTGAGGGCGGACGCGACGGCCAGGGGGCCAGCTAGGGGCGGACGCGACGGCCAGGGGGCCGACTAGGGGCGGACGCGACGGCCAGGGGGCCAGCTGAGGGCAGACACGACAGCTAGGGGGCCGACTAGGGGCGGACGCGACGGCCAAGGGGCCAGCTAGGGGCGGACGCGACGGCCAGGGGGCCGACTAGGGGCGGACGCGACGGCCAAGGGGCCGACTAGGGGCGAACGCGACGGCCAGGGGGGCCAGCTAGGGGCGGACGCGACGGCCAGGGGGCCAGCTAGGGGCGGACGCGACGGCCAGGGGGCCGGCTAGGGGCGGACGAGAGACTAGGGCGCGAGCGAAAGCGGGCGGGTGAACCTAACCTACTCGATACCATGTTAGAATACGTGAATGAATTACTAGAGGGGAAACAGGGAACATATAGCAGTTGGGTTATACTCACTAAGAGCATACACCGATACTAGCCTATAACTTCTACATGCATGATATGTATAAGTTGACATCGACAACCTGCAATATACAAACACAGAATTTATCAAGTACATGCTTCAAGGGTCATGGAAAAATGTTTAAAGTAAGAATTGAACCCAGATACTCACACACAAAATTTAATTAATACCGACTGCGTAAAGCACCACAAAATTGGCTCGACAATCTGCAATATAGAAACACAGCAATGATTAAGCACATACTTCAAGAGTTACAAAAAAATGCTTAAGGTAAGAATTGAACCCAAATACTCACAGACTAAACTGTACTGATACAACTGCGTCAAGTACCACAAATAGATTTCGGCAACCTGCAATATACAAACACAGAAATGATTCAGTACATTCTTCAAGAGTCACATAAAAATGTTTCTAGTAAGAATCGAACCCAAATTCTCGCAAACTGAACTGTTAACAACTGCGTAAAGCACTACACACAATAACATGCAACATATAAACACCAAAATAATTAAGTACACTGTTCAAGAGTCACAGAAAAATGTTTATGGCAAGAATCAAACCAAGTTACTCACTGACAGAACTGTACTGATAACAACTCTGTAAAGTACATACTTGAAGAAGAGTCTCAAAAAAATGTTTATGGTAAGAATTGAACCCAAATACTCACTTGCAAAACTGCACTGATAACGACTGCGAAAAGCACCACAAATTGATTTGGCAACCTGCATTATGCAAAACAGAGATATGTTTAAGTACCTACTTCAAGAGTCACGGAAAAATGCTACAGGTAAGAACCGAAAACCGTTACTCGCTATCAGAACTCTGGTAGCTAATACGACTGCGCGAAGCACCACAACTAGCTCGACAATCTGCAATATACAAACAAGAAAACATTCAGAACAAACTTCAAGGAAAAATGCTAAGAAAGATTTGAGCCCGGGATCTTCCAGATTGACAACATAGAACTGTGTGAACCGCCACAAACAACCACAGCCTACATTTACAGACAAAAAAAGAATTACTTCAAAAGTCACGGAAAAATGTGTAAGTTTATTTGAACCTAGATACTCGCGGACAAAACTCTGACGAATTCTACTGCATGGAGCACCACAAACGTCTGACAACCTGCAACACACGTACAAAAAAAAAAACAGAGAGCACATACTTGACAAGCTGAAAACTGTTGGAGACAAGAAATGACAGATCCCCAGAGCCCGAATACTGAAGGTTACGACTCCGTGAAGGACCACAGATGTTATGAATGGGACTGCCAAGTAGCGCGGAGGGCAATGGCGAAACTTTGAACGAGTGAATGACAATAAGACAATACAATATATAGAAAGCCTAGGGTGATCCTGGACGTAGGATCAGAAGGTTCGGGAAAAGTGTCGAAGGGCCTCGATGTGTCGAAGCGAGGTCCGGAAAGGCCCAGGAGGCTCGAACTGATAGGTCTGGAACCCTGGAGATGGTTCGGGGCTGTTCGAGTCGTACGCCCTGTAGCAAGCCTCAGTAAGGAATTACGCATTCCTTACAACAGACATGGTTGACGATGTTTCTTACAAAAACTATTATTGATTCCAACCGTCACGAAAAAACGTAAACGGCAAGAACTGTACCCAGATACTCACCGACGAAGACGACTATATGAAGCACCTTACAATTGACGACCTGCATAAGACATTGAACGAAATGTTTAGTAAAGACTTCAACAGTCACGGAAAAATGTGAGTAGCAGTGCTTGAACCATTGTACTCACGGATAAAGCATTCACTAATATGACTGCGTGAAGCACCACTGTAAGCTTGAAGACCTGCAATCTTACGAATCAATACAAAATTAGAAAATACTTCAAGAGTTACGGAAAAGGTCTATGCAAGACTCTAGACATGTCCCTGTAAGTTTGAAGACTCTCGGGGCTGCTCTAGTACTTGATTGCTGAGTACTTCAAACCAGAATGGTTGAGACAATATGCTTGTATGGTTGAAAGTCACTATGAGGTTGAGTGCTTGAGAGAAAAAATGAACTTGAGAGGAAGAATGAGCTTGAGTTGGGTGGTTTCTTCTTGCAGAGAGGAGGAGTTTCTGAAAAATGGATATCGATTTAGGGCGTGTTCATATGTGACACAATGTCAGGCTACATCGTGTCATTTGAAATTTTGCCCGTCAAATTGGGTCGTCAAGACTAGTTTGACCGGTTGTAGCATAACATTGTGCCGCGTAGGAACGGGCCCCTGCAACATTGGATGGGGATGGTTTTGCATGGTCCTGTTATGGAATTTCGAGGCTGCCCAATAGTAAAACCTTCTCTGTAAATTAATTGACCAACATTGGCAAATAAAGCTTTTGGGCACTTCCACTTATTAAGAGGAAAGAGAATGGTTGGTAGGTAAAGTTGAAAAAAACAAATGGAGACGACAGTTTGGCTAGGTTCCCTATATCAGAATGTAATAATGATTAGAAATGTGAGATACAAGACAATATAGCCTAGTGAGCTATACCCTCTAAGGCACAAGCATGTATCGTCTACAGTAACTGCATAAGTCATGTTTGACACACCCCCTAGACTATATAAGGGCAGTGCCTAATCAGGGAAGAAGTAGCTCAGGGCGGCACTACTAGTCCAGACTCTGAGACAAGGGTCTAAAGACCAGTCACAAGGAGTGCAAACAAGACAAGAACAAGACCAGGACGGCACTACTAGTCCAGCCACTGGGAGAGGCCACAAGGCAAGTCAGGGTAAAAATATATATATAAAGGACACTACAAAGCCAAGGCCCTAGCAAGTGAGAGGCTACAGGAACGAGACCTAGCTTTACACAGTGCCGCTGATGATCTTTAGGCGCAAGCGCCTTCGTAAAGATATCAGCTGTGTTGGCACCGGAGGCCAAGTGTACTATACGGGCCTGACGACGCTGCTGGAGCTCACGCTGGAGGAAGTACCGCAGCTGGATGTGCTTCGCTCTGCCCTCGAGTCGAGACTCCTGACACAGGAGGATCATGGCCCTGTTGTCAGCGTACAGGACCGGTGCAGAGCTAGGCTGCTCACCTAAGTCAGTGAGCAAGAAGGTCAGCCAGCGGAGCTCCTGTGCCGCCATGGCACCGGCATAGATCTCGGCCTCACAGCTGGACAGGGCAACAGACGAGGAGCGGGTAGCTCTCCACGAGACGGCACCTGAACCAAAGCTGAAGCAGTAGCCCTGGGAGGACCTGAGGGTATCGGCGTCGTCTGCCCAAGAAGCGTCTGTGTGTCCAGTAAGGACCACTGGCCCACGTCCTCCTAGCACTAACCCCATGCCCGATGTACTTGCAAGATAACGCAAAACCCTCTTAGCGGCAGACCGGTGCTGAGGTCGGTGTCCGCTTGTAGCCTCAAAGCGAGCCAGGATGCTGATAGGGTATGCGAGATCTGAGCGAGTGCAAGTCATCAGGTACATGAGGCAACCCACCAGCTCTGCGTAAGGACCACTAGGCTCTGCCGACTCCTAAGCAACTGGAGCGGAGAGCCTGTGGTCTAGTGGCAGAGGAGTGGGTTGTGCGGAGGAGAATTGAAGGCCGAACCTCTGAAGGACCTGGCGCACCAAGTGTGACTGAGTCAAAGTGATGGTGCGCGCTGCTCTATCCCTGGAGATCTGCAAGCCAAGGTAGTGGCGCAGTTCTCCAAGGTCAGTGCAGGTGTGTCTCTTCAGCAGCTCTGCCTTCACGGAGGCCAGTGCGTCCCTGTCTGCCGTGGCTACGTAAACAAGGATGTAGAACGGGGTCTGGCCAGCCCGAACGAAGAGCGAGGGGTCTGCAGAGGACGGAAAGAACTGCAGGTCAGCAAGCAGCGTGTCGTGCCACTCACGGGGAGCCTGCCGCAGGCCGTAGACGGGGCGCCGCAGGAGCCACTGGGTCCCAGGAGGGAAGGTACCAGTGAAGCCCTGAGGGCGGCACAGGTAGACCTGCTCGTATAGACTGCCCTGAAGAAACGCAGTGGAGAAGTCAAGGGAGTGAAGCTCGTAGTCACGCTGAGTTGCTACGTGTAGCAGCACCCGAAGAGTAGTCATCTTCGGGGTCGGAGCGAAGGTCTAGAAGAAGTCCACCCCCTCACGCTGACTGAAACCTCTAGCCACGTAGCGCGCCTTGAACACTGGCGGCTCTCCAGGAGGGCGCTTCACCATGAAGAGCCAGCGGTCATCGACTACGTTCACCCCAGGCGGGGGAACTGCGTCGACGTAGGTGCCGGTGGATCTCCAAGATGCCATCTCCTGCTCCATGGCAGCTATCCACTGAGAGGCCCAGGGTCCCGAGACTGCCTCAGCGTAGGTGCGAGGGGTCGGGATGTCAAGCGTCTGGGTCACCCTCAGGGACTAGAAGCATGGAATAGAGATGGGGAGCAGCCTCAGACAGGAAAGCAAGCTCGTACTGGCGGTCCTCCATGACGTCACTGCCAAGGGCAGGACCACCCCCGACAGACGGAGGACAGACAGGGTCAGAGACCAGAGCGGTGGCGTAGTCAAGGCGGCGGGAAGAGGCGAAGTCAGCGACCGCAGCGACGAGGGCGTCAAGGCTCGAAACCGGAACAGACGGGTCGGTAACGAGAGATGCAAGGACCAGAGGAACAAGAGGACGAGCTGCACGCAGGTAGTCAGACAGAAGGGGGGGAGCAACGACAAGGGAGGACGGAGGAGGCGATGGGAGAAGGGGAGGACGAGACGCGTGGGAACGAAGCAACATAGGGTGAGAGCACGAGACAGGGGAGACAGGGCGAGCACGAGAGGGACGGCGAGACCAGACGTGAGACGGAGGAGTCAGGTCAGGAGACAGAGGAGGAGACACAGGAGGGGAACGAGGGGGGAAGCGGGCCAAAGACGAGTCCGGAGGAGGGAACACAGGGTCGTAGACGGGAGGAAGAGGAGGCACAGGCACGGGGTCAGGGGACGGAAGGCCGAGCAGGCGAAGAGCGGACACCGGCGGGGACTGCTGTGACGGCGGTGTGAAGCCGACACCGGAACCGCAAGCTGCCGGGCGGCTACCTCCAGAACACTCCACACCAGCACCCCAAGAAGAAACACCCCCAGAGCTCAAAACCCCTCGAGCACCGGTACCACCCCCAGGGCGGCTGCAAGGCAGCCCCAGACGTGGAACGCAGACGCGTCACCAGGTGACCCAGACCAAAGGAGGGTCAGCGAAACCTGAGGCTGCTGGGGGTGCGGCCACAGGTTAAGCTGGTGAGCGGCGTAGCGAACGGTGAACGGCCACAGAAAATGGGGTGCACCGGCATGGATCATGGAGGTGCGAGCCACCTCCATGACCAAACCGATGCGTCGCTCAGCGACCCCATTCTGCTGCGGGGAGTCCGGCAAGGTGAACGTCTGGGTGATGCCCTCCGCACGACAGAAACGACCAAGGACACCAGAGGCAAACTCGCCACCACGGTCAGAGTGGAGGCGCAAGACAGGGAGACCGCGACGGACACGCGCAGCGACAAGCCACGGGATAGGAACGTCAGGCACGTCGGCCTTCCGCTCCAGGGGGAACACAGTGGTGTAGCGCGTGTAGTCGTCGACAAGCACTAGGAAGTAGCGCTCTCGACACGGCCCATGGACGGGGGCGGGGCCCCAGATGTCCATGTGCAGAGTCTGTAGCGGTGCAGTGGTAGGGGGAAACGAGGAGGAGTGAGGAGCACGGCGAAGCCGGCCCTCGACACAAGGCGTGCAAGGTGGGGCAGGGGAGGAGGGAAACTCAGAGAACGACCCAGGGAGGCCTAGGACGAGACCGTGCTGTGACATGTGACGCAGATGCGGGAGCGAAGGGTGACCTAGACGGTGGTGCCACAGGAGAGTCGGGTGGGTGAGTGACCGACAGGAGCAGGCAGCAGCAACCTGGGTAGACGCAGCCACCTGAGGGGGGGTCCCAGCCGAGGGGGTCACAGTGTCCAGTGTGAACAGTCCGGATACTGGGTCTTGGGGGAACGTGGTAAGGGGGGCACCAGAGGCGGCCTCGGTACAGACAGCGTAGTGACCAGGGAACGTAGTGGTGACACCAAGGTCCTGGAGGCAGCCGACACCAACTAGGTTCCTGGAGAACGAGGGGATGTGCAGGCCTGTGAGAGAGCCCGAAGGAACCGCCGGGCAGGGGAGGGTGGTGGAACTGCGGGCAACTACAGGGTCGGAGGAGGGGTCAGCCAGGGAGACGGTGGCAGGAACAGGAAGCAGTGTCAACGTGGTGGAGTTGCAAAAGAAGCACCGGGAAGCGCCAGAGTCGAGGGTGAAGCAGAGCGCGGCAGTGGCGGCCGGAGGCGAAGTAGCAACGGAAGCACCAAGGCTAAACAAAGCAGGGGATCCTACGCCTGACACAGCAGGGGAGTCTAAGGAAGGCACACCTACACTAGGCAACAAGGGGTAATAAGACGGAAGCACACTAGAGTCATCGGCATACATCACATGCAGAGCAGCAACAATCTCATCCATGTCCAGATAAAAAATCTGAACCCTACGACTAAGCAAGCTGTGCCAGTCTGGGAGCTCGGGCGACGGGCCGAAACGCTGACAAATCAGGTCGTCCAGGCGACGGAAACAACGGACGGAGGTACGACCGATCTTACCGCAAATGAAGCCACGGCGAGGACCGGTCTGGAGCAGGTACTGACAGCGCGCGGCACCCGAACCACCACTCGGCAGCCCACCACGCGCACCACCACCACGTCCAGCGCTGCCACCAGCGCCGGGCCACCCAGGCGGAAGACGACTCGTCCGCCTCTGCTGCTGCTGCGACTGCTGCGGCTGCGGCGACGGCTGCAGCTGCGGCTGCTGCGGCTGGCGCGGGTCTGGCTGCAACACCGGCAACTGGTGAGACGGCTGCTCAGCTGCACCTATCAGGGTCCCCGCGTCAGCACCACCACCAGGTGACCCAACTCCAGCACCACCTGCACCCGCACCCCCACCCCCGTCGCCACGTCCAGCCTTGGGGCGGCGACCCTTCCCCGGACGAACCTGTGCTGCAGCGGCAGTCTCAGCCACAGCAGCAGAACCGTCGGAGAAGGTGCACTGAGCAGGGGCACAACCCTGAAAGATAGGGACCGGCACTGTACCGCTGGTTTGAGCGATAGAGCGGTGGCGGGCCTCTATAGCGGACAGGGTGTCAACAAAGTCAGAGAGGGTAAGGTCTGCGGGGTGGACGCTAAGAAAGCAGTCACGGGCAGTGGCAAGACGGTCAGGGAGGCGGGTGGCGAGCAGGTAGAGAGTAGAGGTTAGGGGCGGCTGGTGGGCTAGAAGCTGTGTGGGGGTGCAGGCAGCACGCCAGGTCTCGTCTATGGTGCGCAGGTGAGCGGCCAGGTCGGCGACAGTGGGGAACGACGCAAGGTCAGGAAAGAGCATGGGGAGGATCAGACGACCGACCGAGGCAGCAGGCGGGGTGGAATAGCGCTGGACAACAGCATCTAGGAAAGCCTGGACAGTGGTGATAGACCTGAAGCGAGGTCGCTCGGACGGGGGGAGGGCATTGCTAATAGCAAGCTGTGCAACGGCGTCACGGGATAGCCAGACAGAGCGAGCAAGGGCAGCGGCTGCAGCGGACGAGGGGTCAGGAGACAGTGCAGCGGGGGGGTCAGGGCAGGGGAGGGTACCATCAAGATGGACATACAGCGAGTGGCCATCCTGCCGCTGACCAGTGAGATGGCAACGGAGGTCAGCAAGCCACGCATCAAACTCAATCGGCTGGCCCTCAGCGTCAAAGCAAAGCACCGCCGCCATCAGTGACAATAGAGGGCAGTGTAGAGTAGAACAGTGCGGTGCAGTGCGGTGCAGTGCGGTGGAGTGCGGTGCAGTGCGGTGCAGTTCGGTATAGTGCGGTACAGCGCGGTGCAATGCGATGCAGTGCAGTGCGGTGCAAAGCGGTTCAGTGCGGTACAAAGCGGTGCAGTGCGGTGCAAAGCGATGCACTACAGTACCGGGGGGGGGGTTCGGAGGGCGGTGCTGATCGGGAAGAACGGGCCGAACCCGAGGCAGCGGCGGGCCGGCGACGGCGCGAATGCAGGGGCCGGCCGGCGGGCGGCAAGTAGACACGGCCGCGACGGCGGCCAGGGACAGCCGCGACGGCGACTAAGGGCGGCCGCGACGGCAGGAGCGACCGTGAGGCGGCTGGAGACGGCAGCGGCGGCGGCTAGGGGCGGCTGCGACGGCAGCGGCGGTGGCTAGGGGCGGCCGCGACGACACCCTACTGTATTGTCCTTTTAAAGCGAGAGACTAAAATAGTGACCCCCCTTTCTATTTGGGTCCAACTAGAAATGACCCAACAGTGAATATCTTTTTGGAGGGGCGGGCAGCAGCCCCCGTTTTTTACCAAGCCGTAGGCCACGAAATCGAATTGTGCTTGCGACATTTCGCACTGGCGATAAAATTTACGACCGTGGTTAACATTTCGACCAATCGGGGCCCAGCCTCAGTTTTGCTGGAGTAGTGAACCCGGGTCCAACTTGAAATTCAAGTTGGGCCCACTTAGTGCAGCTTACAAGCAGTGGGGGTTGGGCGACAGGTGGCGCGCTGCTTGCGATTTTGCCCGAGCCATTTTCCCCATCGTACATCATGTTTTCCCCGCCAACCAATCAGGTAACTGCATCTTCTCGCCCAGTTTCCCCTGCTTGCATTTCTCGAAAGTGTACCCTCTGCCCCGTCGCAGTTTTGTCCCTTAGTCGCAAAAACGGACGTCGGGGCCTTTTTAAGTTGGACCCGCCATCACTATTTTGACCCCTCGCTTTAAGCCAATGGTCATAGGGCAAGGAAATTTCAAAAGAGCACACTGGGCAAATGTGGCAAGGTAAAGCCACCATAGGCCACAACCAAAGAAAACATTTCAATGGCGTTTTCGTCCAATGGCGTTTCCTCCTTTCGTTCAACACATCTACATTCCTCTCCCCTGGTAAAAAAAAAGAAAAAGAAAGAAAAAAAAAAAAAAAGAACAACAACAACAACAACAACAACTTGTTATGTTCCTAGCCTGGCGAGCCTCAATTCGCCACGTTTTGGCAGATATAAAAGAATACATTTTTGTGCGGTCATAAGTTGCCCTGTCGCACAAGAGACTGCACGATCTTCTTATTTAAGTAAACGTTTTTCGTTTTGTACCTTCTTCTAAGTTGCATGTGTAACGCGTAGAGCATCGAGAGGCGAGCTCGGGGGTTTTGCCGCCTCGAGACGAGAAAATATTAACAGATCATGTGGCGATTGTAGCTTGACAGTTGTCATCGCCACGTCCGATTATATTTCCGTCTGGCAGTTGCATGTGACGAGTGCGCAACTGGCCGAAAAACAAAAGACAAAAATCTCCAGGTGTCAACAAACGTGAGCCACATGGCGACAGTGGCCACAATTGCCAACAAAAGCAAAATGAACAATTCAAACAACTTGGCACGTATTTCAAACAGAGGTGCAATCTTGATTCACAACGAACAACATGAAGACCACCTTTATAAGAACAACACATATATACACGAAAGCCACCATTACCTGCCATATATACGGATGCCTAATGTTTGCTTTAATAATGCATAATATATAATGTTTACTTCAATATATGCATTGATATGACATATATATAGTGTATATTTGACGAATATACTATTTCTAGAATTCTTATTGCCTCTAAAATATCACATTAAACATATATTATGCACCCAAATAGTATATGTTTGCAAAAAAAATGCTCCGCAACCCTAAGACGATTTCGTCGACCCTTGTTTTTTTTGTTTTTTGTTTTTTGTTTTTTTTTCACAGAAGAGTCCCGGGAAAAAATCCACCCCTTTCGGAGCAACGCTCCCGCTGGCTGGTTGCGGGGATGTGTGGTCAATTCCACTAAAAACCCTTTGCCGCCAGTTGCCTCACATAGAAGCCTGGCTATCACACCAACAGGCCGCCAGTCACACCAACAGGCCGTCAGTCACACCAACGGCCGTCAGTCAAAACCAACAGGCCGTCAGTCACACCAACGGCCGTCGGTCACACCAACGGCCGTCAGTCACACCAACAGGCCGTCAGTCACACCAACAGGCCGTCAGTCCCACCAACGGCCGTCAGTCACACCAACAGGCCGTGAGTCACACCAACGGCCGTCAGTCACACCAACGGCCGTCAGTCACACCAACAGCCGTCAGTCACACCAACAGGCCGTCAGTCACACCAACAGCCGTGAATAGCAACCACACAAATAGCCATGAATAACAGAATACCCATGAATAGCCACCACATGAATAACCGAATAGCCTTGAATAGCCACAATTCAGGAATTGCCATGAATAACAAAGTACCCATGAATAACCACCACACGAATAGTCGAATAGCCATGAATAGCCTCCAGACAAATAACCGAATAGAAATGAATAACCACCACATGAAGAGACAAATAGCCGTGAATAACCACCACATGAATAGCCAAATAGCCATGAATAACGATCACATGAATAGTCCAATAGCCGAATAGCCATGAATAGCCACCGCACGAAAAGCCAAGAATATCCGAATAACCATGAATAGCGACGACACGAATAACCGAATGGCAATAAATAACCAGCACATGAATAACAGAATAGCCATGAAAAAACACCACACGAATAGCCAAATAGCCACGAATAACGATCACATGAATGGTCGAATAGCCATGAATAGCCACCACATAAATAGCCGAATAGCCATGAATAGTCACCACACGAAAAGCCAAGAATATCCGAATAAAAATGAATAGCGACCACACGAATAACCGAATAGCAATGAATAACCACCACATGAAAAACCGAATAGCCGTGAAAAACCACCACACGAATAGCCAAATAGCCACGAATAACGATCACATGAATAGTCCAATAGCCCAATAGCCATGAATAGCCACCGCACGAAAAGCCAAGAATATCTGAATAACCATGAATAGCGACCACACGAATAACCGAATGGCAATAAATAACCAGCACATGAATAACAGAATAGCCATGAAAAACCACCACACGAATAGCCAAATAGCCACGAATAACGATCACATGAATGGTCGAATAGCCATGAATAGCCACCACATAAATAGCCGAATAGCCATGAATAGTCACCACACGAAAAGCCAAGAATATCTGAATAACAATGAATAGCGACCACACGAATGACCGAATAGCAATGAATAACCACCACGTGAACAACCGAATAGCCAAATAGTCACGAATAACGATCACATGAATGGTCGAATAGCCATGAATAGCCACCACATGAATAACCGAATAGCCATCAATAACCAAACAGCCGTGAATAGCCACCACAGAAATAGCCATGAATAACCGAATACCCATGAATAGCCACCACATGAACAACCGAATAGCCATCAATAACCAAACAGCCATGAATAGAAACCACACAAATAGACATGAATAACCGAATACCCATGAATAGCCACCACATGAATAACCGAATAGCCTTGAATAGCCACAATTCAGGAATAGCCATGAATAACAGAGTACCCATGAATAGCCACAACACGAATAGTCGAATAGCCATGAATAACAGAGTACCCATAAATAGCCAACACACGAATGGTCGAACAGCCATGAATAGCCTCCAGACAAATAACCGAATAGCAATGAAGAACCACCACATGAATAGCCGAATGGCCATGAATAACCACCACATGAATAACCGAATAGCCGTGAAAAACCACCACATGAATAGCCAAATAGCCACGAATAACGATCACATGAATGGTCGAATAGCCATGAATAGCCACCACATGAATAACCGAATAGCCATCAATAACCAAACAGCCATGAATAGAAACCACACAAATAGCCATGAATAACCGAATACCCATGAATAGCCACCACATGAATAACCGAATAGCCTTGAATAGCCACAATTCAGGAATAGCCATGAATAACAGAGTACCCATGAATAGCCACCACAGGAATAGTTGAATAGCCCTGAATAGCCTCCAGACAAATAACCGAAGAGCAATGAATAACCACCACAGGAATAGCCGAATAGCCGTGAATAACCACCACACGAATAGTCAAATAGCCATGAATAGCCACCACACCAAAAGCCATAAATAGCGACCACACGAATAACCGAATGCCAATGAATAACCACCACATGAATAACCAAATAGCCGTGAAAAAACACCACACGAATAGCCAAATAGCCACGAATAACGATCACATGAATAGTCCAATAGCCATGAATAGCCACCACACGAATAACCAAATAGCCATCAATAACCGAACAGCCGTAAATAGTTAGCACGCGAATAGCCATGAATAGTCGAATCTCATGAATAGCCACCACATGAATAGCCGAATAGCCACCACACGAAAAGCCAAGAATATCCGAATAACCATGAATAGCGACCATACGAATAAGCGAATGGCAATTAATAACCACCACATGAATAACCGAATAGCCGTGAAAAACCACCACACGAATAAACAAATAGCGACGAATTACAATCACCTGAATGCTCGAATAGCCATGAATAGCCACCACATGAATAACCGAATAGCCATCAATAACCAAACAGCCGTGAATAGCAACCACACAAATAGCCATGAATAACCGAATACCCATGAATAGCCACCACATGAATAACAGAGTACCTGCAGCAGAGGAAGCTCGGGGTGACTCACGAGCAGCAGAGGAAGCTCGGGGTGACTCACCAGCAGCAGAGGAAGCTCGGGGTGACTCTCCAGCAGCAGAGGAAGCTCGGGGTGACTACTAGGTCGGGAGCTGGTCGAACAGCAAAATCGATTCTTGGCGTCTGTCAGGTGAGCAATCGTCTCCGCGCAGCCGCAGCGCATGGTCAGGAGCATCGCACGTCGTCAGGAGCAGCACACGCTGCAACGCATGCCGTCAGCAGCATCGCACGCTGCAACGCATGCCGTCAGGAGCATCGCAAGCCGCAGCGCACGAAATCAGAAGCATCTCACGGCATCAGGAGAATCGCACGGCGCATCGCACGAAGTCAGGAGCATCACGCGCCGCAGCGCACGCAGTCAAGAGCATTGCATGCTGCAGCACACGCCGTCAGGAGCATCGCACGCCGCCAGGAGCATCGCACGCCGCACCAAGCGCCGTCAGGAGCATCGCACGGCGCATCGCACCAAGTCAGGAGCATCGCGCGCCGCAGCGCACGCAGTCAAGAGCATTGCACGCTGCAGCACACGCCGTCAGGAGCATTGCACGCCGCCAGGAGCATCGCACGCCGCACCAAGCGCCGTCAGGAGCATCGCAAGCCGCAGCGCACGAAATCAGAAGCATCGCACAGCGTCAGGAGCATCGCACGGCGCATCGCACTAAGTCAGAAGCATCGCGCGCTGCAGCGCACGTCGTCAGGCGCATGATCGCACGCCGCATCGCACGAAAGAAGCATCGCACGCCGTGGAGCACCGCGCGCCGCAGCGCACGCCGTCAGGAGCATCGCACGCCTCATCGCACACCGTCAGGAGCATCGCACGCCTCATCGCACACCGTCAAGAGCATCAGACGCCACTGAGAACGCCGTTACTACCGTTGCCGCTTGAAAGAAAAGATGCTGTCACTCGTTCGATTGCTCCTTAGTACCTTCAACTTGAGGTTACTAGACACCGCTGCTTCCGCTGCTGCTTGTAGTCCGCACCCTATTGCTGAGACGGCAGATCGGACGGCGGAAGTAAACGTGCCATCTTTCGGCTTCTCGCTGTACTTCTAAAAAGTCTGTCGGATATCACGAAACAGCTGTCGACGGCGCTACTACACGTGGTACCGTCCGCCGCGTCCGCTGATAGTGGAAGGTGATACGCCGATATCCCTGACACAGATATCGGTGGTACTAGACGTGATCCGCATGCATAAGTTCGACGGCCAACGCTGAAACGTTTAGCGAATTACAGCAGTATCCATCGCGAGCTGGTGAGTACTCCCCGGCTGTAGGTTTCCGCGTTACGTAAGTTTAGGAACTTCTTAGGCACGCCGTGGGGAAGATTTAGCAGGAACGAACGCTAACATTTGTGAAAGGGGTGGTTACGAAGGCTGGCATTTATCGATAGTTGAAATGGAGCGATCAGTAGTAAAGTATTGTCGGTAAAGATAACCAATGGTCATCGTCATCTAGAAGCTGTAGAGGCCGATAAAAATCACCGCGACTAGCTGAATGATCGAAATCTACTACTAAAAAAAAGGTTATGCTGACAGAACTGCTGTTCCGTGACATAACGTAGTATTCAACGGGAGCCATGGCGGTTTCGCTGCACTAACTCAAGAAAGGTTCTAATGGTGGGGAACTAATGATGTTAGGTTTGAGGAGTCTCGAGAAAGTTGTGAGATGGGGTTGGCTCAAGAGGCGAATGTCCCGCAGAGTTAAGTTGGGTTCGGTTCGTTAATAATAGTTTGGGTCAGGTTAGAGCACAGCACAAGCACTTGATTTAGCTGCCCACAGCAGCCCATGATCGCGCGGCCAAGGAGGATCAGGGCCTTCCCGCCGCTCCGCAATGCCATTGCGAAAGAGTTGCGAGACTTTTGAGGCCGGCGAAAGTCCTTCGCGACCGAGCTGGAGTCTGCCTAACTGCCCGAGTTTTTGGAGCATTTTCGAAGCGCACGCCTGACACAAGCAGTGGTCCTAATGCGCGTAACTTCAGAATTTGAGACACGTGTTCATCATCGGGTGACTTTAGAATCATCCAACGGATTGCAACAATCTTGTGGGGCTTCTTGAGCATCAAGATGTTGCGAGGATGACGTGCATTCAGCCTGCAGTCTGGCGGCAACGGAAATTTTGAAAAACTGCAGCGTTCTTCCACTTCAGTCACAGTTCGCAACAAATCCACAGCGTATACGCAATGAAATATTCAAACCATATCTTTGAGGTGCGTTCTCTCTATCCCATAAGTCCCACAAATTTTGCAGCACTTGGCAAAAAATTCTCGGGCAGATTGTAAATCCATAGCCTAACCCATATCCCCAGAAAGAACAGGGAGGTATAACAGAATTCTCCTAGCTAGCCAAATGGTATTGCTTGGAACAGGCATCAGGGCCCAAAATATCCGGGTAAAATGCCCTGATTACTTTGATTTTCAGGCTTTTTTTTTAGCTAGACTGATTTTTCAGGGTTTGCGATTTTACAACCCTGATTTAAAAAGTGTAGCAAATTTTTTACCCTTCGAAAACCAGGGTCTGCGACCCTCCAGCCCTGATGAAGCAGGGCAGCAAGGCAACTACCCTTAATGCGTTGTCTGGCCAGCCAAAATCAGCGCCAGATGCGTGCTGGAGGCTATGTGGGCGCTAACTGGCCCTTAGCCGAAATCAAGGCTCTATGCGTGCTGGGGGCTGTGTGAGGGCGCTAACTGGCCCTTAGCCAAAATCAGCGCTCGATGTGTGCTGTGGACTGTGTGAGGGAGGGTGCTGATTGGCCCTTAGCCAAATTTCCTCCGAACTTGACTGGAGGAGGTGTGGGGGGGGCGACTGTACATGTTTCTGCCGATGTGTGCTGGAGGGTCTGTGTGAAACGTTCATTGGCCCTTCACCAAATCTGCCACGCCCCTCCAATCCAATTTCGCCCCCCACGCACAATTCGCTTGAGTCGCAAGTTCGTCAAACGTGTCGCACTATACATTTCGTCAAGTCGGCAACATAGCCCAAGCTCCTGTCCATCCGAAGTTCAAAACAGATTCGCTATTGTAGTCAATGGCTTTAAATTGCAATGCTGTGGCAATAAGGAACAGGGTGGTTTTTGAATATACCTTGTGTAAACTGTGCTGCAAAAAGTTTACCCTGAAAAATCAGACTACCCTGAGTTAGGTAACCTGTGTGACAGGGTGATTCGGTGGGGCGACCCTGTTTTCAAAGGGTGGCCCAAAACCAATTTTGGGCCCTGACAGGCATAACTCTTATAATCAAATAACTCTAGTACCAGCTCCTCTAGAGCAACGATCTTTTCTTTCTGCGCCTTCATGCCCTTCAACAAAGACTCGTTCAGATCATGTATCCACCCCTCTGAAGCGACAAGAATGTCTCTCTGCGCGATCACGCCATTTTTCAGCGTCTCCACTTTTTTTTCCAGTTATCGTATGTACTGAAACACGTGAGACGATTGAGTATTAGAGCACAATCCTACAGGAATGCATACAACGTATGACAGTTGGAACATTACCTCATCCCGAGCAGCAGAGATATGCACAGTTGAACCTCGCAGCATTACACACAGAGTATCAAACAACCCCTGGCGAAGCTGAGACATGACGAGCGGAATGTATATGTGGAGAGTGTTGTGTGTACGAATACAAGCACGCATATGAGTATGAGAAAGAAAGAAACGGATCAGAAAGACGCAACAAAAAAGAGGCGGCAGGGTACACTGAACCTCACATGAAGACCACATGCTAAATTGATGCTCACCTCGTCCTCAAATGTTAATTTGATTTCTTTGTTGTTCCATCGTGCCGATATAAAGACCATCCGCTGTCCGGCACCAAAGATGAGAACTTCGTGAAAGAAGAGCTTAACGATGGGCTCATGAAGACATACAATAGGCACTTCAGGTTTCTCCCTCATAAGAAAAATCTGGTTGGAATTGACAGTATAAAAAAAGGTGAGAATTGTGAATGAAGGGATACCATGGTAATTTGAACGGGAGAAGTGCAAAATTGAATTCCAGCAGGGGCTTACTGCAGTCTTGGTGATAGCCAACAAAAGGCTCTCATCAGGTGGAAGTACTTCGGTAGATTGGAAATTTAGATTCATCCGGAAAGCTATAAGCAACATACGGTTTGATGTCTTCATTTCCTTTAAAAACTCAACCTTGGCGTCCATAGAGGACAGCATCATCTGGGCATGTGTCACACAAAAATGATTAGCTAGACATATAAGCATGAAAGGTGTTAACGAAGATGCGCTGTGCCAATTTCTTGAGTCCTGTTATGAATGAACAAGCAGAGTAGCGCGGAAATGAATAACGAGATGTTCACTCAATGAATGACGATACAAGGAATGGCAAGCCAAGATATAGGAACACCAGAGCTAGTCTAACCATGCGATGGGAAGGTTCGGGAAGGAGATCGAAGGGTCTCGAAGTGACGAAGCGAGGCAAGGAGAACTCCCGAAGGTCGAACCGAAAGGTCTGGAGAAGCCGAGTCGGTTCTGTCAGAAGGTCTGGAACAGTCCCGAGGCTTCAGGTGTGTTCGAGCGTACGCGATAGCAGTACCGCTCGGTAAGGAATGGAAAATTCCTTACACCACCCCCCCCCCTTAGCGAAGGTGATCTATATCAGCCACGTGCTTGCGGTCCAAATAATTCGCAAGTATCGAAGGTGACTGTATCTGGTCCGAGGGCACCCACGTGTCGTCCTCACTGGTACGATTGGTCCAGCGTATCAGAAAGTCAACGTGTCGTCCTTGACCGTCAATACAAAGCCGATGGCTCAGGATCTTCGAAGGCTCGATGGTCGTCTCGGCTGGTGGCCGTACGTCTGGGACCAATCGTTGACGGGCGATGTCCGACGTGTCAGGAACGAAGGGTCGCAACAGGCTCACGTGGAATTGGTTGTGAATACGCCAGTCATCAGGTAGGCGCAACTGGGCGGTCACCGGCGTTACCATCTTCACGATCTTGAATGGGCCACAGAAACGTGGTCGTAATTTTGTCGGTAGTGGCAGTCGTAAATTCTTGGTGTCCAAGAGGACTAGTTGCCCTGCTGTCATCGTAATATCCCGGCGATGTAAATCCGTATACCGTCGGGCAGTTTCCTCTCACCTTGCGAATAAGTTCGACAGCTTTGTCTCGGGCAGTCTGTAATTCTTCGACGAACTGCTGCGATCGCGGTACTTGACTCTCAACGTTGGTGGAGATCGGCACTGTAGGATCCATCCCGTGATTGAGATAAAACGGGGAGTGATTAGTCGTAGCCGAGGGCGCGTTGTTGTAGGAAAATTCCAACATGGGCAGCACGTCCTCCCATTTTTTTCAGTCGGGGCAGTTTGTCCGAATCAGCTGCTCCATCGTTTGATTCATCCTTTCCGTCTGGCCGTCCGTTTGGGGATGATAAGCGGATGAGAACTGTAGACGCGTGCCGTACCGAGCCCACGTGTCCTGCCAGAATTTTGACGTGAACTTCGGATCTCGATCGCTAATGATTGCGGCTGGTATCCCGTATAGACGAACAACGGTCGAGATGAACAGGCGCGCTGTTTCTTCGGCTGTGATGGTTGTACGACATGGTGCGAAATGCGCCATCTTCGTCAATCGGTCGGCGACAACCAAAACCGCGTCGTTTCCGCTAGATCCGGCTGGTAGTCCCGTAACGAAATCCATCGTTACGTGTTGCCATGGGCGTTGAGGTGGCTCGAGGGGCTGCAACAGTCCTGTAGGTCGCTGGTGTGATGATTTCATTCGCTGGCAGATCGGACACGCGGCCACGTAACGCTGCACGTCCGTCACCATATCTGGCCAGTAATAAAACCGTTGCAATGCCTTCAGAGTTTTATCAACCCCGAAATGTCCCAATAAATTCGAATCGTGGACTTCTTGAATTAGTAATTCGCGAAGTAGAAGATAACTTGGGACCCAAATTCGATCAGTCCCGCTTCGTAAGTAATAGACGCCTTTCAGTGTAGTGATTGGGAGATGGCCGTCATTTACAAAGAAGGGGTCAGTCGAATACCCGTGGGTAAATAGTCCACTCAGTAGCGGGTTGCTCTGGGCGACTAGTACTGCTGCGAGTTGGGCAGATGGTTTGGAAAGGGCGTCGGCAATATTGTTGGCGCCCTTTTTATACGTGATCTTGTACGTGAAGTTCGACTCCAGGTAGTCCAGCCAGCATATCTGCGGCGGGTTGAGATTCGGCTGCGCCCTCAGGTACTGTAGTGATTTGTGATCGGTTCGCACCGTCACGTCTGCTCCAGTCAGGTAGCACCTCCAGATTTTGAACGCGTGGACGATCGCCAACATCTCCTTGTCGTGTACCGGGTAGTTGCGCTCAGCAGATTGCATTTTCTGAGACTCGTACGCAATTGGTTGAAGCCCGTTTCCGAAATCCTGCATGAGCACTGCGCCGATGGCGATGTCACTTGCGTCGGTGATGACTTCGAAGGGCCGTTCCGGGTCAGCGATGCGAAGTACCGGTGGCGACATTAACATATTTTTTAATGCCTCGAACGCAGCTTGCTGCTTCTCCCCCCACTTGTAAAAAGTCCCCTTCTGCAGTAGGTCAGTTAGAGGTCCAGTTAACCCCGCCATATTGGGTATAAACCGGCGCACGTAGTTCACAAAACCCAAAAATGATTGCAGCTGCTGCAGATTTGTGGGCGCTTGCCACTCCTGAATAGCCCAGAGTTTTTTCGGGTCTATTCGAATCCCCTCCGTGGAGATCACATGCCCCAGGAACTCCAGTTCTTGTTTTAAAAACTCGCACTTGGAGCCCTTGGTGATGAGACGATGCTGCTGCAGCCGTTGAAAAACCGCTTCCAAATCTTTTAAATGCTGCTCCCGTGTTTTGGTGGAGATCAGGATGTCGTCCAGGTAAATTATCACGCATTTGTCGAGTAGATCGCGGAACACCCCATTCATGGTGAGTTGGAACATCGAGGGGGCGTTCGTTAATCCAAACGGCATTACCGTGTATTCGTAACTCCCGTAGCGAGTACGAAACGCGGTCTTGTGGCAGTCGTCAGCGAACACTCGAATTTGATGGTAACCGCCACGAAGGTCGATCTTCGAAAAGTAGCGAGCTACGCGAAGGTTGTCGATCAGTTCGTCCGTTCGTGGGATTGGGTAGCGCGATTTTATCGTTACCCGATTAAGGGCACGATAATCCGTACACATGCGAAGTCCGCCGTCCTTTTTTGGCGGGAACAGGATTGGTGCTGCGAACGGGGACGTGTTCGGCCGAATGAACCCTTTCGCCAGGAGGTAGTCCAGCTGGTTTCGTAACTCCTGTAGCTCCGGCTGAGTCAAGCGCCATTGCGTGCGTACAGTAGGCTGCGCACGGGCTCCAGCTCGATTTTGTGATCCTGGGGTCGTTCGGGTGGCAGTCCACTTGGCAAGTCGTCTGGGAAAATCTCAGGATATTCCCGAATGATTTTCGTCAAATCGTCCGGGACCGAATCGCAGAGTTTGTTGATGTCGGTCGCCTCATTCTGCTCCGTCGATTCGGTTAGATGGACGGCGCATAAATCCGCTCCATTCTTGACCGCTCGCTTGAGGCACATTGCGTTGACTCGTGTCGATGTTGTTTCTGCTTCCGGCCACGTGGGTAATTTTCGCCAACCTTTGTCGCATTTCACTGTGCACTCGCCTGTTGTCCAATCGATCTGCGGGTTGAATCTTCGCAGCCAATCGCGTCCCAATAGCACGTCGTAGCCGTCGAGCGTTGTCGCCAGCATCGGCGCGCTGAAACCAAAATCTTCGCCACACTTCATTCGAATGACAGGTACTTTGTCGCGTATCGCCAGTGGGGTGCCGTCCACCAATCGCGCGTCGATTTCGGGTAGACACCGCTCCAGCGTCAAGTGTAGTCGTCGTGCTGTCTCTCGATTTATCAAGTTGTGACTCGCACCTCCGTCGATGAATATTTTTATTTTTCTTCCATGAAGTCGTCCTTCCGCCAGTACAGGGTGGTCCACTGGGTCATCCCCCTTATTCAGCCGGGAGCGATTGATAGCATGTATCGGGGCCACTACTCGGTGGGGATGGTGTTTTTCGGGCGATGAGGCAGGGTCAGTAGGGGGCCCGACCGCTACGGACGCTTGGCGTTTCCCGACCTGTCCTCGTCATTCTTCTTTATCTGCTTCTTTCGGGGGCAATCGTGAGATTGGTGACCCGGCTGGTGGCAGTTGAAACATTGTCCCTTGCGAAAATCGTCCGTGTGCTCCTTCGCCACTATGCCGTGAATCGTGGGCCGTGGATCCTGGCCACGAAAACGATTTCCCTCCCGGGAACCCGCTCTCGCATACGTCCGATGCGCGTCGAAATTGTCTGCGATCTGAACTACTTCGTGAAACGTCGCCGGCAGTCGCTGTGAGAGTACGACCTCGTTACACCACTTGGCCTTTTCCATATTTCATCTTCATTTCATTCCTCTTTTTATCTCATCTCTTGTGGCCTCATATTTCCCATTTTCCCTTATCCTTTGGTTTCTTCCTTTATTATTATTATATCACCGACCAGGCATGGAATGTTCTAGACACGCTATCTAGCGTAATCCTGCCGTAATCCCTTAAAGCCAATAGCCTCGCGTGGCTATACGCAGGGTGATTCTATTTTCTAGAAGGGTCTATTCCTTTAGATAGGATAAACCTGGTTACCTGATGTACTCTGGAAGTATAAAAGCGCCTTGTACTGATCGATAGTGCAATCGATCCTCGAGTCATTCGATCCTGTGACACTTGGTAATCAGAGCTTTTCTCACTCGGCCGCGCTCAACAAAGCAGCAGCAGCGGGAAAACCTGCTTCGAAAAACCGCCGGGGGCGACCAATTCGACGCCGATTCTGGTAAGCACCAGCTCCGCGATTTTCGAATTACCCCCTCCGTGCGTGTTTTGAACAGGATGGCAACCTTCGACAACGCCGAGGTTACCCAGCAGCTCTTCGCGCGCATCGCAGCCCTTCAGGAGGAAATGCGAGCGGATCGCGAAGCGTGGCGAAACCAGTTCGAGCGAGTAACTCGACTCGCCGGAGCGCAGCACGAGACGACTACGGCGATGACGCAGCAGTCGCAGCAATTTCTCGAGGCTCCAAAACCGCGCCCACCTGAGCCGTTCGATCCGAGCGATCGAAACTCCGACGCCCGCAGATGGATCGCCGGGATGGAGATCTACTTCGCAGCCGTCGGATGGAGCTCGCCAGTCTGGGACGGTCAACGTGTACGACTCGCGGCGACACTGATGCGAGGGCCGGCACTCGAGTGGATTGGCGGTAACAGCACCTTCATCCACGGTGAAGCCACGTGGCAGCAGTTCCGCGCCGACCTGCTGAAACGATTCGAGCCGATAAATTCAGGTTTCCTTGCCCGCGAAAAAATTCATCGCCATCGACAGTTCGGGAGTGTAGCACAGTACACGCAGCAGATGGAAGAATTTTATAACCGAATTCCCGACCTGACCGAAGGGGAAAAAGTGCAATCATACCTCGCAGGGCTGAAGACCGAAGTCAAACGACAGGTGGCAGCGTCAAACTACGCGAGCTACAGTGACGTCGTTTCGGCCGCGGAGCGCTTCGACATGGTCAACGCCGGAACACGACGGACGCACGTCGGCAGTATGCGACAGGGCGACCGCTCGGCTCACACCACGTTCGCCGACCCGATGGAGATCGACAGATTCGACGGGCGGCCACGTCCAAAAAACACCAATTACACGTGTGATTTTTGCGGGGTGCCGGGCCACCGAATCTTCGACTGCAACAAAATGAAGGCCGCACGCGCAGAGTATCGGGCACGCAACAGTGGCGGAAATCTTCCGGCCAATCAGAAGCCAAAAAATGGGAGTCGCCAGTGATTGCGGATCTAGCTGGCGAAAATAAAAAGATCCGAAAGCGGCCGCGGGATTCCGGGAAAATCAACTTCGACGAAGCTGATTCGACGCGAGAAGGAGGAAATGATGGGGGAAAATCTCCACCTCACGACCAGTCTTCGCCAGGGAAAATCGCCGAGGAAAAATCAGACTCCGCGAAAAAAGACTCTGCCGAGACGGGGAAACTCCTTGAAGACCCAAGAAATTATAAGAATTCGTTAAAGCTATCCTATAAAGATGCTTTAATGAAAACTTATGATTTTCGAGGGGCTAGAGCCTTGGAGAAAATACGGGAGGGACTCCAAAAGAAGCAGAAAGCTGTGGAGATTATACCGGTACCGGACAACTTGGGGACCAAATTAAGGAGTGTGGAAAGAAGCCGACCTTTCCACGGAGTCAACGTCCTCTCCCGACACCAGCCCACAACGACTACCCGCTCCCCAGGGAAGACGTCGGTGGAGCTGAAGCAGCTCAAGAGGAAGCTGGGGGTCTACAAGAAGCTGCAAAAACCCCGAACCCCTTCAACGGATGCATCCAGTTCTTCGGCATCAACGACACGCACAGTCGTCAGGGAAACTCCGGGCCCTGGAGAAGAGCCGTTCTCCAAGCAGCCTTGGCCAGCTGCTAGCTCAGGAGCAGATAGCAACGAAAAGGTGTGTACGGATTATTGGGATGTACCCTATGACCCCATTAATGAAACTATTTTTGGGTACTCCGAGCAACGCCCGCCTCTCGTGCTCGAGGTCATCTGCAAAGGACGACGCCTCCAAGCACTCGTGGACAGCGGAGCGTCTCACACCGTCTGCGACAAGGCAGCAATCGACCGACTTCGAGAAGAGTACAAGCCTTCGGGATTTTCTGCAACGATGGTGGATGGCAGCAAGTTACCAGTGCACGGCGAAGCAGTGTTACACCTACAAATTGGACCACTGCGCTGGAGACCGGCACTCCCCATCACCAACATCAAAGGGCTTGACTTGATCTTCGGGCGAGACTTCCTGAAAAGATTCAACCCCGAGATCAACTGGGTAAACCGCACCGCAAGCATCTACAACAATGGACGGAGAGTGCAGCTACCCAACTGGGACGATACAGGAGATATCCCAGTGGAGACACTCGCACGATTCGAGAAGGACGTGAAACGAACCGACACCGGGTTCCTGGCAATAGCGACAGAGGTGGAAGACGGCAAGGAGAAGATCTCGGAACCTCCAGGAAAAATCAAGGAATTGCTGAAGGAGTTCCAAGACATTCTTCCTGACGACCTACCGAACGAGCTACCGCCATACCGCACACATCAACATGAGATCGTGGAGGAACCAGGTTCGAAGCCGACCTTCCGAGCACCATATCGGCTAAGTCCTACGGAGCTGACCGACATGAAGAAACAAATCGAGTACCTCCTGGCCAAAGGACTCATCCGACCATCTACTTCACCATACGGTGCCCCAGTACTCTTCACCCCGAAACCGGACGGAAGCCTGCGCATGTGTATCGACTACCGAGCTCTTAACAAGCAGACCATCAAGAACAAGTATCCGATACCACGAATCGATGACCTGCTTGACCAGCTTCGGGGAGCTACGGTATTTTCCAAACTGGATCTGCGGTCCGGATACTGGCAGATACGGATGGCGGACAACTCTATCCATAAAACTGCTTTCCGAACTCGGTACGGATCGTACGAGTATCTGGTAATGCCGTTCGGACTCACCAACGCACCGGCAACTTTCCAAGCCGAAATGAACCACATTCTACGACCACTTCTGGACGAGTGCGTGGTGGTGTACCTGGACGACATCCTCATCTACTCGCGCGACATGAAGCAACACGTCGAACACCTGCGACGCGTCTTCGAAATTCTTCGACGAGAACGATTCTACGTCAAACTGTCCAAGAGCGAATTCGCCCTTGAAAGGGTCCAGTTCCTAGGACACATGGTGAGCGCTCAAGGAGTTCACGTCGACCCCAAGAAAATCGAAGCCGTACGTACGTGGAAGACACCCGAGAACGTGAAGGAGTTGCAGCAGTTCCTAGGCTTCGCTAATTACTACAACAGGTTCGTGCCACAGTATGCGAAACTCGCGGCACCACTCACGAATCTGTTGAAGAAGAACACGCCCTACAAATGGGAGACGAAGCACCAGGAAGCCGTGGAGCAGCTGAAACAAGCACTAACATCCGCACCGGTGCTCATCTTGCCAGATCCCGAACGTGACTACGTCATTGAAGCAGACGCCAGTGATCAGGCCGTGGGGGCAGTCTTGATGCAAGACCAGGGGAATGGACTGCAACCAATTGCCTACCTCAGCAAGAAACTACACGGGGCAGAACTAAACTACCCGATACACGATAAAGAGGCTCTTGCTATTGTCATCGCCTTCAAAGCATGGAGATGTTATCTCGAAGGACGCAGAACAACCGTCTACACCGACCACTGCAGCCTGAAATACTTGAAGACACAACCTAACCTTTCCAGGCGGCAGGTCCGGTGGATCGACTTCCTCGAGACGCACTTCCACTACGACATCGTGTACAAGCCCGGCCACAAGAACAAAGCAGACGCTCTCAGCCGGCCTGCACACGTTGCCGCTATTCAGGCTGAAGGGATGAATCCACTACTCAAGGGACTCTTCACACACGGGTACGCCATCGACCCCGAAATTCCCTTGGCAGAAAAATGACACCTGCTACAGTGGGACAGTGACATCGCGTACCGGAAAGGATCAACGAAAATTTGGGTACCCAATTACCCTCCTTTGCGCCAGTTACTACTCGAAGAATACCACGACGTCCTATACGCCGGCCACTTCGGTAGCAACAAGACGCTGACCGGTATCGCGAAGCACTACTACTGGCCCCACTTGGCAGACGACGTTCAGAAGTTCGTCACCTCGTGTGATACATGTCAACGGATGAAGAGCAGTAAGCAGAAGAAAGCAGGACTGCTACAGCCTCTTCCCGTCCCAGAACAACCATGGCAAGTCGTTAGCCTGGATTTCATCACCGGGTTACCACCTACCACCAGCGGTCATGACGCGATCCTCGTCGTCATTGACAAGTTCTCCAAAATGGGACACTTCATCCCGACACACACGACAGCACGCACCGAGCAGACAGCACAGCTCTTCGTTCGTCACATCATCTCACAGCATGGCATCCCAACCACACTCATTTCCGACCGAGACCCCAAGTTCACCAGCAAGTTCTGGAAGGAACTTATGTCTCTGCTCGGCACCAAACTCGCCATGTCATCCGCATATCATCCGCAGACAGACGGACAGACCGAGCGCCTTAACCAGATTGTTGAGCAACTCCTCCGAGCAGCCTGCAAGGACGAGATCTCCAAATGGGACTTGCACCTGCCCGTCCTAGAGTTTGCCTACAACAACGCTACACACGCCGCTACGGGACAGACGCCGTTCTTCCTCTGCTACGGACGCCACCCACTCACACCACAGAAACCGCTAACACCAGCAACAGTCCAACCTGCACACGCCTTCATCACAACCATGCATCAGCTTTGGGATCGGACCCATAAGCGCCTCCTTGACATTCAACAGCAACAGAAGCGCCAGGCCGATCGCCATCGCAACGACCACACCATCACGGTGGGGGACCAGGTGCTTCTCGACACCCGTAACCTGGACATCAGCCATCTCCCATCTAAACTTCGACCTCGCTTCTGCGGGCCTTTTCTCGTTGAAGCACAGGTCACTCCTGTTACCTTCCGCTTACGCCTGCCAGCTACCTGGAAGATTCACAACGCCTTCCATGTCCAACTTCTGAAGCCCTATCGGGATCCTAACACGATCTTCGTCGGACGCCAACCGCCGCCGCCGCCACCCGTCCTCGTCCAAAATGAACCCGAATACGAGGTCGAGTCCGTGCTTGCACACCGCCGTCGTCGGAATGGTACCGTGGAGCTTCTTATTCGCTGGAAGGGTTATGATCCTTCTGAGGACAGCTGGGTCTCTGAGACCGACATGGGTAACGCCCGTCGTCCTCTGCATGACTACCTTGTCAAGCAGGGTGTTACTTCTACCACCCAGCTTTGAGGGGGGGAAGTGTGAGAGTACGACCTCGTTACACCACTTGGCCTTTTCCATATTTCATCTTCATTTCATTCCTCTTTTTATCTCATCTCTTGTGGCCTCATATTTCCCATTTTCCCTTATCCTTTGGTTTCTTCCTTTATTATTATTATATCACCGACCAGGCATGGAATGTTCTAGACACGCTATCTAGCGTAATCCTGCCGTAATCCCTTAAAGCCAATAGCCTCGCGTGGCTATACGCAGGGTGATTCTATTTTCTAGAAGGGTCTATTCCTTTAGATAGGATAAACCTGGTTACCTGATGTACTCTGGAAGTATAAAAGCGCCTTGTACTGATCGATAGTGCAATCGATCCTCGAGTCATTCGATCCTGTGACAGTCGCAGTCGGACCTCGCATTTAATGTTCTGCTTCAAACACGAAATGAATCGAGCTTTCTTCTCGGAGTCATGCATGTCGGTGATTTGGTCGCATAACACCATGAAGACTGACACGTAATCCTGGACAGAACTCCACTTGCGCCAGTTGTCCAGCTTCGTGCGCGCGTTGTCCGAGGCGGATATTGGCTCGAATCGTTCACGCAGAGCTGTACCCTACGCCTTCCACGTGCGAATCTTGGTCGATCCAAAAATCGCGGTTGACCCTTGGGCAACAGACCCAAAGTTTCCAAAAAACCCCTGTGTGTCGCCTGCCGAAAACTCCCCCTCATGTAGAGTATATCGCCACCAATCTAGCGCAGGTCCCCGCAGTAGTGATACAGCCAGTCGAATCTTTAAATCGTCAACAGTGATCCCGGCAGCATTAAAATAAAGTTCCGCCGAACATAACCAGCCCATAACATTAGTATTCTTATCTGTGGGGTTGAACGGGGGCGGCATTGTCGGTTTGATTGTCGCTGTTGTCACGATCGGCATAAACGCCGGTGCGGCTACAGTAGCGGCTGCTTCTGACCGAGCGGCTGCTGCTGTCGCTACTGCTGCTGCTGCTGCTCGTGCTGCCACGTCAGCTGCTGCGGCGGCTTCACTGTCCTTGCGCTCCTGTGACACCTGACGTGCGATTTCATCCAAGACGGTTTCGACACGTCCGGTGCTGACGACCTCCTCTTGGGCGGTAATTTTCTGACGCGAATCCTCTCGCGCCTGGCGTAACTCAGCAACTTCTGCACGAAGTCGCTCGTTGTCCTCCAGCACTGTAGCCATGCGTGTGTTCATGGCGTTGAACTGAGCTTGGTCCATTTGGCGAATGCTCCGCCGGGGCAGGGGGAATTCCGTCGTGTGCCTGTACTCAGGTAAGCGCAAACGCTATCGTAGTTGGGCGAATTAATCAATCTAATTCGCGAGCAACCGCTTTGCAGCTTGCGTGAGGGACCTACCCCCCCCCCCCAAAAAAATCAACTCACGAAAACGGGTGAGCGAGGAAAGTGGCTCTGAATACCAGGTGTTATGAATGAACAAGCAGAGTAGCGCGGAAATTAATAACGAGATGTTCACTCAATGAATGACGATACAAGGAATGGCAAGCCAAGATATAGGAACACCAGAGCTAGTCTAACCATGCGATGGGAAGTTTCGGGAAGGAGATCGAAGGGTCTAGAAGTGACGAAGCGAGGCCCGGAGAACTCCCGAAGGTCGAACCGAAAGGTCTGGAGAAGCCGAGGCGGTTCTGTCAGAAGGTCTGGAACAGTCCCGAGGCTTCAGGTGTGTTCGAGCGTACGCGATAGCAGTACCGCTCGGTAAGGAATGGAAAATTCCTTACACCACCCCCCCCCCCTTAGCGAAGGTGATCTATATCAGCGCGTTGGTATGGCTGTAATTCCTGTCACCGTCTAAGGTACAACGTCCTGGAGGTTTTGAGTCCTGTCAGGTGTGCCGTTCGAATCTGTCTCCAGCTTATCTTGAAACGCCTGAGCATGTCGCGGTGGAAAACCCTGACGTGGCATACTGTGATAAGAGGAAGCTCGTGCCACTGGCGAACCCTCGTTAGTACGCAAGCAGGGCTCCCCCTCGTTTGTAGGCGAAGCTTCGCTAGTAGGCAAGGAAGCCTTCTCAGTACGCAAGCATGTTTCTGCTTCGTTAATCGACAAGCAGGGCTCTCCTTCTCTAGCCGACAAGCAGGCGGCGCCCTAACATGCATAAATCGCGTTAGCTCGGCCATTCCTAACAACACTGTACACGCCGGTAGCAGGAGAGGCTTATCGCATGCGAAAATTGACGACAGAGCAGGAGTCGCACGATCCGGCGATGGCAACACGAGCGACGATAGATCACGGCAGGAGCGCGAGTCTTGGGAATGGCAACAGCAGCAGCGCCGGTGGCAGATGGATGCAGAACTCGAATCGACGGCGGGAGACGAGGAGAATGATAGGCGGCCTTCAAACCTCGGAGCTATGATTCCGCGAGGGGTTCCGTCGCTCAGCCATGGCGTAAGGTCGGGTCGAAAGCGAGCAGTGCGGTTTGATCCCGCATCAGGCGGGTTGGATATCAGGGGAGGGGAGGAATGCGGAGGTGACACTAACGAAGGTGAGAGAAGGGAAGTCTTAGCAGACGACGACACTGGGATGAGGAGAGGGGGAGGGTGGAGACAGAAAAATGGGAGGGGGGATTCACCCCGTTCTTTTCCCCGTTTCGTTGCACATTCCGCTGTCGCACAGGAGCGCAATGGAAGGGGGGAGGGGAGCGAAGGAGCGAAGGGCGGAGGGGTGTCGGAACTGCATGGGCAGAGGGGGGGAGGATCGGAGCGGAGAGAGACTGCAGCAGTGAAGCGTGGGCTCAACGAGCCAGGAAGGCTCTCAAAGGACGCAGCACGTGAATCAAGCATCACATTTCAGGCAGTTGCAGAGCAGGACGGGGATGAGCAGGACGAGAGCGAGGCGTACAAGATGGCGCGGGTCGAAGCTGTGCGGCTGCTGAGTCTCAAGTGAGTGAGTTCCCATTGCCCTTACGTGAAATGCCGTTTCCACCTTCGTGCTCCCAATTGGTTTTTAAGTGTGACGTGTTCTCATCCGAAGTCTCATCCCAGGGCTCCTCAGCTAGCCCCTGTCTTGGCCTCTTGTAGTTGTCCTCGTGCCTCTCTCTGAGCGGCTCTGAGCGGTTTTAGGAGGCAGTAATCAGATGCTCAGCTGTTGTATCGTTGAATATATTGTGTCCGTATGTACCACTATCGCAGGCAGCGGTCAAGGCTCAGGTGCTCTTCCTTTCACGCATTGACTTCCTCCGTACGGCTATGGCAGGCAATTGTCCGAGGCTCAGCTGCGGCAGAAGCTGAAATCCAACTTGACACAGCCAGAGAGGGCCCGGGGTTTGGCCAGAAGAGCGGGAACAAGACAGCCACGTGGCAGCATGCCGGTGGAGCAGGCTGATGCTGCCATTGATGCTGCCGTCACCTCCATGAAGCAGCTGTAAGCTTGTAGTCCAAATCAATCTTCGAACATTGCCGCATCACATTTTGCCATGAGTGCATGCGTAGTATTGTGTGCTGAGGTGTTTGGTTTGTGGTCATTCCTCTCCATGGCCCATGCATCGCTGCACCAATCAGGGGGTTTGTGAATGACACGGAGTATGCTGAAGCTTTTGCACGAGGAAGGTTCAACCGGCTAGCATGGGGTCCAGCGCGACTCAGAATGGTGAGCTCACTTCGTGTGTGTGCACTTCTTATGCCCTTATGTTAATCCTTCATCACTGATGTTTCTTTCACTGCTGATGCCACGGTGGTCATTCTGTGCTTGGCTTGGGTGACTGATTGGGGTTTTTTTTTACGCAACTGCTTCTCTTGCGTTGTTGCCCCGTTTTAGGAGCTGAAAAAGAGGGGGCTCAGCAGCAGAGATACTAACGCAGCAATGGAAAATATCTACAAGTCAAGCAGTGCAACTGAAGACGGCTTCAGTAACAGTGACGATATTGGTGACTTCGAAGAGCATGACCCTTCAAACCATGTCGGATTTAGTAAGGAGGCATGGCTTACATTGACTGCACAAGCTTCAAGAGTGTGGAGTAGAGGTTCTGATGTCCCCATTGAGAAGCGAAAGCAACGGTTAGTGGGCTGGCTACAACGGCGGGGTTATACCTGGGAGCAGACCTGGAAAGTTGTGAACTTCTTACAAAGAGAAACTTGAGTGACTCGTATTTTCCATTACAGATGTTTGCTCCATTAGCTACTTAGTGCGGTAGACTGTATGAATGGGTGTAATGAATCCAAAGTCCGCGTGGCGTCTGTCTCCCCAGCAGTTGGGAGGACACGTGGGCGTCGGTCTTCGTAACCCGTCAGCTTGCGCGACCACCACCTTGACGAAGCCCAACCTGCACTGCTGTCACCAGGCCAGCCTTGGCTTTCCGTCCGAGCCTGTACAACAAGGCGCTCCCGTACGTGGTAATTTCCCTCCTGGCTTGCGTGAGCCAGCTGTTGTCCCAACGACAGTGAGATCTAGTGAAGCATCTTATATCCAACGGCTGTCATCGTTTAAAAATCACTCGACCGCACGATGAGATCAGCTGAACCCGCCACGGTTTTCCCTCCCAAACCGAACCAAACGATGACGTTTTCCCTCCTGCCGAACCAAAGCTCACGCCTCGATCACCCAACACTCCCCTGAACCCCACATCTCATGAATCCCTGGATCCCCTGAATCCCTCTCTCCAAGTGAATGCCTGAGCAAAAGCAGGAATAAACATCCCAAGCTTGTCCTACGCACTCAGATTCAGGCTTCATTTTGGAGTTGAAGCAGTTGGCTTCCTCCTCATCCTCTCCCATCTGCCCAGTTATCGCTAATCTCTGTGCTTCTAGATCAGAAGCTTAGCCAGGATGGCTACTCCCGCTCTCACCGTCGAGAAGACGGCCTCTGGCCGCGAGTACAAGGTCAAGGACATGTCATTGGCGGATTTCGGCCGCATGGAGCTCGATCTCGCTGAGGTCGAGATGCCTGGCCTCGTCGCTTGCCGTGAGGAGTTCGGCCCTGCTCAGCCGTTTAAGGGAGCCAAGATCAGTGGATCCCTCCACATGACTGTCCAGGTGCGTTGAAATTTCCAAATTTGTCCTTCGCCTTGCGATATTTGATCGGCCTATTCTCCTCACTCACGCATGAATCGCCAAGATCATCAACGTATACACTTTCGAACATTGAGGCCTGACTTATTCCTTTTTCGGAAATTACTTATCCCTGCAGACTGCCGTGCTCATCGAGACCCTCACTGCACTCGGCGCGGATGTCAGATGGTGCTCGTGCAACATCTTCTCCACTCAGGACCACGCTGCTGCCGTTATTGCCCGGGATTCAGCTGCCGTGTTTGCCTGGAAGGGCGAGACCCTGTGGGAGTACTGGTGGTGCACTGAGCGCTGCCTGGACTGGGGTGTTGGCGGCGGTCCCGATCTGATCGTCGACGACGGTGGTGACGCCACCCTCCTGATCCACGAGGTAAATTTCACGGTGTTCTTTTTCTCCTTGCTTTTGGATGAGGTCGCTTCAGGTTTAGGGACTGTTGAAGAAATTTTACAGCAGATCGCAAAAAGAAGGGAATGTCTCTGACAGTAATATGTCGACATTGTTCCTTGCAGGGTGTGAAGGCGGAGATCGAGTTCGAGAAGTCGGGCGCTGTCCCCGACCCCGAGTCGACGACGAACCCCGAGTTCCAGATCGTGCTGACCATCATCCGGGACTCGCTCAAGGAGACGCCCACCAAGTACCGCGACATGGCCAAGCGCGTCATGGGCGTGTCGGAGGAGACCACCACGGGCGTGAAGCGCCTGTACCAGATGCAGCTCAACGGCTCGCTGCTCTTCCCCGCCATCAACGTCAACGACTCGGTCACCAAGAGCAAGGTAATGTCGTGAACATGGGTCGGGGGATTTCCGAGTGGGGATTGAGTTTCGTCAGCAATTAAATCATGGAGGGAACCAATTTCGTCTTCTTGCTTGATGAAGACCGTGACGCAACCCATAAACCCCTGGTATAAGTGTGACATTGAACGGAATTTAAATCTTTGATGCGTCCCTTGCAGTTCGACAACCTGTACGGTTGCCGTCACTCCCTGCCCGACGGTCTCATGAGGGCTACAGACGTCATGATCGCCGGTAAGACCGCCCTGGTGTGCGGATACGGTGACGTCGGCAAGGGCTGCGCTGCTGCTCTCAAGGCCGCTGGTGCCCGCGTTACAGTCACGGAGGTTGACCCCATCTGCGCTCTCCAGGCTGCCATGGAGGGCTTCGCCGTGAACACTCTGGCGAATGTCGTTGACCAGACCGACATTTTCGTGACTACAACTGGTAATAAGGACATCATCATGGTCAGCGACATGGTGAAGATGAAGAACAACGCGATTGTGTGCAACATCGGCCACTTCGACAACGAGATCGACATGGCCGGCCTGGAGAGCTACCCAGGCGCCAAGAAGGTGACGGTGAAGCCCCAGACCGACCGCTGGGTGTTCCCTGAGACCAACCGCGGCATCATCATCCTGGCAGAGGGCCGCCTGATGAACCTGGGATGCGCCACCGGCCACCCCAGCTTCGTTATGTCCTGCTCGTTCACGAACCAGGTGATTGCGCAGATCGAGCTGTGGAAGGAGAAGGACTCGGGCAAGTACAAGAAGGAGGTGTACGTGCTGCCCAAGCACCTTGATGAGAAGGTCGCCGCTCTGCACTTGCCGAAGCTTGGAGCTGTGTTGACCAAGCTGAGCCCTGAGCAGGCTGAGTACATCAATGTTCCTGTGGAGGGCCCTTACAAGCCTGCCCACTACAGGTACTAGACAAGATAACTACCTATTGCTTATACGCGTTTGGCCCGTTGCTGGGATGTTAATTGAAGCAAATTTCAAGCCTGCTCTGCTCGTACACACCACATGCATGTTCATTGAAAAGGGAGTAGTAGGCTAGCTGCAACGCGGCAGCTAAATAGCGACCCTGCTGGCTAGCTCTCGTGCATGTTGAATGCGTGGTAGTCAGTTTGGAAGCCCTAAACTCAGGTGTTTTTGGCAGCGTGAGCAATGGTCCCTCAGCACATCATTGCCACATCTGCATGGTTTTAAAACGTGAAACATGAATCTAACTGCAATCAAACAGAATATGTACACTCATTACCATGTCTCATCAATGCCACTTCTTTTCTACTTGGCAGTTGCCTCTAGTCTAGGTGCCCAATGTCAAACATGTGTAATTGTTATGTTTGCATAGACTGTATAGGGTCACCTCCTAGAGGGTACAATACTTAGGTATATCTATCTGTACTCTCCCTCTACCCATTCATCCACTTCTCTCAGTCTGATATGGTATCACGCGTAGGTTAGGATCCCCCCACCTACCGCTTCCGCTCGTCCCCTAACTGGGCCCCGTCGTGCCCCTAGCCCTGCTGCGCCCCTCCTGGGTCCCGGTCGCGACCCCCTGGGCCCCGTCGCGACCCCCTAGCCCCGTCGCGACCTCCTCGCCCCGTCGCGACCCCCTAGCCCCGTCGCGACCCCCTAGCCCCGTCGCGACCCTCCCGGGCCTTGCTGCGCCCCTCGCCACGTAGTGCCCCTCCTGGGCCCCGTAGCGCCCCTCCTGGGCCCCGTCGCGCCCCTCCTGGGCCCCGTAGTGCCCCTCCTGGGCCCCGTAGCGCCCATCCTGGGCCCCGTCGCACCCCTCTGTCAAAGTGAGAACGAATGATTACTAGAGGTGGAAACCTAGAACAAATACTAGTTGGTTGTACTCACTAGAAGCATACCTCAGTCTAGCCTATAACTTCTACATAGATAATATGTATAAGTTGACAGTACCGCAGCTGGATATGCTTCGCTCTGCCCTCAAGCCGAGGCTCCTGACACAGGAGTATCATGGCCCTGTTGTCAGCGTACAGGACCGGGGCAGAGCTAGGCCGCTCACCTAAGTCTGTGAGCAAGAAGGTCAGCCAGCGGAGCTCCTGTGCCGCCATGGCACCAGCGTAGATCTCAGCCTCACAGCTAGACTGAGCCACAGACGACGAGCGAGTGGATCTCCAAGAGATAGCACCCGAACCAAGGCTGAAACAGTAGCCCTGCAACGACCTGAGCGTCTCAGCGTCGTCTGCCCAAGAAGCGTCTGTGTGCCCAGTAAGGACCACTGGCCTGCGTCCTCCTAGCACTAACCCCATGCCTGATGTACTAGCAAGATATCGCAAAACCCTCTTAGCGGCCGACCAGTGCTGAGGTCGGTGTCTGCCTGTAGCCACAAAGCGAGCCAGGATGCTGAGAGGGTATGCGAGATCTGGGCGAGTGCAAGTCATCAGGTACATGAGGCAACCCACCAGCTCTGCGTAGGGGCCACTGGGCTCTACTGGCTCCTCAGGAACGGGAGCAGAGAGCCCATGGTCTACGGGTAGAGGTGTGGGCTGTGCGGAGGAGAACTGAAGACCGAACCTCTGAAGGACCTGACGCACCAAGTGTGACTGGGTCAGAGTGATGGTGCGTGCTGCTCTGTCCCTAGAGATCTGCAGGCCAAGATAGCGACGCAGCTCTCCAAGGTCAGTGCAGGTGTGTCTCTTCAGCAGCTCAGCCTTCACAGAGGCCAGTGCGTCCCTGTCAGCACTAGCGAAGACCAGGTCGTCTACGTAGACAAGGATGTAGAACGGAGTCTGGCCGGAACGCACAAACAGTGAAGGGTCAGCAGAGGACGGAAAGAACTGCAGGTCTGCTAACGTGGCACGTAGCGTGTCATGCCACTCGCGGGGAGCCTGACGCAGGCCGTAGACCGGGCGCCTGAGAAGCCACTGGGTCCCAGGAGGGAAGGTACCAGTGAAGCCCTGTGGTCGGCGCAGGTAGACCTGCTCGTGTAGGCTGCCCTGAAGAAAGGCAGTAGAGAAGTCGAGGGAGTGAAGCTCGTAGTCACGCTGTGCTGCTACGTGTAGCAGCGCCCGAAGAGTGGTCATCTTCGGGGTCGGGGCGAAGGTCTGGAAGAAGTCAACCCCCTCGCGCTGACTGAAACCTCTGGCCACGTAGCGCGCCTTGAAGACAGGCGGCTCTCCAGGGGGGCGCTTCACATTGAAGAGCCACCGACCATCGACTACGTTCACCCCAGGCGGGGGAACTGCGTCGACGTAAGTGCCGGTGGATCTCCAAGATGCCATCTCCTGCTCCATGGCAGCTATCCACTGAGAGGCCCAAGGTCCCGAGGTGGCCTCAGCGTAGGTGCGAGGGGTCGGGATGTCGAAGGCGTCTGGGTCACCCTCAGGGACTAACAGCATGGAGCAGAGATGGGGAGCAGCCTCGGAAAGGAAAGCCAGCTCGTACTGCCTGTCCTCTAGGACGTCACTGCCAAGGGCAGGAGCACCCCCGACGGACAGAGGACGGGCAGGGTCAGAGACCAGAGCGGTAGCGTAGTCAAGGCGGCGGGTAGAAGCGAAGTCAGCGACAGCAGCGACAAGCGCGTCAAGGCGCGAGACAGGAACAGCAGGGTCGGTAACAAGAGAGGGAAGGACCCGAGGGACAAGGGGACGAGCAGCACGGAGGTAGTAAGAGAACGGAGGAGGTGCAACAGCAAGGGACGAGGGAGGAGGGGACGGGAGGAGGGGAGGACGAGACGAGTGGGAACGGAGCAACATAGGGTGGGTGGGCAGGACAGGAGAGACGGGACGAGCACGGGAGGGACGGCGAGCCCAAACGTGAGACGGAGGGGTAGGGTCAGGGGACAGCGGAGGAGACACAGGAGGGGAACGAGGAGGAAGACGGGCCGGGGACGAGTCTGGCGGCGGGAACACAGGACCGTAGACAGGAAGGTCAGCAGGCGGTGGGGGAGACACCGGCGCGCGGTCCGGGGAGGGAAGGCCGAGCAGGCGGAGAGCGGAAACCGGCGGCGACGACGGCTGGGCCGGAACTCTCGGACCAGCAGAGGCAGAACGACCGTCGGCAGAACACTCAACAGCAGCACCCCCAGAATCAACACCCCCAAAGCGAGAACCCCCTCCAACACCAGCGGCACCCCCAGAAGCCGCAGGACGAACACCCTCCTCCACACCAGCACCCCCGGGGGCCGAGAGCGGCGGCGGAAGTGGCGGCAACGGCTGCGGTTTAGGGTTTAGGGCTCGTCCTCTCCCCTTATC
Organism: Closterium sp. NIES-67; assembly: GCA_027943415.1. Taxonomy (NCBI): domain Eukaryota; kingdom Viridiplantae; phylum Streptophyta; class Zygnematophyceae; order Desmidiales; family Closteriaceae; genus Closterium; species Closterium sp. NIES-67. Next base: position 472,193 of record BQMB01000050.1, read on the forward strand.
TCTCGCATTCCCTCGCTCACTCACCGGCGCGCCCCCGACTTTGCTGGGGAAGCGATGCCGCGCGAGCGACCAGTCGTGCGACGGCTTCTGCACGAACCCTAGCAGCACCACGTCGTCGCCTCCGTCGCTCACGTCGTCGTCATCGTCGTCATCCGCCGTGACGTCCTCCTCAGCGCGCTGTGCGACACCGTCGTCATCCCCACCCGCGCGGCTCTCCTCCTCCACTCTGTCGCTGTCCCTCGCTCCCCGCGCCATCGGCGCGCAGCCTGACGAATCCGCAACTGTGAGCTGCTGAGGATGCTCCTCGAACATGGCTCAGAGGAAGCGGCGTTGTCCCTGCCGCCGTGAAAGCAAGTTGCAGCGACTAGGTTGGGGGGTGACACCGGCGGTGGGGGAGACACCGGCGAGCGGTCAGGGGAGGGAAGGCCGAGCACGCGGAGAGCGGAGACCGGCGGCGACGGCTGCTGCGGCTGCTGCGACGGCTGGGCCGCGACCCTCGGACCGGCAGAACTCTCAACGGCAGCACTTCCAGAACCTACACCGCCAGAGCGAGAACCCTCTCCAGCACCAGTGGCACCCCTAGACCCGCCGGGACAAACCACGCCAGGAGCCGCAGGAAGAACCCCCTCCTCAACGCCAGCACCCCCAGAGGCCAAGAGCGGCGGCGGCAGCGGCAGCGACGGCGGCGGCGGCGGCGGCGGCGGCGGCGGCGGCGGCGGCGGCGGTGGCGGCGGAGTCAGCGACTGTGACAAGGGAGGCGGAGACACCGGGGAAGGGGGACTCGGCAAGGACGGGGCGGGGGTACCACCAGAGTCAGCAGACTCCTCAACGGGGACAACCGACGGGAGGGGAGTGACGTGAGAGACACCAGACGGGGCAGGACGAGGCGGGGGAGGAGGAGGGGCGACCGGGGGAGAGGGAGCAAGGAACAGGGGCGTGGAAACCGGGAGACCTCGGTGAGGGAAGCGGCGGTAGAAGGAGACAGACTCGTCAAAGGTGACCTCACGAGAGTGGAGGAAGCGGTGGGACGGCGGGTGGTAGAATAGCCAGTTAGACGAGTGCAGAGGGAAACCAAGGAAGACACAGGGGACAGTGCGGGCAGTGAGCTTGTCCATGCGAGAGGCACGAACGTGAGCAAGGCAGCCCCAGACGTGGAACGCAGATGCGTCACCGGGGGACCCGGTCCAAAGGAGGGTCGGCGAAACCTGCGGCCGCTGGGAGCGGGGCCACAGGTTAAGCTGGTGAGCAGCGTAGCGAACAACGAACGGCCACAGAAAATGGGGGGCATCGGCATGAATCATGGAGGTGCGAGCAACCTCCATGACCAAGCCGATGCGGCGTTCAGCAACCCCATTCTGCTGTGGTGATTCCGGCAAGGTGTACGACTGGGTGATGCCCTCCGCACGACAAAACTGGCCAAGCCGACCAGAGGCGAACTCGCCGCCACGGTCAGAGTGGAGACACAATCCGGGGAGATCGCGGTGAAGACGCGCAGCAACAACCCACGGGAGAAGAACGTCGGGCACGTCGGCCTTCCGCTCCAGGGGAAACACCGTGGTGTAGCGCGTGTAGTCGTCGACGAGCACAAGGAAGTAGTGCTCACCTCGCGGTCCGGGGACGGGGGCAGGGCCCCAAACGTCCATGTGCAGTGTCTGAAGGGGGGCAGTAGCAGGGCGCAGCGAGGAGGAGTGAGGAGCACGGCGGAGCCGGCCCTCGACGCAAGGCGTGCACGGTGGCGCAGTCGAGGGAGGAAGGGCAGGGAGCGACGCAGGGAGACCTAAGACAAGACCGTGCTGGGACATGTGATGCAGACGTGGCAGAGCAGGGTGACCTAGGCGGTGGTGCCAGAGAAGGGACAGGTGAGTGAGTGACCGCTTGCGCGGGGCCAGGGAGGCGCGGCGGGGCCAGGCAAGCGCGGCAAGGCCAGGTAGGCGCGGCGGGGGCCAGGCAGGCGCGGCAGGGCCAGGGAGGCGCTGCGGGGCCACGCAGGCGCGGCGGGGCCAGGCAGGTGCGGCGGGGCCAGGCAGGCGCGACGGGGCCAGGCAGGCGCGACGGGGCCAGGCAGGGCGCGACGGGGCCAGGCAGGCGCGGCGGGGCCAGGCAGGCGCGACGTGGCCAGGGAGGCGCGACGAGGCCAAGCTGGCGCGACGGGGCCAGGCAGGGCGCGACGGGGCTAGGCAGGGCGCGACGGGGCCAGGCGGGCGCGACGGAGCCAGGCAGGGCGCGACGGGGCCGAGCGGGCGCGACGGGGCCAGGCAGGGCGCGACGGGGCTAGGCAGGGCGCGACGGGGCCAGGTGGGCGCGACGGAGCCAGGCAGGGCGCGACGGGGCCGAGCGGGCGCGACGGGGCCAGGCAGGGCGCGACGGGGCTAGGCAGGGCGCGACGGGGCCCAGGAGGGGGGGGGGGCGACGTGGCTAGGAGGCGCGAAGGGGCTAGGAGGCGCGACGTGGCCTAGCTAGGGTACGGGCGGAAGCGGTAGGTGGGGGATGCTAACCTACGCGTGATACCATGTCAAAGTGAGAACGAATGATTACTAGAGGTGGAAACCTAGAACAAATACTAGTTGGTTGTACTCACTAGAAGCATACCTCAGTCTAGCCTATAACTTCTACATAGATAATATGTATAAGTTGACACCCTCCTGGGCCCCGTAGCGCCCCTCCTGGGCCCCGTCAAGCCTTCAGGCCCTGTCGCGCCCTGCCCGGCCCCATCGCCCCCTGCCCGGCCCCGTCGCACCTGCCCGGCCCCGTCGCACCCGCCCGGCCCCGTCGCACCCTGCCCGGCCCCGTCGCAGCCGCCCGGCCCCGTCGCACCCCTCCGGCCCCGTCGCACCCGCCCGGCCCCGTCGCACCGGCCCGGCCCCGTCGCATCCGCCCGGCCCCGTCGCACCCGTCCGGCCCCGTTGCACCGGCCCGGCCCCGTCGCACCCGCCCGGCCCCGTTGCGCCCTGCCCGGCCCCGCCGCGTCTGCCGGGCCCCGCTGAACCGGCCCGGCCCCTGCGCTCATCCCTGCCCCGGCCCCTTCATCCTCACTGGTACGGTTCCCCCCCCCCCCCTCCCTGCACCGCCCTGTTCCGCACTGCACTGCCCTGCACCGCACAGCACCGCCCTGCACCGCCCCGCACCGCACTGCACTGCCCTGCCCCGCACTGCACCGCCCTGCACTGCTCTGCTTTGCACTGCACTTCACTGCACCGTACTGTCCCGTCCTGCACTACCCCTGATGGCGGCGGAGCTTCGCTTCGACGCTGAAGGACAGCCTCTGGAGTTCGAGGCGTGGCTTGCCGACCTCCGGCGCCAACTCACTGGCCAGCGGCAGGATGGTGAACCGCTTTCCGCACACCTTGACGGTACGCTCCCCTGCCCAGACCCCCCTGCTATTCTGCCCGCTGACTCCACACCCACTGAGCGCGAGTCTACTGCGGCCACTGCCCGTGCGCGCTCTCTCTGGCTCTCTCGCGATGCTGTCACCCAGCTTGCCATTAGCAACGCCCTTCCCCCGTCCGAGCGCCCTCGCTTTAGGTCCCTCACTACTGCTCAGGCATACTTAGATGCTGTCATCAAGCGCTATTCGAACCCTCCGGCTGCCTCGGTGGGTCGCTTGATCCTCCCGATGCTCTTTCCTGACCTTGCATCTTTCCCCACTGTCTCTGACCTCGCTGCCCACCTGCGCTCGATAGATGAGACCTGGCGCGCTGCCTGCACTGACGCACAGCTTAGAGCCCACCAGCCGCCCATTACTTCTACCCTTTACCTGCTTGCCACCCGCCTCCTTGACCGCCTTGCTGTCGCCCGCGATCGCTTCCTTAGCACTCACCCCGCAGACCTCACCCTCACTGACTTTGTAGACACCCTGACTGTGATTCAGACCCGTCACCGCTCCATCGCCCAGGCGAGCGGTGCCGTGCCGGTCCCTATCTTTCAGGGTTGTGCCCCCGCTCAGTGTACCTTCTCCGACGGCTCTGCCGCTGTGGCTGAGACTGCTGCTGCAGCGCAGTTTCGTTCGGGGAAGGGCCGCCGCCCCAAGGTTGGGCGCGGCGGAGGAGGCGGGGGTGCGGGAGGGGTGGTGGTGGGGTCGGGTCGTCTGGTGCTGGAGCGGACGAGGGGACCCTGCCCAGTCCAACTGAGCCGCCGCCCCTGCAGTTGCAGCAGCCGCAGCAGCCGCCGCAGTCGCAGCCTTCGCAGCAGCCGCAGCAGCCGTCGCAGACACGGCAGACGAGTGTCCTCCCGCCCGGGTGGCCCGGCGCTGGCGGTGGTCGGGCGCGTGGTGGTGTGCCGAGTGGTGGCTCTGGAGGCGGGCGTTGTCAGTACCAGATCCAGACCGGTCTTCGCCGCGGCTTCGTTTGCGGTAAGATCGGTCACTCCACTCCCCGCTGTTTTCGTCACCTGGACGACCTCTTTCGTCAGCGCTTCGGCCCGTCGCCCGACCTCCCGGACTGGCACAGTTTGCTTAGTCGTAAGATTCAGATTTTTGACATGGACATGGATGCCATTGTTTCTGCTTTGCATGTGATGTATGCTGATGACTCTAGTGTGCTTCCCGCTTATTACTCACTGTTGGCTAGTGTAGGTGTGCCTAGCTTAGCCTCCCCTGCTGCGTCAGGCGTAGGATCCCCTGCTTTGTGTAGTCTTGGTGCTTCCGCCGTCGGTCCGTTGCCAGACGCCTCTGCTTCGCTTTCCTTCACCTTGGACTCTGGCGCTTCCCGGTGTTTCTTCCGCGACTTCACCACCCTGACGCCGCTTCCTGTTCCTGCTGTCGTTTCTCTTGCTGACCCCTCTGGCAGTCCGGTAGTCGCCCGCAGTTCCACCACCCTTCCCTGTCCGGCGGTTCCTTCGGGCACTCTCACAGGTCTGCATATGCCCTCGTTCTCCAGGAACCTAGTTGGTGTCGGCTGCCTCCAGAACCTTGGCGTCACCACTACGTTCCCTGGTCACGAGCGGTATGCTGTCTGTACCAAGGCCGCCACTGGTGCCCCCCTGTCCACGTTCCCCCGGGACCCGGTGTCCGGCCTGTTCACTCTGGACACCGTGACCCCCCCGGCCGGAGCGCTCACCCAGGTTGCTGCTGCGTGCTCCTGTCGGTCCCTCACTCACCCGACTCTCCTTTGGCACCACCGCCTAGGTCACCCTGCGCTCCCGCGTCTGCGTCACATGTCCCAGCACGGTCTTGTCCTTGGTCTCCCAGGTTCTCTCCCCGCGTTTCCCTCCTCCCCAGCCCCACCTTGCACGCCTTGTGTCGAGGGTCGGCTTCGCCGTGCCCCTCACTCCTCCTCGTTTCCCCCTACCGCCGCGCTGCTGCAGACCCTGTACCTGGACGTCTGGGGCCCCGCCCCCGTCCCTGGGCCGCGTCAAGAGCGTTACTTCCTTGTGCTTGTCGACGACTTCACTCGTTACACCATAGTCTTTCCCCTAGAGCGCAAGGCCGACGTGCCTGGCGCTCTCATCCCCTGGTTTGTCTCTGCGCGTGTCCACCGCGGTCTCCCTGTCTTGCGTCTTCACTCAGACCGTGGTGGCGAGTTTGCCTCAGGTGTCCTTGGTCGCTTTTGTCGTGCGGAGGGCATCACCCAGACGTTCACCCTACCGGACTCCCCACAGCAGAATGGGGTCGCTGAGCGACGCATCGGTTTGGTCATGGAGGTGGCTCGCACCTCCATGATCCATGCCGGTGCACCCCATTTTCTGTGGCCGTTCGCTGTGCGCTACGCTTCTCACCAGCTTAACCTGTGGCCGCACCCCCAGCAGCTGCAGGTTTCGCCGACCCGTCTTTGGACTAGGTCCCCTGGTGACGCGTCTGCGTTCCACGTCTGGGGCTCCTTGCTCACGTCCGTGCCTCCGGCACGGACAAGCTCACTGCCCGCACCCTTCCCTGCGTCTTCCTCGGTTTTCCCCTTGACGCGTCCGACTGGCACTTCTACCACCCGCCCTCTCACCGCTTCTTTCACTCTCGCGACGTCACCTTTGACGAGTCCGTCTCCTACTACCGTCGCTTCCCCCACCGCGGTCCCCCGGTTACCCCCCCCTTGTTCCAGGTCACTCCTTCCCCGGTAGTCCCTGCCCCTCCTCCTCCTCCTCCCCGTCCTTCCCCCTCTGGTGTGTCCCACGTCACCCCCCTTCCGTCGGTGGACCCGGTTGAGGAGTCTTCTGACTCTGGTGGCCCTGCTGCGCAGTCCTCGCCGGCCGCCCCTCCCCTGGCGTCCCCTCCCCAGTCCCCTTCTTCACCGCCTCTGCCGCCGCTGCAGCCGTCGTTGTCGCTGCCGCCGCCATCGCAGCACCCGTTCGCTGACTCTGGGGGTGCTCGTCCTGGTCGCCCTGGGGGTGGTCCCTCTGGGGGTGTTGGTGTGGAGTGTGCCGGTGGTAGCCGAAGAGCAGCTTGCGGTCCAGGTGTCGCCGTTGTGCCGCCGCAGCAGCAGTCCCCGCCAGTGTCAGCCCTTCGCCTGCTGGACCTTCCGTCCCCCAACCCTGCGTCTGTTCCTCCCCGACCGTCTCCTCCTCTTCCTGTCTACGGCCCTGTTTTCCCTCCGCCGGACTCGTCCCCGGCCCGTCTCCCCCCTCATTCCCCTCCTGTATCCCCACCCCTATCTCCTGACCCGACTCCTCCGTCGCACGTCTGGTCTCACCGTCCCTCCCGTGCTCGTCCTGCCTCGCCTGTCTTGCGCTCCCACCATATGTTGCTTCGTTCCCACGCGTCTCGTCCTCCCCTTCTGCCGTCGCCTCCTCCGTCCTCCCTTGTTGTTGCACCCCCCCCGCTGTCTGACTACCTTCGTACCGCTCGTCCTCTTGTTCCTCGGGTCCTTGCTCCTCTCGTTACCGACCTGTCTGTTCCGGTCTCGTGCCTTGACGCTCTTGTCGCTGCGGTCGCTGACTTCGCCTCTACCCGCCGCCTTGACTACGCCACAACTCTGGTCTCTGACCCTGCCTGTCCTCCGTCCGTCGGGGGTGCTCCTGCCCTTGGCAGTGACGTCCTGGAGGACCGCCAGTTCGAGCTTGCTTTCCTGTCCGAGGCTGCTCCCCATCTCTGTTCCATGCTGCTAGTCCCTGAGGGTGACCCAGACGCTTTCGACATCCCGACCCCTCGCACTTACGCTGAGGCGACTTCGGGACCCTGGGCCTCGCAGTGGATAGCTGCCATGGAGCAGGAGATGGCATCTTGGAGATCCACCGGCACCTTCGTCGACGCAGTTCCCCCACCTGGGGTGAACGTAGTCGATGGCCGCTGGCTCTTCAAGGTGAAGCGCCCTCCTGGAGAGTCGCCTGTGTTCAAGGCGCGCTATGTGGCTAGAGGCTTCAGTCAGCGTGAGGGGGTGGACTTCTTCCACACCTTCGCTCCGACCCCGAAGATGACTACTCTTCGGGTTCTGTTACACCTAGCTGCTCAGCGTGACTACGAGCTTCACTCCCTCGACTTCTCCACTGCCTTCCTTCAGGGCAGCCTACACGAGCAGGTCTACTTGCGTCGCCCTCACGGCTTTACTGGCACCTTCCCTCCTGGGACCCAGTGGCTCCTACGGCGCCCCGTCTACGGCCTGCGCCAGGCTCCCCGTGAGTGGCACGACACTCTCCGTGCTACGCTTGCTGACCTGCGGTTCTTTCCGTCTTCCGCAGACCCCTCACTCTTCGTTCGTGCTGGCCAGACTCCGTTCTACATTCTTGTTTACGTCGACGACCTGGTCTTTGCCACAACAGACAGGGACGCACTGGCCTCCGTGAAGGCAGAGCTGCTGAAGAGACACACGTGCACTGACCTTGGAGAACTGCGCCGCTACCTTGGCTTGCAGATCTCCAGGGACAGAGCTGCGCGCACCATCACCCTGACTCAGTCACACTTGGTGCGCCAGGTCCTTCAGAGGTTCAGCCTTCAGTTCTCCTCTGCACAGCCCACCCCTCTGCCTGTAGACCACAGATTCTCTGCTCCAGTGTCTGAGGAGTCGGTAGAGCCCAGCGGCCCCTACGCAGAGCTGGTGGGTTGCCTCATGTACATGATGACTTGCACTCGCCCAGATCTCGCATACCCTCTCTGCATCCTGGCTCGCTTTGTGGCCACAGGCACACACCGACCGCAGCACTGGTCTGCCGCTAAGAGGGTTCTGCGTTATCTTGCTAGTACATCGGGCATGGGGTTAGTGCTAGGAGGACGCAGGCCAGTGGTCCTTACTGGACACACAAACGCTTCGTGGGCAGACGACGCCGAGACACTCAGGTCTACCCAGGGCTACTGCTTCAGCCTTGGCTAAGGTGCCGTCTCGTGGAGAGCTACCCGCTCCTCGTCTGTTGCCCAGTCCAGCTGTGAGGCTGAGATCTACGCTGGTGCCATGGCGGCACAGGAGCTCCGCTGGCTGACCTTCTTGCTCACTGACTTAGGTGAGCGGCCTAGCTCTGCCCCGGTCCTGTTCGCTGACAACAGGGCCATGATCCTCCTGTGTCAGGAGCCTCGACTCGAGGGCAGAGCGAAGCACATTCAGCTGCGGTACTTCCTCCTGCGTGAGCTACAGCAGCGACGTCAGGCTCGCGTAGTACACTTGGCCTCAGGTGCCAACACAGCTGATATCTTTACGAAGGCGCTTGCCCCTAAAGATCATCAGCGTGTACAGCTTGGACTAGTTCCTGTAGCCTCTCACTTGCTAGGACCTTGACTTGGTACTGTCCTTTATATGTATACTCAGACTGGACTTGTGTCCTCTCCCAGTGGCTGGACTAGTAGTGCCGCCCTGGTCTTGTTCTCGCCTTGTCTGTACTCCTTCTGACTGGTCTCTTAGACCCTTGTCTCAGAGGTTGGACTAGTAGTGCCGCCCTGAGCTGTTTGTTTAGGAGATTCCCCTATGCGGTCTAGGGGGTGTGTCAAACATGTGTAATTGTTGTGTTTGCATAGACTGTATAGGGTCACCTCCTAGAGGATAGAATACTTAGGTATATCTATCTGTACTCTCCCTCTACCCATTCATCCACTTCTCTCAGTCTGATACCCAATGCTGTTCATATCATATGACAAACGACTTCCCGCAATCCTCTATTGTTGTTGTAACTTGCATCTTTGAGAGCGATATTAGCACGTACATTACCTCCTACTCATGGTAATCGTTTTAGGGTGACAGGAGAGACTTGTCAAAACTATTCATACACGTTTAGTTAATTATGAGATAACTTGTAGGGCTCTGTCATAACTTGGACACAACGCCGGATTCGATAAAACTCTTCTTCCTATTCACGCCAAGGCTGTGTTGCAATCTCCACGTCTGCACACTATTCCCACGTGGCATCCCTTTTCCTTAGCGCTGCTAGTGCGGCAATCCCAGAAGTGCGGGTGGGTGTCGCCGACACCACAGAAACTGGATTGATGGAGGAATACGGGACAGGCTCCCTGCCTTGGCTGGGGCAAACCCTTTTTCTACCGAAAGCGACTTCGGGTAGCTCCTGGAAAGCCCTGGAGAATTCAACGGATCAATCCTGATGTGCCACATCGCTCCTGAACATCCCCGCCATCTCCATCATGGTCTAGCAATCACGGAATCCGTCACCCACCGGGCGAACAACCTTGGGGGAGTTCTGGAAGAAAACTTTTCCATCCCAGCCCTGCTGCCTTCCCATCCCATTCTTGCCTTTGTAGCAACCGAACAGAACCGAACTTCAACAACCTGCCCTGAGCTCTGCTCCTCCGAATCATACCGCATTCCCAACCCAGGTACCACGCACAAGTTCTAATCGACCCGATTGCACCGCATGCACTCCAAGCCATTTGATATTCATGGCGGGAGTACATGCCTAGGCCACTCCTTATTGCTGCTCCTTCATTTCCCATTCCCCTCCTGCTTCAGACTGCTGAAGCTTAGTCAGGGCGAGTAAGCTTCACCAGCGTAACAGCTCCACCACCTCCGAACGCGGCTCAGCCTTCTCGTCGAGAACGCAGCCGGTTCATTTTCGTATTTTTCGCGAATTAGTGTCAGCTTACCCGCAAGAGAACTAGCTGTTCTGGTGAATCAGCCCGCGATGGCCACCACGACTTCAGCAGGTCTCCTCCAGACGCACGCACACGCGTCGTTGAGCAAGCACTCCGGCTTGCTCCCCCAAGAGCCATGCGTCTCCTCGCAACTATCCTCCGTCAAATTCCTCTCCGGATGCGATGCCTTCCCTAACGCCAAACTCGCCGCCACCGCCACTCCTTCCTCATCCTCCCTCTGCCTTTCAAACCCTACCTCCACGGCTAAGCGGGGTCTTAGAGTGGTAGCGGGAGGGCCGGGGCTGGCGGGCGAGCAGGATCAGGGGCAGCAGGGGTCGTCGGACGACTTCCCGCCGATGCCGTCGGGTCGCATGATGGTGCCGATGATGAAGAAGGGCTACGGCGCCTTCGGCGGCGGCGGAGCCACGCTCGAGAAGTCGAAGCTCGACCTCTCGTTCTCCGCCACCAAGACCACCCCTCAGGTGCTCCTCGCAAGCTGAGAAAATGTTAGCTTTTTCTTTCTGTCGCGTCCTCTCCGTCTCTTCCGAGCGTTCTAGGGTTTGGCGTGGATGTTTGTGACGGAAGCTCACATCATGCTGACTGATATGTGTGGTTTCTTTGATGTGTGTGTCCTTGTTACGAGGTCAGATTGACCTGGGTGGTGGAGGTGGTAACGTCGGTAAGGGCAATTCGCACGGCGGAGGCGACGGCGGCGACGATGGTGGCGACGACGACGATTACTTCGGCGAGGACGACGGCGACGATGGCGACGACGACGGTTTCATTCGCCGAGCGATCATCTCAGAGGTGAGCACTGAGCCATGCTCTTCGATTGCCACTTTTCTGCCACAATTGTTCCGTTTCTTGCTGACGAGCATCGCCTGAGTATTGAATGCCATTCTATGGACAGTTTTGTCTGCTCGGTCCGTTTTGCCTGCATCTTCCCGGCCTTGCGTGCCTTGCGTGCTCTGCCGCTGCGACAGGTGTTCGACGTGGCATCAGTGGAAGCGATGCTGCGGGACGGGTTTCGAAGCATCCGCTCAGCTTTGATGTAGAAAGTCTGTTATTCTCCTGTCTGTTGTGTCTGTCTCTGCCTGCGTTACCCCGGCAGGTGTTCGACCGGGCGTCGGTGGAGGCGGTGCTGCAGGAGTGGTTCCGAAGCATGGCGGACCTGCCGGCCGGCATCAGACGAGCCGTTGAAATGGTACATACTTGCCGGCCGTAGTGAAGCAGACGGGGACTTAGTAAAGGGGGGTTTGGGGACGCAATGGGAGGAAGGGACGGGAAGCGTTGAACTTGGCTCAGATCAGGCTTTTCAGATCCGCCCCGCCGTTGCTTTCAAGGGTGCGCACCCGCTTCCCCTTCCGCCCCTCTGTCCCCGCCATTCACGCCGCTTTCCCATTCATAGAGTTCGTATCTTCACTCACCGTCGGCTGCCTCCGAATCTTGACTTGTCTTCCGTCGTGGCCTGAGCTCAGCTCAGTTCGTCACCAAATCAGAAGCTCCCATGGTAGCAGAAATTTCTGGCTTTTCCTGTTCTTCCTTCCCCGCGGCCACTAATCCCCCTCTCCCTCCTCCCATCAGCGCGCGGTGAGCTCGGCGCAGATGGCGCGATTCATGTCCATGGACGCGAATCTCTCCGTCTTTTCCTGTTCCCACCGCGTGCCTCCGCGCCTTGTTCCCTCCCTTTCCCGCCCTCGTTTCCCACCAGGGTCCGGTGAGCTCAACGCAGATCGCCGGATCGGAGACAGGGCCATGACGCGGACCTCACCGCGTCTCCCTCTTCCACCCCTCCCCCTTCCTCCCCTCCCCATCCCCCCGCCCCCCATCTTTTTCCCCGCCCGCGTCCTTCCGTCGCTCGCTCCCTCCTCATATCAGGGTCTGGTGAGCTCGGCGCAGATCGCGCGGTTCATGTCGATCGACGCGCGTCCCACGATTGCGCGCATCGTCTCCCGCGCCACGCCCGCCGAGGTCTCGCGCGCGTTCGTCGGCCGGTGAGTGCTCCCCCCTGCGAGTCGTGCTGACTGGGAGAAACAAAGGAATGGTTTGGGAGGAAAGGAAAGAGGTTTGGGGCAGGGCGAAAGGAAAAGGGGAAGGGGAGAGGGTGTGGGATTCTGAGTGAGTGGGCGGGAGCTGCTTGCCTTGATTCGCCCGTTTGACTTGTATTGAAGGGGGGATCGAGTTGACGTTGAATTTTCCTCCTCCCCCCTTCCTCTCTCCCCTTCCCCTCTCCCTTCCCACCCCTTCCCCCCCTTCTCTTCCCCCCCCCTCTTCTCTTGCCAGCATGATGGCAGATCCGGCGTTCATCTACAAGCTGCTGTTGGAGCAGGTCGTCACCATCGGCACGTCCGCGTGGTGGGAGGTCAAGCAGCGAGGGGAGAGGTGAGCAACGGTGCAGGCCGCCAAGCTTAGGTAGGGTCGACTTTAGAGTCGACTCAGATGAGCAACGGGGTAGGTTCATCTCTTGGAGCAGGCCGTCACCATCGGCTCGTCCGCATGGTGGGAGGACTTGCAGCGCGGCGACAGGTGAGGGAGTGATTCTAGCGGGCATGGGGTTTTGATCATTGTGGAGGCAGTGTGGGATTAGGTCCAGTCTGGTTGTCGACCCAATGTTACCTGAGTACCGCCCTGGGTCCAACTGTCATGCTTTCCTGGCCGTCCCCACCGAATCTGGATCCGATCCTGCTGCAACCATCCCGCTGCCGTCCCCCCCACAGGTTGAAGGACGAGTGGGGCTTCGCCGTGGCCAACGTGCTCACGCTCTCCCTGTGCAACGCAGCTGTCGTCTGGTCGCTCTCCCCCACGCGCTCCTACGGCTCCACGGCCACCTCCGAGTGGCAGATGGCTCTGCAGAAGCTGCCCAACAACATGTTTGACAAGAGCTACCCGCTGCGAGAGTTTAACCTGCCCGCCCGCGCGGGCAGCTTCTTTTTCAACGCGGCGAAGCTGAGCCTCGTGGGGTCCACTGTCGGGGCCGTGGGGGGGCTGGTGTCCAACAGCATTCTTTCGGCTGCTTCCAAGGGGTGAGCTGCCACTTCCCTTGCGCTCGTCCCCTTGTAGTCCCTTTTGCTCCATTGCCTCTGCTTGACCATTTCCCACCCCCACTTGCTCCACCCCTCTGCCACACCCTTCCCCTCCCACCTTCCCACCCCCACCCCCACAACCACCCCCCCCTCGCCCTCACTTCTCCCATTTCAACCCGCCCTTCCCCCCGTCATCCCCATTGCAGCAAGGAGGGCTACCAACCATCGGTGGTGGTGCCATCAGCCAGCACGAGTGCGGCAGCCTACGGCGCGCACACGGGGCTGTCAGGCAACCTGCGGTACCAGCTGGTGTACGGGCTGGACCGCATGCTGCAGCAGCACTTCAACCACATCCCCATCGCTGTGCTTGGGACCACTGCACTCAGGTGGGTTGTTAGTGGTCACAGGTAGCACACGTAGGGCTGCCGGGCAACCTGCCTGCGGTACCAACTGGTGTACGGACTTGACCGCATGCTGCAGCAGCACTTGAACCACATCCCCGTCACTGTCCTTGGAACCACCACGCTCTGGTGGGTTGCAAAGGAATTTAGTTTGCAGAGTCGTTTTATAAACGTGGAGAGTGAGTGAGGTTGTTGGACGCAATGGCGAGGGGACACGCAATGTTAGTGAGCAGCCAGTGTACCAAGGTGAAGTGGTCTTTTTTTTTTTTAACTAATGGTTTTTTTGCTGTGACCTCCCTCCCCATCTTCCGCAGGTGTGGCAACGTGCTATTGGGCGAGCCGTCTAGGCTGATGTGGCTGGGGATGGACGGCGAGGCGCAGCAACAGGCCAAGGCGGAGCAGCAGGCGTACCGCCGCCCCTCCCGCTCCTCCGGTGCCGGTGCTAAGAAGAACTCGTTCCTGCAATCACTGCCCTTTGGAAAGAAAACTGAGGAAGCAACACAGCCTAAGAAGAAGAGTGCTGCACGGAGAGTGGCTAAGGCTGCTGCTGCTGCTGCTGCTGCAGGAGGGGCAGAGACAGGGGCAGAGGCTGGTGCGTCGAGTGTAGAGGGAGCGGAGAAGGTGCAAGGGACAGCAGGTGCAGCTCGCACGACGAAGCGCAAGGTGAAGCGGAAGGTGTCTGTTGCTCAGTAGGCGTCGTTCGAATGAGTAGGATTGCTGTTTTGCCTTATTTTCCCGAGTTATGGGAATCATTATGGTTGATTTTATTGCAGTCCTAAAAATCGCTGATATTTTTTTGTACTGGGGTGAAAGTACATTATACCCTGTTGGAAATACCTCAAGCACTTAAGCGTTTCTGAAGTGTAACACTACACCCGAGGAAAGTCGTAACGGGTACGCGAGTCAACGGAGGTTACACGAGGGGATGGACAAAGAACACGAAAGGACTCGAAGGGTCGCAACCGGAGGTTGCGACTGACCGTTACAACTGCAAGGATGGTAACAGAACAGACAATCGAGTCGCTGTGCGACTCGATAAACCACTCTTTCTGTTAACGTAGAAACGAATAATTACTAGAGGTGGAAACCTAGAACAAATACTAGTTGGTTGTACTCACTAGAAGCATACCTCAGTCTAGCCTATAACTTCTACATAGATAATATGTATAAGTTGACACACCCCCTAGGCTAGACAAGGGGTGAAACTAAACAAGAAGCATACAGCTCAGGGCGGCACTACTAGTCCAACCACTGAGGCAGGGGTCTGGAGACCAGTCAGCAAGAATACAACCAAAACTGAAGCAAGCCAGGGTGGCACTACTAGTCCAGCCACTGGAGGTAAGGCCACAAGGCCAGTCTGACAAGCATATATAATAGAGAGTACACAATCAGGATCCTAACAGGGGAGCAGCTACAGGAACAAGACCAAGCTGTACACAGTGCCGCTGATGATCTTTAGGCGCAAGCGCCTTAGTAAAGATATCAGCTGTGTTGGCACCTGAGGCCAAGTGAACTACGCGGGCCTGGCGGCGCTGCTGTAGCTCGCGCAGGAGGAAGTACCGCAGCTGGATATGCTTCGCTCTGCCCTCAAGCCGAGGCTCCTGACACAGGAGTATCATGGCCCTGTTGTCAGCGTACAGGACCGGGGCAGAGCTAGGCCGCTCACCTAAGTCTGTGAGCAAGAAGGTCAGCCAGCGGAGCTCCTGTGCCGCCATGGCACCAGCGTAGATCTCAGCCTCACAGCTAGACTGAGCCACAGACGACGAGCGAGTGGATCTCCAAGAGATAGCACCCGAACCAAGGCTGAAACAGTAGCCCTGCGACGACCTGAGCGTCTCAGCGTCGTCTGCCCAAGAAGCGTCTGTGTGTCCAGTAAGGACCACTGGCCTGCGTCCTCCTAGCACTAACCCCATGCCTGATGTACTAGCAAGATAACGCAAAACCCTCTTAGCGGCAGACCAGTGCTGAGGTCGGTGTCTGCCTGTAGCCACAAAGCGAGCCAGGATGCTGAGAGGGTATGCGAGATCTGGGCGAGTGCAAGTCATCAGGTACATGAGGCAACCCACCAGCTCTGCGTAGGGGCCACTGGGCTCTACTGGCTCCTCAGGAACGGGAGCAGAGAGCCCATGGTCTACGGGTAGAGGTGTGGGCTGTGCAGAGGAGAACTGAAGACCGAACCTCTGAAGGACCTGACGCACCAAGTGTGACTGGGTCAGAGTGATGGTGCGTGCTGCTCTGTCCCTAGAGATCTGCAGGCCAAGATAGCGACGCAGCTCTCCAAGGTCAGTGCAGGTGTGTCTCTTCAGCAGCTCAGCCTTCACAGAGGCCAGTGCGTCCCTGTCAGGAGTAGCGAAGACCAGGTCGTCTACGTAGACAAGGATGTAGAACGGAGTCTGGCCGGAACGCACAAACAGTGAAGGGTCAGCAGAGGACGGAAAGAACTGCAGGTCTGCTAACGTGGCACGTAGCGTGTCGTGCCACTCGCGGGGAGCCTGACGCAGGCCGTAGACCGGGCGCCTGAGAAGCCACTGGGTCCCAGGAGGGAAGGTACCAGTGAAGCCCTGTGGTCGGCGCAGGTAGACCTGCTCGTGTAGGCTGCCCTGAAGAAAGGCAGTAGAGAAGTCGAGGGAGTGAAGCTCGTAGTCACGCTGTGCTGCTACGTGTAGCAGCGCCCGAAGAGTGGTCATCTTCGGGGTCGGGGCGAAGGTCTGGAAGAAGTCAACCCCCTCGCGCTGACTGAAACCTCTGGCCACGTAGCGCGCCTTGAAGACAGGCGGCTCTCCAGGGGGGCGCTTCACCTTGAAGAGCCACCGACCATCGACTACGTTCACCCCAGGCGGGGGAACTGCGTCGACGTAAGTGCCGGTGGATCTCCAAGATGCCATCTCCTGCTCCATGGCAGCTATCCACTGAGAGGCCCAAGGTCCCGAGGTGGCCTCAGCGTAGGTGCGAGGGGTCGGGATGTCGAAGGCGTCTGGGTCACCCTCAGGGACTAACAGCATGGAGCAGAGATGGGGAGCAGCCTCGGAAAGGAAAGCCAGCTCGTACTGCCTGTCCTCTAGGACGTCACTGCCAAGGGCAGGAGCACCCCCGACGGACAGAGGACGGGCAGGGTCAGAGACCAGAGCGGTAGCGTAGTCAAGGCGGCGGGTAGAGGCGAAGTCAGCGACAGCAGCGACAAGCGCGTCAAGGCGCGAGACAGGAACAGCAGGGTCGGTAACAAGAGAGGCAAGGACCCGAGGGACAAGGGGACGAGCAGCACGGAGGTAGTCAGAGAACGGAGGAGGTGCAACAGCAAGGGACGAGGGAGGAGGGGACGGGAGGAGGGGAGGACGAGACGAGTGGGAACGGAGCAACATAGGGTGGGTGGGCAGGACAGGAGAGACGGGACGAGCACGGGAGGGACGGCGAGCCCAAACGTGAGACGGAGGGGTAGGGTCAGGGGACAGCGGAGGAGACACAGGAGGGGAACGAGGAGGAAGACGGGCCGGAGACGAGTCTGGCGGCGGGAACACAGGACCGTAGACAGGAAGGTCAGGAGGCGGTGGGGGAGACACCGGCGCGCGGTCCGGGGAGGGAAGGCCGAGCAGGCGGAGAGCGGAAACCGGCGGCGACGGCTGCTGCGGCGGCGACGACGGCTGGGCCGGAACTCTCGGACCAGCAGAGGCAGAACGACCGTCGGCAGAACACTCAACAGCAGCACCCCCAGAACCAACACCCCCAGAGCGAGAACCCCCTCCAACACCAGCGGCACCCCCAGAAGCCGCAGGACGAACACCCTCCTCCACACCAGCACCCCCAGGGGCCGAGAGCAGCGGCGGCAGTGGCGGCAACGGCTGCGGCGGCGGCGACAGCGGCGACGGCTGCGGCAGCGACAGCGGCGGCGGCGGCGACGACAGCGGCGACGGCTGCGGCGGCGACGGCGACGGCGGCGGCAGCGGGGTCGGCGACTGCGACAGTGGGGGCGGAGGCACCGGGGAAGGGGGACGCTGCAAGGACGGACCGGGGGTACCACCAGAGTCAGCAGACTCCTCAACGGGGACAACCGACGGGAGGGGAGTGACGTGGGAGACACCAGACGGGGCAGGACGAGGCGGGAGAGGGGCAGGGGCTACCGGGGGAGAGGGAGCAAGGAAAAGGGGGGGGGCAACTGGGAGACCTCGGTGAGGGAAGCGGCGGTAGAAGGAGACGGACTCGTCAAAGGTGACGTCACGAGAGTGGAGGAAGCGGTGAGACGGCGGGTGGTAGAAAAGCCAGTCAGACGAGTCCAGGGGGAAACCGAGGAAGACACAGGGGACAGTGCGGGCAGTGAGCTTGTCCGTGCCAGAGGCACGAACGTGAGCAAGGCAGCCCCAGACGTGGAACGCAGACGCGTCACCGGGGGACCCGGTCCAAAGGAGGGTCGGCGAAACCTGCGGCCGCTGGGAGCGTGGCCACAGGTTAAGCTGGTGAGCCGCGTAGCGAACAGCGAACGGCCACAGAAAATGGGGGGCATCGGCATGGATCATGGAGGTACGGGCGACCTCCATGACCAAGCCGATGCGGCGCTCAGCAACCCCATTCTGCTGTGGCGAGTCTGGCAACGTGTACGACTGGGTGATGCCCTCCGCACGACAGAACTGTCCAAGCCGACCAGAGGCGAACTCGCCGCCACGGTCGGAGTGGAGACACAACACGGGGAGACCGCGGTGGAGACGCGCAGCCACAACCCACGGGAGAAGAACGTCGGGCACGTCGGCCTTCCGCTCCAGGGGAAACACCGTGGTGTAGCGCGTGTAGTCGTCGACGAGCACAAGGAAGTAGCGCTCACCGCGCGGTCCGGGGACGGGGGCAGGGCCCCAAACGTCCAAGTGCAGGGTCTGAAGGGGGGCAGTAGCAGGACGCAGCGAGGAGGAGTGAGGAGCACGGCGGAGCCGACCCTCGACGCAAGGCGTGCACGGTGGCGCAGTCGAGGGAGGAAGGGCAGGGAGCGACGCGGGGAGACCTAAGACAAGACCGTGCTGGGACATGTGACGCAGACGCGGGAGAGCAGGGTGACCTAAGCGGTGGTGCCAGAGAAGGGAGGGGTGAGTGAGGGACCGACACGAGCAAGCTGCAGCGACCTGGGAGGACGCACCAACCGGGGGGGAAGCGGTGTGTAGGGTAAACAGACCGGACACCGGGTCCCGGGGGAACGTCGCAAGGGGGGAACCTGAGACAGCCTCAGAACAGACAGCGAACCGCTCGTGCCCGGGGAACGTGGTGGTGACGCCGAGGTCCTGGAGACAGCCGACACCAACCAGGTTCCTGGAGAACGAGGGAACGTGGAGGCCAGTAAGGGAGCCCGAGGGAACTGCCGGACAAGGAAGGGACGTAGAACTGCGCGCGACGACCGGACCCGCAGAGGGGTCAGCGAGAGAGACAACAGCAGGTGCAGCAAGCGGCGTGAGCGTGGAACGGTCGCGGAAGAAGCAGGCAGAAGCACCAGAGTCGAGAGTGAAGGACAGCGACGCAGTGGCGGAGGCCGGGGACGGAGCCGGTGCAGCGACTAGACTAGGCAACCTAGGCAGTCCTACGCCTGTCGCAGCAGGGGAAGCTAAGCTACACAAGGGTGAAACACCTAAACTAGAGTACACAGGGTAGTAAGATCCAGCAACACTAGAAGCGTCAGCATACAAAGCATGCAAAGCAGCACCTATCTGATCCATGTCTAACTCAAAGATCGGCACGCCCTGGCGGAGCAGGCTGTGCCAGTCAGGGAGGTCCGGGGCCGGGCCAAAGCGACGACGAAAAAGATCGGCGAGGCGGCGGAAACAGCGGGCGGTCGGGTGCGGGCGGCGGCACAGAGTGCCGCGGAGAGGCCCGGTCTGAAGCTGGTACTGGCAGGTCACAGCACTGGAGCCGCTGGTAGACGCCAAGCTGCGCGGGCCGCCACCACGGCCACCGCCTCCGGAGGTGCCGGGCCAACCAGGCGGGAGACGAGCCCACGGCTGCGGCGGGTGCTGCTGGGACGGCGGCTGCGGCTGGGGCTGGTCCTGCTGCTGCTGGGGCTGCTGCTCCTGCCCACCGGTGGTAGTCCCCTCAGGCGGACTACCGTCACCACCACCACGACCACTACCACCTGCGTCACCACCCCTACCTCCCTGGCGGCCACGGCCACCGCGACGCGAGCGCTGCTGCGGGTGGACAGCAGCAGCCGTCTCGGTAAGAGGGGTCGCCGTGGCGACCGCAACCGAAACGTCAGTGAACGTGCACTGGGATGGGGCACAGCCGTGAAAGATAGAGACTGCCGGCGCACCGCTCGACTGAGCGATAGTGCGCTGGCGAGTCTCGATCTTAGTGAGGGTGTCGACAAAGGCGATCAGGGTGAGGTCACCCGGGTGCTGGCTAAGAAAGTGGTCGCGAGCACTAGCGAGGCGGTCTGGCAGGCGCATAGCGATAAAATAGAGCGTCATGCAGAAAGGAGGGGGGAGCGCAGTGAGCTGGGCAGCAGTGCTGGCAGTGCGATAGCGAGTCTCTAGGGCACGCAAATGAGTGGCAAAGTCTGCGACAGTAGGGAAGGCAGCCAGGTCTGGGAACAGCATCGGAAAGAGCAAGCGGCCAGCAGAAGCGGAGGCAGGGGTGGAATAGCGAGCAATAACGGCGTCTAAATAAGCTTTGGCCGTTTCAACAGTAGCAAAACGCGAGCGCTCAGACACAGGGAGGGCGTGACTAATAGCAACCTGAGCTACTGCATCGCGTGAGTCCCAGACCGCACAGGCCAGCGCAGCAGTAGAGAAAGCCTCACGGTCATCAGAGGAGGGGTCAGCAGGGAGGGGAGTAGGTGCAGGGGGACGGGGGAGCAAGCCATCAGCATGGACAACCAGAGAGTGGCCATCCTGGCGCTGACCTGTAAGCTGGCGGCGGAGATCGGAGAGCCAGGCGGCGAAGTCAACCGCGTGGCCCTCAGCGTCCAGGCGGAGCACAAAGTCAGCCATCGTGCAGGGTCAGCGGCACAGCTCCTCAGCGACACAGCGGCACAGCAGCACAGCTCCTCAGCGGCACAGGAGCACAGCGGCGCGGGGACACGGCGGCAGCACTCTCCAGTAGGGCAGCAGCTAGGCGTCCCAGCGCAGGCGAGCAGAAGACACAGGGCCCGAGAGGACACGGCAGGCCGAGCAGGGGAGGCGGGCAGGTGCTCTGGGGCCGGGCTGGTGCTGGGAGGGGCCAGGCTGGTGCTGCTGGGGCCGGTCGGGCACGAGGAGGGGCCGGGCAGCGCTGAGGAGAGGCCGGGCGGCGCTAGGAAGGGGCCGGGCGGCACTAGGAGGAGGCCGAGCGGCACTAGGAGGCCAGGCAGGCGAGCGCTAACAGCAGGCGCGACAGGGGCCAGCGGGCGCGACGAGGCCTAAGGGGCGCGACGGGGCCAGCGGGCACGACGGGGCCCAGGGGGGGCGCGACGGGGCCGAGGAGGCGCGACGGGGACCAGCGGGCACGACGGGGCCCAGGGGGGGCGCGACGGGGCCTAGCAGGCGCGACGGGGCCTAGGAAGCGCGAAGGGGCCCAGCGGGTGCGACGGGGCCTAGGAGGCGCGACAGGGCCCAGCGGGCGCGACGGTGCCCAGAGGGGGCGCGACGGGGCCTAGGAGGCGCGACGGGGCCCAGCGGGCACGACAGGGCCTAGGAGGGGCGCGACGGGGGCCGAACGGGCGCGACGGGGCCCAGAGGGGGGGGACGCGACGGGGCTTAGGAGGCGCGACGATGCCTAGGAGGCACGACGGGGCTCAGCGGGCTCGATGGGGCCCATGGGGGGCGCGACGGGGCCTAGGAGGCGCAACGGGGCCCAGCGGGGGCGCGTTAGGGCCTAGGGGTCGCGACGGGGCCCAGCGGGCGCGACGGGGCCCAGGGGGAGCGCGACGGGGCCAAGGAGGCGCGACGGGGCCCAGCGGGCACGACGGGGCCCAGGGGGGGCGCGACGGGGCCTAACGAGCGCGACGGGGCCCAGGGGGGGCGCGACGGGGGCCTAGGGGGCGCGACGGGGCCTAGGAGGCGCGACGGGCGGAAGCGGTAGGCGGGGGGATCCTAACCTAAGCGTGATACCAATGTTAACGTAGAAACGAATAATTACTAGAGGTGGAAACCTAGAACAAATACTAGTTGGTTGTACTCACTAGAAGCATACCTCAGTCTAGCCTATAACTTCTACATAGATAATATGTATAAGTTGACACTTTCAACTGTATTCTACGATTGCTTTACTTTCCTACTTTCTATATATTGCTGTATGCTTGTCTCTTTAATTGGTCACTTGCTCTCACATACTAGTGCAAGGGTTCAACTACTCCAACTTCCGCTGCACTACTTAAGCATCTCTTATAACTGGGACTCAGTCTCTGGAAAGATCCTAAGGGCTTTTCTCAGCCCAACATACCCGTTGATCCAACGCGGGTCATGCTGGATCAGTCACGTGCCCAAACCGTAACACCAACAAAGTCCTCGTAAATCAGGTGGATTCGCGCACTTCGTTCCGCCTAGTGTTTCGCTGCCATGTTTTCGCTAACGTGTTTCGCTCCGTCGTGATGCCATCCAGCGAATTTCAGCCCAAGCATGCGGGTGCACCCCACTGTCCATCTTCACGTACGTTACCCTGTCCTGCGCTTCGTGAATGTTCAGCATTCGCTGGTCGAGTTGAGGTGGGGGAGTTGGGTCTTGGGATTCCCTAGACTGGACCCACCTGCACTCACCTTTCTGAATCGAATTTCGCGTGCCCACGTCACGTAGATTCCTGAAATCACCTTAGAGAGGATCCGAAATGTCTACTTTCCAGCTCGTTGGCGGGATGGCAGGCTGGGTCATTCATAGTCGTTAGATCTGGTTCCACGTGGTTCTCATCTGAACAGACGACCTTGCACGGAATCCCAAGCTGGGGCAGCCTCTCTCATTAACCGACCACAGCGCCCAACACTTCGCACGGGTGTGATGTCAAGCCTCACCCTACGGCTAAGGCATCGACATCCCGCCCTCTCGCTCACAGCATTACCTTGTCTCCTCCTCCGTCCTGACTCTCTCGCGCCGTTATCATACTTTCGTGGAGCTCAGAAGGCTTTGAAGGCCGATCGAGCAGGTGAGTGGGCTGCGTTGCAGAGACGAGCCGTCGTCGTCATTATTTTTATTTTGCCAGAAGAAGGGTACAGTCTGATTGGTGGGCCATCCGATGGCAAAACGAGTCGTTGCCACAGAGTCAAAGACGAGAGAGAGGATCAGAGCTAGGGCTATCAGGGCTAGGGCTATCAGGGTGTTTTGCTCGTTCTTGACTGACATCACAGTGTCTTCTCCCTCCAAGCTCGGAGTTTTATTCATACGACAACCATATCGTAAAAAACCTTCTAGTCGCATCCCCATCTCCGCCCAGTCCCCGCTCTCCACTCTCTCTCGTTATGAGTTCACCCTCTCTGTTTCGTTTAGAAAGCCCCTTGTTGGCCCTCTCGCCCGTCGCACTCTTCCCCCTGCCCCGTTTCACCCTGCCTGGTTTCACCCTGCCCACCTGCTCTCCGTTCCCTGCTCCCGTTATGCTCTCCTCTCTCTATCTATCCCGTTCCTCCCTCTCTACCCCCGTTCCCCCTATTTTCTGCCCTCAATCCGTGCCTCTTTTCCCCTCGCCACCTCGTCCTCTCTACTACCCCTATCTTCCTCCCCCTCTCTGCTCCGTTCCCCTCTCTCCGCCGTCCCTCTCTCTCCCACTTTCCCCTCTTCTGCTGGGTCTTTTCAGTTTTACTTTCACTCCGTGCCCCTTTCCCCTTTTCTGCTTCTTTCCCCCTCTCTGCTCTTTCCCCCATATGCAGTGTTCTTGTTCTTGTATCACATTCCGCAATGGAGGAGTTCCAGTTGGGAGAGGCGGTTTGGGTCGTTTCGGACAACGGCTACTCATGCCCGGGGCAGATTGTGGGATTTAAGGACAACCGAGTGGGAGTGAGGCTTTTGCGGTATAGGGTGAGTCCAAAGGCGAAGAGGGAAAAGGGGTGAAGGGAGGAAGCGGGAGTAGAGGTTGGTGGAATGGGGGCATATATCAATCAAACAGTACGTCGGCTTCTGCATAGTGTTTCACCTTGTTTGTGCTCTTTCCGTGTCTCTGTTCGGGCCATGTCGTCGCCAGCACACTGAGCCGTCACAAAGAAAAGCAGTCGATTGAAGGGACTGGAACCTGAAACAGAGAAGTGGGAGGAAGAATTACGTGATAGAGCTAGCAAGGCTCGCTCTCTCTCCCCCCCTCTGTCACGAGA